>WOVY01003942.1:0-344462 GCA_013436015.1 Rhipicephalus annulatus | reverse complement strand
CACTGCCACCTTCTAGTACACTGTAGTTCCAGTCAGGACATGAAACAGCGTCGGAGTCACGTGTGCGGAGAACCAGAGACAACCCGAAGCTGCCCGAAGATTGCAAAGCCGAATGCTGGGACAAGACAACGGTAAACAAACTCTACCATCGTGGCAGCAAACAAAACACTGCGCTGCGTACGCGTGGTTTTTAGGGGCGAAGCTCCTTATAGCGGCACCCGTTCATCTCTCGTAGCCATTGTAGTATGTAACAAGTTAACATTTTGACCTCCATGGTGGTGCCAGTGAGAGATTTCTTCTGTGCGTTGCTGAACATAAAAAAAATATTGCTCAATGTAATGCTAATGGGGAATGAGAGACGGGAGCATTCGGCTTTCAGTTAACGCGCGCGCTGCTATTCCCATTAGCAGCCATTGGCATATACATTGAGCACTATCTGACAAGAAAGGGTTGCTACGTTATACTCGCTGGGTGTAACCTCCTTAGTTTTAGAAAGGTTTAGCGAGCGTTGAGCCGCACTGCCATGAATACAATGAACTAGTATATACCATGAATTAACTCGAGGTGGTTAAAGGTGGGAAGTAGATACGAAACGGAAGCCGTAAGAAAGTAAAAGCCGAATTCTCTTGTCTCTCATTTCCCATTAGCGGCCATTGGCATGCACATTGAGCACTATCTGACAGGAAAAGGCTGCTACGTTATACTCGCTGGGCGTAACCTCCTTGGTTTTAGAAAGGTTTAGCGAGCGTTGGGCCGCAGTGCCATGATTACAGTGAATTAGTATATACCATGAACTCGAGGTGGTTAAAGGTGGGAAGTAGACCCGAAGCTCAAGCCGTAAGAAAGTGTGCGTGGGCCACCTCTCGTTTAGTCCTTGTAATGTCCACTGGATGGCGGTGCTTCTGTATGGGGAATAGACAAGACCACAATAAACAAGGATGGATCAAGTGTAGCAATGGCTCTATTTTCACAACGAGAGTGGGAAACGGCTGAGAAGAGGGTTCCAAGTAGTACATCAACAGGCCCAGATGACATTCCAATTATGCTGATAAAGACATTGGGTCCGAAGTCTAAACAGACTTCGAGAGAGTCAGTGAGCAGAACAATTATCGACGGGGAACTCCCCGATGGATGCAAACTTAGCAGGATGAGCATGATCTATAAAAGAAAGGGGGACAAAGCTGACATAAACAACTACAGTCCTATGACAGTGACATCAATGGTCTACAGGCTGGCGATGCAGATTATAAAGGAAAGGCTGCAGGCCTGGATAGAGGATGAGGGGGGCTGGGAGAACTGCAGAGTGGGTTTCGGAAACACAGAAGATTGGAAGAGAATCTGTTCTCACTGACGCAGTGCATCAAAATAGCAGAAAAGAAACTCAGGCCCCTGTGGCTAGCATTTTGGATATCAAGAGAGCGTACGATAGTGTAGTTCAAGAGGACTTGTGGGGAATACGGGACACACTAGGTGTGGAAGATGGAGTCAGTAATCTTTTAAAGGAAATCTATAAAGTAACAAGGTGGTTATAAAGTGGGAAAAACAAGTATTCAAGCCCAAAGAGGTGAAACGGGGGCTTAGGCAGGGGTGTACTCTGTCACCCTTTTATTCATGATGTACCTACAAGAGTTAGAGGCCAAATTAGAGAAAAGTGGACTTGGCTTCAACATCTCTATCGTCAAACAAGGAAATTTCATTGATCTGGCACTGCCAGCGTTAATGTACGTGAATGATACAGTGATAATAGCCGACAACTAGGAAGATTTGCAGATATTGACGGACATCTGCGGTAATGAGGGAGATAGTTTAGATTCCAGATTCAGTAAGGAAAAATCAGCAGTCATGATTTTCAATGATAATGAAGGTAGTGAGCTTAAAATACAGGAGGTCACGCTAGAGATAACAGATAAATGCAAATATCTGGGTGTATGGATAAGGAATGGGACCGAGTACCTAAGGGAACACGAGATATACGTGACGACTAAAGATAACAGGAATGCAGTAGTCATAAAAAGTAGGGCACTGTAAATTTACAATAGGTATGATGGTGTGAGAGAAATATGTAAAGGGGTCATGGTTCCTGGTCTGACGTTCGGCATTGCGGTCTTGTGCATGAGATCAGAAGTTAAAGCAAGATTAGAAATTAAGCAACGTGTAATAGGTAGGCTTGCTTTAAGAGCTCACGGGAATACACCAAATCAGGGAGTACAATGTGATATGGGATGGACATCATTTGAGGGCAGGGAAGCTAGCAGCAAGATAAAATTTGAGAAGCGATTGAGAGAAATGGGGGAGCAGCGTTAGGCAGGGAAGGTCTTCAGCTACTTGTACTTGAAGAATGTCGATACGAAATGGAGGAAGCGAACCAGGAAATTTACTGGTAAATACATAAAACACAGCAGGTGCCCAAACCAAAAAGAACTATTGGTTAAGAAGAAAGTAAAGGAAACAGAGACTGACATGTGGAGAATTGGCATTGTCAACAAGTCCACACTGGAGATCTATCGAACTTTTAAGCAGGAAATTGCGAAGGAAGAGAGAGAGAGATAAATAGAGAGGAAAGGCCGGGAGGTTAACCAAGCTTGGCTCGGTTGGCTACCCTACACTTGGGATGGGGGAAAAGGAGAATAATAGAAAGGAAAGAGACAGAAAAGAAGAGGAGAAAGAAAGAGAAGCATAAATAGTCAGCTCGAGACTACACAGCACGGCCTCGCACAGTTCTTTCACAAGCGGTCGTGAAGTTTGGTGGTCCTTAAAAAGTACAAGAGGGCTTTCGTGGCTTTGCGCGTATGGGAAGCCGTCGGCCAAGGTCCCAGGATCTTCTCTTCTGTAAGCGGCCGTAAATCCAGCTGACAGAGCTTGGCTTCCATAATACGTCGTTCGGTCTGGTATGCTGGGCAATGACATAGAATGTGCTCAAGCGTTTCCTCGCAGGCGCAGATGTTGCATGCCGAAGTGCTCGCCATTCCAAGGAGACGAGAGTACGAATTCGTAAATGCCACGCCCAACCTCATGCAGCGCAATAAAGTTTCAGCGCATCGTGGGAACCCGTATGGCAAACGAAGTTACAAGTTTGGGTTGATCGAATACAGGTGCTTGTTGGAGAAACCCTGCGTATTCCATTGTAGGAGAGATATACGGCGAGCAAGTGATTGTAGTAACCTTGCAGCGTCCGTTCTCAAGAGTGGTATGAGCGTGCGCTGGTCTTGGTCATGAGCCGATCCAGCAGCTTCATCCGCGCGGTCATTGCCGACGATTCCACAATGACTCGGCAAGAACTGAAATACAATATCGTGACCTTCCGCGAGCGCTTCGTGGTAGTCGTGCCTTATCTGATATACTGATTGTTCATGTAGCCCGTGCTGCATAACAAACCGTAGTGACTGTAAGGCTGACCTGGAGTCGCAAAAGATGGCCCATTGGTTAGGTTGCTGGCGAAGAATGTACTTTACTGCACCTTGAAGTGCGGCGAGCTCTGCTGCTGTCGACGTCGTGGTGTGAGAAAACTTGTACTGAAGCAACACATTTTCAGATGGAACAACCACTGCTCCTGTGGAGCTGTTAGAATTAGTGGAGCCATCGGTGTAAACATGTATGCGGTCGAAGTACCTTTCGTCCAACAGACGCAAAGTCAATTGCTTCAGGGCTAGCGTTGGCATGCGTGCCTTCTTAAAGATTCTAGGAACTGATAAGCGCACGTCAGGTTGACGAAGACTCCATGGTGCAGTTGCTGGATGCATCGCAAGTTTGAAGCCAGGCGGTAGTATGTCCTGATGTTTTGTCACGATACCGCAGTAAGAAGAATGGGGCCTCCGAGCTGTCAAACACGCTAAATGATGTGACGGTAGCCGTGATAAATGCCGAATGTGCGCTCTCAGCGTCTCGACGATGATGTGCGTTGTGACCGGTTGTTCTTGTGCAATAACAATAGTTGACACTGTCGATGAGCCTCTTGGAAGGCCAAGGCATGTCCGAAGTGCTTGGGCTTGTACGCTTTGCAGTGCACGGATGTTAGTCTTGCACGTGTTGGAAAGGACAGGAAGGCTGTACCGAAGAGTTCCGAGAAAGAGGGCTGTATAAAGCTGCAACATGGAGTGCACGGATGGGCCCTGTGATTTTCCGGCGACGAACTTGAATACATTCTCAATGCCAATGAGCTTTTTCTTCAGGTATGTGACATGCGGGCTCCAGGTTAGGTCACGATCTACGATGACGCCTAAGAATCTATGAGTGCTCTTATATGGGATTGATCTGCCATCGATGCACAATGAGTAGAAAGACATCGGTTTGCGTGTAAACGCCACCGCTGCGCATTTTTCTGTGGCGATAGTCAAACCTTGCTGGCGAAGGTATGTCGATGTCATTGTTGCCGCTTTCTGTATTCTTGCGCGCACTTGAGGCCGTGTCACGCCGGACGCCCAAATGCAGATATCGTCAACGTAGAGAGATATATAAGCCGTCTGTGGCAGCATTTCGGTGAGCCCCACGAGAACCAGGTTGAAAAGTGTTGGACTCAAAACACCACCTTGTGGCACCCCACGACTTGTGAAATACTTATTCGTAGACCCATCTTCAGTTAAAACGAACATGGATCTCTTTGTGAGGTAGCTTCTTACCCATCGAAAGACACGACCTCCAAGTTCAGCTGCGAGAGCATTGAGAACAGCCTCGTGGGTCACATTGTCATAGGCACCCTTCACGTCTAAGAACAGAGCTACCGACAGCCGATTCTGAGCTTTCTGATGCTGAACAGAGGTCACTAAGTCAATAACGCTATCAACTGAGGACCGACCTCGTCGAAAACCAGCCATGGCATCAGGATAGATGTTATAATGTTCCAGGTACCATTCCATGCGTGTAAGCAGCATCCTCTCCATGACCTTGCCAACGCAGCTTGCTAGTGCTATAGGCCGGTATGATGCCAAATCGAATGGAGACTTTCCGGGCTTCAGCAAAGGCACCAGGCGAATACACTTCCACTCATCAGGCACCATTCCATCATGCCAAGACCTATTGAAAATGTCCAGGAGACAGCGCTGTGCCTTCGGGCCTAGGTGACATAGGGCAGTAGAGGTCACACCATCCGGACCTGGGGACGATGTGCGTCTGCATGTGTTCAATGCCGCATGAAGTTCTTACATGGTGAATGCAACCTCCATTTGCTGATCTCGTGCGACTGGAACATCCTGTGGCATTAGATCAATCGGTATAGAGATGTCGCCGGCGATCTTTGCACAAAATTCCCCAGAAACATCAAGCTGTAAGCGACGTTGATGTAGTGCCAGAGCGGCGAAGGGGTGACGCTGTTGCGGATGCGAGTGAATACGTCGAAGAGTCCTCCATACGGGAGACAAGGGCTTTCGAGGGTCTAGCGAGTCACAAAAATTCTTCCACCGTTGTTCATGAAGTTTGTGCATTCGACGCTGGATTTTTTTCTGTATGCGTCTGGATTCTCTGAGGTCAGAGATAGATTTCGTGCGTCTCTATCGTCTTTCGGCACGTCGGTGGACCGCTCGAAGTTGTTCCAACTCTTGGTCGAGTGCCGTGCGTCTCGATTCTTTCGAACATATCTTCGTGGAAGTCTCCATTGCACAACTAATCACTTCTTCAATGGATTCCGGTGGTTTGTGCATGCACTTGCTCTCCACTGATATCGAAGGAAACGATAATGAAGGAAAGGATCTATGATAATACCCGGGGTAGTTCTCTACTGTTTGAGGACAGGACGGGAGTACTGCGAACTAAGACATATCGGGCCAAATACGAAGTGGTAGACACGGTATGCACTGCATGTGGAGAGGAAGAGGAAACTGCTGAACACTTGATAATGTTGTGTAAAGAACTTCACCCTATAGTTCAGGATGATGGCACAGAGTTTTTGAAAGCACTGGGGTTTAGGGACATGGAAGGCAAAATAGACCTTAAGCGGGTAGAATTAACTGGAAGAAGGTTATGTGATAGGTGGCTAAAATCAAGGCACGTGTGAAAGTTAAACCCTTCATTGCAAAGCAGCAGTCCTCAACTTTACTATTTAAAGGAAAAAAAAGATAACTCTAGGGGTTAGTTCACTAAGTATTACGGCTAGGTGGCATTAGCCGCCGCCCGATCTATAGGGTACAGCCACATCCATCCATCCATCCATCCATCCATCCATCCATCCATCCATCCATCCATCCATCCATCCATCCATCCATCCATCCATCCATCCATCCATCCATCCATCCATCCATCCACCCATCCATCCATCCGTCCATCCATCCATCCGTCCGTCCGTCCGTCCGTCCGTCCGTCCGTCCGTCCGTCCATCCATCCATCCATCCATCCATCCATCCATCCATCCATCCATCCATCCATCCATCCATCCATCCATCCATCCATCCGTTCGTCCAATATATGATGAAAAGATGCGAGATGGTGGTACTTGGAGTGTTGAATAGATGAAAGGACGAACGGACAGACAGACAGATGCATGGATGAACGCATGAACGGACGCAGGCGCGCATGCATGGACGAACGCAGGGACGGACGCACGAACAGACGCACGCACGGACAGGCGGACGGACGCATGGATGGTCACACAGACGGACGCATGGACGGACGGATGCAAGAACGAATGGACGGACGAATGCTTCGCCCCACTCTCTATTATTCACTCCGTGGATATGCTGCCAATTTTTTTTCTGCACTGTCCATATGGAAATATGTAGGTAAGCTCACCGAAAACCTTAAATAATATTGTCGAGCGTAGGCATTTGAGGTACGACTTTGGGTACGACGCTCACATGATCATTCACCGCATCCGCGAACGAAACATCCAGCTGGCTCACGCCCCCTTGAGAACGATGTACGGTGAGCTGCCGTGCCGCTGACGGCTTAGCAAGCTCATGTCTTTTTAGTACATGTAACAATCACTGTACAACACGACGCGAAATCACGTGAAAGTAATCGTGTCCCCAAAAGAACTTAAGGATATATACCTCGAGTTGACAATTACGTTTTTGTCTAAAGTTTAGACATCCGTAGGTATCGAACCACCATCGTATCTAAAATAAATTTTGCATGACACGTTTTGGACTCGTTTTGGGACTCGCCTAGACCCGACTTGCACTCCACAGTGGCAGTTATAAAATCTCGTGAATCTGAGCTTTGATTTGACTTACTATAGGCCATAACCGTATACTGCGCACCACAATACAAAGACGTGAAAAAAGACAAAGCCGACGATGCCATGGGCAACGAAACGATGTATGCATTTCTGAATCAATCTCGTTTTTTTTTTTTTGCTCCTCTCTCACGATGACGCGTTCTAGCGTAACATATTAGAAGATTTAGAATAACGTTTGCGAGTGCTGCGGGCGTTACGTAGCCGGAGCTATATGAGTTTTAGAATAGCATTTGCCCTGCTGCAAACCGCAACGCACGATCGCAGCGACACTGTAGCCTCAAAACCAGCTTGGTAGGAAGCGCAGCAACTATTGCACAGAACACACAACACAACACAAAACCAGCGTCTGCGGGCCGCATGCGGGTCGCGATCGCCGCACGCTATTTCGGGTTTTCTGCGTTTGGGCTGCGAACGAGAACGCCGACTCGTGTTACCACGCATGCGCAGTGGCAGCGACCGCACCGCAAGGGCTCGCGGTGAGCTATTCTAAAACTCCCTATTGTCATACCACGCATGCTGGCTGGCCCATATATCGATTGACGTACGCTCACATGCAATTCGCAACCAGCGACCATCACACAATTAAAAACAACAGTCGCGATCTAGGGCTTTCTATCACCATCGAAGACCTACCGAGTAGTCATGTTCTAAGAGGTTCACGCACGCAACCATACGACGGAGCGAACTAGTTCAATCACAATCGTCTTCGCTAAGTGCACAAAAGGCCACACGGCTCCAGAAACTACTAAGAAAAATAAAATTACTCCAAAGCTGTCTCCATGTGCGCGTGCGAACGTGTAGTACATAACTTTCGAGGCTTGCACATGCACGACGCAGTTAGAAGGCAACAGTTCGCCGCGTTGTTCACAGAAGGAAGCTTCACGGGAAACATAACAAAAATAATGATTATTAACTTCAAACACTCCCCCCCCCCTTTTGTATTCGCCCCACCTCGCTCAGCGAAACAGGCTTTAGAAGATAACGCCAAGCGTAATGATAAGCGAAAGCTAAGTCCCCAAGCACCCACATGGCAATCCGTCGAGTCCTCAGAAAGATGGTGGTGAGCGCGTATGGTGTTTTTTTTGGCGTCTGCTAGCCCGAAGCCCGCCTAAAATCTTCCAGAGGGCTTCTACGACTAAATTGTCGTGGAAGCGTCGACCTGGTGAGTTTCGGGCTCCCTGGAGGTAGCCAGAACCGTCCAACCCGAGAAAAACAACCGCCAACCGGAAAAGCGCCACGAGGAGGGGGGGGGGGGAATGATGGAGCAGCCGAAAAAAAAAACGAGCGTGCTCTGGGTGGCTCTGGCAGCCCACGGATAGCCAGAAGTGGAAGATGAAGAGCTTGAATGATTTAATAGCGGAGTGTTGTACAATATATAGGCGAAAAAAGAAGAGAATCAGCATGCGTAGAAGGGTGCAGTTAACAACCACTGCGATACAATGTCAGCAAAACTCTTGTCTCTTGTTGCTTATGCTAAAAGTAAAAACACAGCTTAAAAATGATCGAGATACGCAATGGCTTTTTGCAACAGTGCAACTGATGGGGAACTCGCACATGTACCTTCAAACTTACTTATGTGATAGGTTTGGATCATCTCACGCGTAGCCTACGAGTGGTGCTTGCCTATTACCTCGCAACGCTCAAAGGGCACGCAGCCGCAGTCTCAGCAGTGGTTTCCGAGGTGTCCTTGAACAGCAATGTGAACATTATTATAGTGCTCTCTTAAACGGTCATTCAAGCACCTTCCTGTTCACCCTATATATATCTTATGGCAGGATAGCGGAATAAGATATACGACACCAATGACACAATGCACAGAGCGCGTTCTCGGATTCACAGAGCATCTTACTAAATTCACAGCTGCATGATTCACCAACTTTCAATGAAGTTTGATAGCTTTTCTGGGGTGAAAAATACAATGGGGATACCAGTGAGTTTCCTGATTTTTTTTGTTCAGCATATGCGAAACGTGCAGATAAGGGACTGCAACACAGTTTTTAGGAACTGACACATTTTGATGCTGAGATGCTCCTGATGCCTCTTGTTTTTATCTGCTTCAAAAGCTTTTCCGCAACAACATAAATAAGGGAGTTCGAGTAACCAGCGCGTAAAGAAATGCTACACCTGTGCATTCAAACTGCATTGCATTGAGGGCGGGAACGACCTCCTAACTGGCCCAAGTTTCCGCGCTTTATGAAATGCCATGTAGCTTGCTAATCACGTGAACTGTTTTATTCCGGGTAATGTCTACTGAAGAATTCCTGGCTTTTCGCTCTCTTTGGCCTACTGCGCAAAGCTGAGACCCTTGTCCTAGCATTTCCCAGGGGAAACCACAAGGGGGTGAGAGTGGTGCGCCTAAGCTGCTCTTGCCCCTCACCCACAATTTGTGTTCACTCATCCAGCAACTAATTTGCCGATCGTATCATAACGTAGAAGCGGGATTCATACTCACCATCCACAGTAAATTACAGGCGCACCGACATTTGCATGAATCGCATGGCTATACAGCCCATGTGATTCATGCACGGGCCAATTACCCATGCGTGAATGAAACATACACTCGTGCATAAATCACCCTAGTCATATAAATAAATTCAATATTGTAACCAAAAAGGTGGTACTTCTGTAACTGGCTATGCACGACTCACATTGTCAAAACAGTAAACAGTGTAAACAGTTCAGCATAACAACACACAAGCAGTGGCTCTCACTGGCTTTAAGTGAGACACATTGTCAAAACAGTAAGCAGTTCAACATAAATACTCGCAAGCAGTGGCTCTCATTGACATTCCGTGAGCCACATTGGCAAAAACAGTAAGCCGTTCAAGATAACTACATACAAGCAGTGAATCTCCCTGGCTTTGCTTGAGACATAGTCGAAAAACAGTAAACAGTTTATTTATTATTATTTATTTACAATACTGCTAGCCCTTGCGGGCTGTAGCAGGGGTGGGAGGTGAACAGGTGAACAATACACAAACAATGTTAGGCAAAAAACAAGTCCAGCCGTCGTTGAAAATCCTGTGAGGATGGAATGGAATGGAATGAAAAAACTTTATTTCAGTCCTGCAGGACGCGCTTAGCGCGTAGCTGGCGTCTCCCACGTAGGGACCGACAGGGAGTACCTGGCGGCCGCTTCGTGGGCCTGCTGGTCGGCGAGAAGTGAGCTCCTGAGGGACCTCTCCCACTTGCTTGAAGTAGAGTCGGGAGGAGTTGTTCCACACTCCCAGAGCATGTGTGCGAGTGTCGCTGTGTGTCCACATGATGGGCATGTGTCGCTGGGGTATGCATCGGGATAATAAACGTGAAGCGTGGCAAGGTTTGGGTACGTGTGTGTCTGTAATAGGCGTAGGGTTAATGGCTGCGGTCGGTTAAGTTTCGGATGTGGGGGTGGAAAAATGCGGCGTTCCAAGTAAAAGTGCTTTGTGATTTCATTGTACGTAATTGGTGCATCCCGATTGGTATCTAACCCAGCAAGATGAGGTTGCCCTGTGGCAGTGCGGTCAGTAAGTGCGCGCGCTGCATCATGGGCGATCTCGTTGAGGTTGGATAGGGCACCCGGCACCTGGCCGAGATGGGCGGGGAACCAGATGACAGTGTGGTGCTTCAGGGCACTCGGGTCCGCATTGCGCAGGATACGTAACGCCTGGTCGGAGATGACTCCGCGTTCGAAGGCTTTGATGGCCGGCCTGGAGTCGCTGTAGATGAATTCCCGTTTGCCGTCGAGCATAGCTATAGCTATAGCTACTTGCTCCGCTACTTCGGGTTTTCGGGTGAGTATTGTGGCTGAGTTAAGAGTCTGCTGCGCGGATGATACCGCGACCGCGACGAATGCTTGGTTGTTGCGATAGGCAGCGGCGTCCACGAACGAGACGTTGTCCGCTTCCGTGTCTATGCGCTTCAGAATGGCGGTCGCCCGCGCAAGGCGCCTGCCTCTATTGTATTCGGGGTGTACATTTCGTGGTATGGGAGCGATAGTGATAAGGTCGCGGATTTCACGGGGAATTAGAGTCAACTCTGGGGGGTCCCTGGCCCTCGAGGAGAGGAAGCCGAGGATCTACATCCTGTAAGTACCTCGGGAGGGAGCGCATTCCAGTCAACAATAGATCGCACCAGAAACGAAAACTTAAATACATCCACCCGTGGTACATAAGCTTGGACAGAAAATGAGTGATTGGTACGAGCCGACACTCGTCCTGGGGGGCGCAGGTATACACTGGGATCTAGCTTGTAGTTCTTATGATACAGGTCATAAATAAATTTTAAGCGAGCTATTTTTCTACGTGTAGCTAACGATTGAAGGTCAGCCCTAGCAAGCAAAAGTGATACAGACTGTGTTCTCATGTAATTTGAATAAATAAACCTCGCGGCCAATCTTTGTACTCGTTCAAGTTTGTTAATTTCAGTTTTAGTATGCGGATCCCAGATGATAGCTGCGTACTCCAGCGTTGGTCTAACAATAGTCTTATACGTCAACAATTTAACAGAGGGTGGTGCATTACGGAGTTTCCTTCTCAGAAAACCCAGCTTTCGTTTCGCCAGTCCTGTAATATTGTCAATATGCTTGTCCCACTTTAAACTGCTGGATATAGTAACACCTAAGTATTTAAACTCATTGGAACTCCTAATTTCTCTATTGTTTATTGTGTATTTATAGTTAAGGGGGGTTCTTTTATTTGAAATTGTCATGCAAACAGTTTTATCAAAATTAATTTTCATGTCCCAATTTTCACACCAGTTGTCAATACATCGAAGAGCATCATTGAGGAGCATTTGATCAGAAACACTTTTCACAAGACAAAACAAGAGACAATCATCTGCATATAACCTTACATCAACAAAAGGAGGCACAACCGTTGCAATATCATTCACATAAATTAAAAAGAGTAGAGGTCCCAACACGGAGCCTTGTGGCACACCTGAGGATACGCGTAAAAGAGAAGAACGTGCGCCACTTATTTCAACAAACTGCAACCTATTGCGCAAGTACGCTTCAACCCATCTTACAATTGCGGGATCAATACCAAGTATTAACATTTTTGAATAAGTTTCTGGTGACATACTCTATCAAAGGCCTTAGAGAAATCAATTGCTATGACATCGACTTGTTCTTTTGAGTTTATCGCTGTAGCGAAAGCATGAACAGATTCAAAAAGCTGAGTGACGGTTGAAAGGCCTTTTCTAAAGCCGTGTTGCTTATTATAAAACAGATTATTGTTTTCTATATATTAAAATATATATTTTAAAATTATATGTTCTATTACTTTGCATGCCGTGCATGTGATAGAAATTGGACGGTAATTACAAACATTAAGGCGGTCACCAGCTTTGAAAATGGGCACAACTCTTGCTAATAACCAATCAATCGGAACAGTGGCAGTACACAAAGATAAATTAAAAATTTTAACTAAGAAACTAGAAACCCAATCACAGTAGTGCCTCAAAAATTTGTTGGGAATCATGTCCGGACCAGGTGATTTTTTATGATCCAATTCAAGCAGTAATGCCATCACGCCCTCTTTAGATACGGTAAGAAGATTGGAACTAGTATCATCGAACGTACTGCCTTTTTTTTGAATGATCAATACTTGGAGAAAAAACAGTACTGAAGTAATGATTGAATGCTTCGGCAATCTGAATCGGTTCGCTATAGGAGGTCCCGTCTATAGAAAGCCCAGTTATTTCAGACTGCGAACTAGACAGGTACCGCCAAAATTTCTGGGGAGAGTTCGATATGTATTCAGACAATATATTAGTTAGAAAATTATTTTTAGATTGCTTGACTTCTCTTCGTACCTGAGCACTAATGTGAGCAATAACAAACGAGTTTCTTGGTATTTTCTAACGGGTGCGACATAGTCGTCGTTTTAGGTGAATGATGTTTCTGGTAATCCATGGGTTAGCTTTTGCAGTTCTCTTTTCTCTTTGGTGAACAAAACGTGACAAACAGTCGTTTACTACCTTCTTAAAGTATTCCCAGAGGTCATTTACATCATCTGTAGGCGGGATAGCGTCAAAAGCCATTTCTAAGTAATCAAGAATCGAGGTATCATCTGCGGCCTGAAAATTGTACACCTTTACTCTGGTTATTTTTTCTAATTTTTTATTTGGTTTAAGAGTTGCTGCAACCACCTTATGATCTGCGATTCCATCCTCGATACTTATTTCATAATCAAACACTTCCTGTGACAAAAATAGTAAGTCCAACAATGTCTCGGTTTGTCCTTGAACTCGAGTGGGCTTGTCAACTACCTGAACCAAATCGTACTTGATCATGATGTCAAGCATATTTTCTGCAAAAGGCCTGTTAAGCGGCCCAGCAACTCGTGCATTCCAGTCAACACCTGGTAAATTAAAATCGCCTGTGATTATTACTCCGCTTCGTTTGTTTGTCATTGTTAGCAAATAGTCATCCAATTTCTCAAAAATATCAACTGAAGTTCCGGGGGGCCTATAGAGAACCCCTATAAGTAACGTGATATCTCCCATAAATAATTTGCACCACACGTTCTCACAGTCTTTAATGGGCGACAATAATCCGTACCGAAGAGTTTTCTTAATCAGTAAAGCAACGCCTCCGCCTCGGGTTAGTCTGTCATTACGCAGTACATGAAATGAAATGGGAAAAACATCCGTATCTGCAACATCCTCTGTTAGCCAAGTTTCTGTTACAGCCACGAGGTCAGGGTCATAAATTAGTGTCAACGATTCTAGTTCTTCTGTTTTGTTCAAAACGCTTCGTGCATTCACGTTTATCAGCTTTATGTCGCACTGCTTCTTTTGTCAGACTGGGCTGCGTGCTTCGCTTTGAGCGTTCTTAACTTTCACGCGTGTATGGGAACGGGAATCCCACGTATAAGCAGCGTCGTCGATGTAAAGCTTATCTCGAACAAGCCTCACCTTCGCACCATTGCGCCTATCATCAAGAGCAGAGCGCCAAAGGGACTTCCTTTTTTCTAATGTTTCTTTTGAGTAGTCGTCAGAGACTCCGATATTAGTACCTCTCAATTTTTTGCAGCTCCTAAATATGGCCATCTTTTCATTGTAGTCATAAAATCTTACAATTACTGGTCTGTCCTGTTTGCTTTTCTTCTGACCAATGCGGTGAATTCTTTTTACTGAGGACACTGTAACACCAAGGCGCGTTGAGAATATGTTTTTAATACTTTCTCTTCAATGTCCTGTCGTGTTTCCTTATCAGTCTCAGTGACACCAAAAACAAGAAGATTATTTCTTCTTGCCCTGTCTTCCAATTCGATTAACCTTTCTTGCTGTTGTTCAATCGTGCGCTGGAGGCTTTCAACAGCAATGTCAAGGTTATTTATCTTAGTAGCATATTCAGACAAAGGTTCCAATTTTTCTTCTATCTGAGTTAGCCTAGCTTGTATTTGAATTTGTGTCTTTAAGATTGTCTCTAGCATTTCCTCAATAGTTGGTCCGGGATTGAGTTCAATGTCCCCGGAAAGCATTAGCACCAATTCTGACCACAACTTGAACAAAATGTCAAAGGCAGCACAATCAAAAAAAGATTGCAGGAACGATAGGAACATGCAGGAGCATAATAACCAACCTGCAAGATAAGCCACGCATGTTTCAGCGATATTGCTGCTGTAGTGCCGCTGCTCCCACTGAGGTGCCGCTGAAGCGGACGAGGTTTTATGTCTTCTTCGCGTGGTGACGTCACCGAAGTCTTCCAGTTCCATAGGTTGGCCCCGATGACGCCACGGGATGCTGTCGGGGATAATCTGGGCAGGGCCGGGACTTTGTCGGTCGATGTTGGAGCACTGAGCACGAGCGGCACCATCTGCAAGATAAGCCACGCATGTTTCAGCGACATTGCTGCTGTAGTGCCGCCGCTCCCACTGAGGTGCCGCTTAAGCGGACGAGGTTTTATGTCTTCTTCGCGTGGTGACGTCACCGAAGTCTTCCAGTTCCATAGGTTGGCCCCGATGACGCCACGGGATGCTGTCGGGGATAATCTGGGCAGGGCCGGGACTTTGTCGGTCGATGTTGGAGCACTGAGCACGAGCGGCACCATCTGCAAGATAAGCCACGCATGTTTCAGCGATATTGCTGCTGTAGTGCCGCCGCTCCCACTGAGGTGCCGCTGAAGCGGACGAGGTTTTATGTCTTCTTCGCGTGGTGACGTCACCGAAGTCTTCCAGTTCCATAGGTTGGCCCCGATGACGCCACGGGATGCTGTCGGGGATAATCTGGGCAGGGCCGGGACTTTGTCGGTCGATGTTGGAGCACTGAGCACGAGCGGCACCATCTGCAAGATAAGCCAAGCATGTTTCAGCGACATTGCTGCTGTAGTGCCGCCGCTCCCACACATTGCTGCTGTAGTGCCGCCGCTCCCACTCACACAGTTAGACATAACTACACGCAAAGAGTCGCTTTCGCTGACATTGCTTCAGCCACATTGGAGAAAAAAACGTTCAAGATAACTGCACACAAGCAGTGGCTGTCGCTGACTTTCAGTGAGACACTGTCAGATCAACATATGTACTCTAAAGCAGTGGCTCTCACTGACATTGCGTGAGCTACATTGGAAAACAATAAACGGTTCAAAATAACTACACACAAGCAGCGGCTCTCGCTGCCTTCTCCTGAGACACATTGGCAAAAACAGCAAACAGTTCAATATAACTACACACAAGCAGTGGCTCTCGCTGACTTTGTGTGAACCACATTGTCGAAAAAATTCAGCAGATCCTACGAACCTGGCATTCGACCTTGTGCGAAGCATGCGGAGGGAAGGAGACTTGTACTTTTTATTAAGTGACACAGCATCAAACGACGCTAAACAGATGTACAAATGTTGTGTGCACAGACATATGTTGAAGAGTGGCAGATGTTTATATGACGAACTATTTGCACTTAAGCAACGATTCACACTGGAGGATGCGTATTAGCAACACCAGAAGCTAATATGAAGCGCTGATGCTCGAGAGGATGCTGGCCCTCGACACTGCTACATAAAACAACTTCAGAGCATAGCGACTAACCACAATTGACATTAACCCGACGTGATGGCTGTATCAAAGGAGCACATATGTAAAGTTCAAAATTGGGGTAGGCAGCACAGCAACCACTATTGACGTTTCACGAAAATCACCGCCTGTCTGAAAAAGAGTTCCGAGACCTGGCATAGCTTTGTGGTAAAATTCTTCATTGCCACGCAGAATTCTTATGTTCGATTTGAGCTGGGACCTTGAGATATATTCTTTGCATTAGTTGGGTTGACCCTACCGATGTCGGGTATTAACGCTCGTGCATTAAAATTGCCCATTTGTGTTCTCGTCGTACCTGGCTGGATACTAAGTGCCAATCACCTGTGGAACATACCCGCATACCAGCGGCACATACCCGACCATGGGTATGCGCCACTGTACGGCGGGAAGTGTTTGACGACCTACGCGACAAGATTGTGAGATTATTCATGTCTTGACCAGCGCGTGATATTCGGCAAAGCATCTCAACCTCCCATACAAATTTTGGGTAACACAAAGTCAAGGGGGTGACCACGAGAGCACCCAAACGTAAGCAGCTAGATAGAGAGATAGATAGAAAGATAGATACGTTGAAAGTCACCGAAGTTCGCTGAGAAATGCTTCGCCTTTAAAACGGTAAACTATGCAACATAACTACTCAAAAACAGTGGCTCTCACTGGTTTGCATGAAAAACATTGGAAACAACAGTAAACAGTTCAAGATAACTACACACAAGCAGTGGCTCTCACTGGCTTTGAGTGAGACACTTTGTCAAAACAGTAAACAGGTCAACATACGTACTCGCAAGCAGTGGCTCTCACTGACATTGTGTGAGTCACATCATCAGAAACCGTAAACAGTTTAAGATAACTACACACAAGTAGTGACCCTCGCTGACTTTGCGATAGCCACATTGGAACAATTGTAAACAGTCCAAGATTTCATCTCATTTCAATTATTTACTCTCAAGGCACTGGGCATTACAGAGAGGAGTGGGACAACAAATATCAATAAGAAGTAAAACAAAACAGCAGGATTAGAATAAATTATATAGCACTTTCAAAAATGATTGATTTGAACGCATTGGCGTCTTTAATTGAAGCGATCAATGCGGGAAGGTGGTTTCAGTCAGTACATGTTCTAGGGATGAAAGAGCTGAAGTGCTGGTTCGTATGGCAGAAGGGAACCCCAACCTTGTATTGATGGTCATTGCGTTCTGATATGTAGGCTGGTGGAAAAAAACAGTGAATCAGAGAGGGTTCTGTTAGTGTAATATATCTTATGAAAGAGACAGAGACGTGAATTTTTGCGTCGTATTGAGAGGTTATGCAAATTTAGTTGAGCCTTCATTAATGTGACACTTGAAGTTCGAGAGTAATTGGACAATATGAAGCGTGCTAAGCGATTCTGAATGGATTTAATGTTGTCTATGAGCGGGTGAATACGAGGATTCCAGATGAACGACGCATATTCAAGTTTTGGCCACACTAAAGATTTATACAGGAGAAGCTTTAGGTTAATTCGAGCAAGAGAAAAATTTCGACGTAAATAGCCAGGAGTTCGATTAGCGTTGCATGTTATGTAGTCAACGTGAGCCTGCCATGACAGGTTATTAGAAATGTTAACACCGAGGTACTTGTAAGAAAAAACGCTGTTTGGGGGGGGGGGGTGTTATTAAGTAGGTACGAGGGGGACGCAACGTTTGAAGGGTTACGAGCTATTCTCATTGATTTGCATTTATTTGTGTTAAGTTTCATTAACCAATTATTACACCACGAATAATTATTGTCCAGGTCAGATTGCAGGGTGTCAGTGTCGTTAGAGGTCGAAATTTTACGGTAAATAACACAATCGTCAGCAAATAACCTGAAGGAGGAGGAAATGTTATTAGGCAAATCATTAATATATACTAAAAAAAGTAAGGGACCCAAAACAGAGCCTTGAGGCACACCTGAGGTTACGGCAGTAGGAGAGTTCTATTCATTAGCAGTCACAAATTGCTCGCGGTTACGTAAGGAGCACTCGATCCATTTTAAGATGTGTGGGTCAAGATTTAGTTTACTTAATTTTAAGAGTAGTAATTCGTGACAAACTGTGTCAAATGCTTTAGAAAAGTCGATAAATACACAATCAATAAAAGTACCATGATCAATAGCAGAGAACAAATCAATAGTAAAGCATAAGAGCTGAGTTTCACACGGGAAACTTTTTCTGAAACCACGTTGAAAGTTAGTAAAAAAAGAGTTATTCTCAAGAAAGTTGACTAAGTTGCAGTAAATGACATGTTCTAATAGCTTACATGGCACACTAGTTAGTGAGATGGGTCTATAATTGTGGGGATCGTTGGTGTTACCTGACTTGTGAAGAGGAACCACCTTCCCCACTTTCCAGTCGTTTGGCAGGGTACTCAATTCCAAAGACTGTGAAAAAATTCTGCACAGTATTAAGGACGAAAAGAATGCGGTGTTTTTGAGAAACTTGGCGTTAATTCCGTCATCTCCGGGAGAAGAAGAAGGCTAGAGATTTTCAATTAATGTTCCTTATGCCCTCCCAATCAAGGTGTACTGGCTTCATTAGATCGCAGTTGTGAGTAAACATGTAAGGAACAGTGGTAGGCGCCACGTTTACAAATGATGATGCGAATACACTGTTAAGAGCTAGGCAACAATTTTCTTTTGGGATAAATTATTCGCTCCCTGAAACTAAGTCAATTTGTTTTTTGTCATTTCCACCAATTACCTGCCAAAATCTACGAGGATTAGTTACTAACAAAGAAGGCGCCCCGCCGCGGTGGTCTAGTGGCTAAGGTACTCGGCTGCTGACCCGCAGGGCGCGGGTTCGAATCCCGGCTGCGGCGGCTGCATTTCCGATGGAGGCGGAAATGTTGTAGGCCCGTGTGCTCAGATTTGGGTGCACGTTAAAGAACCCCAGGTGGTCGAAATTTCCGGAGCCCTCCACTACGGCGTCTCTCTTAATCATATAGTGGTTTTGGGACGTTAAACCCCACATATCAATCAATCTAACAAAGAAGGCAACGTTTGTTCAAAATATGAGTGCTTGGCAAGTGAGAGTGCGCGTGCGTACTCATCGGCTACACTACGATAATCATCCCATCTTTTGATGTTGCTCGAGAGCTTTGCACTTCGAAAGATGCGCTTCTTTTTATTATGTAGCCGCCTTAAAGTAGGCGTGAACCAAGCAGACCAATTGTTATCGGTTATTTTACGGCGCGGTATGAAGCGGTCGGTAAGCTCTTCGATTTTAGCTCTAAAACGTAGCCAGTTTTCGTTTACCGAGTGTTCAGAAAAAAGTTCGTGTGAAAATATCTCCAGTTCAGCATTAATTAATGTTTAGTCAGCTCTTCTGTAATCTCTGATTATTTTTGCTGTTTCACTAATTTCTGACGGCGTGTTCAGTACGAGAAAGTGAATGGCAGAGCGATCGCTGAGACCTGGCACGACTGACAGAAACTGAATGAGATCAGGGTTATTTGTGAACACCAAGTCTAATATGGTAGAACTAGTAGACGTGATACGGGTTGGGGAGTTAACCAACTGGCTAAGGTTAAACTTTAAGCATGTATTATAAAAAGAGGTGGATTCGGAATTACTGGAGCCAGGTAAGGTACAAGGTGAATTCCAGTGGATGTCGGGGAAATTAAAATCGCCTTAAAGAATAATATGCGAGGTGGGAAACCGAACATGAAACATGTTAAGGGCATCGTACAAATCTTAAGAAAAACCAGCAGGTATATTAGGAGGCTGATAGCACGCACAAACGAGAGCGTCTTTGTAAGCGAACGCTAACGCACGCTAATTCTAGAGGGCAAACGAGAGCTACGTGCGATGAAACCAGATCGTCTGCAACAGCTATGAGGACACCGCCTTCGGAGCGCGATCCACGATCGCATCGATAAAACTTGTCGATAAAGATAACTCCACACAAGCAGTGGCTCTTGCTGGCTTTCAGTGAGACAGATTGTCAACACATTAAACAGTGCAACATAAGTACTCGCAAACAGTGGCTCTCGCTGACATTGTGTGCGCCACATTGGTGAAAACAATAAAATGTTCAAGGTACCTACACACAAGCAGTGACCCCCGCTGGCTTTGTTTGAGACACATTGCGAAAAAACACTAAACAGTTCAGCATACTTACACACAAGCAGGGACTCTCGCTGACTTTGCGATAGCCATATTGGAAAGACAGTAAACAGTTCAAGATATATGCACACAAGCAGTGGCTCTGGCTGACTGCATGAGACACATTGTCAAAAACAGTAAACAACTACTCTCAAGCAGTGGCTCTCGCTGGCTTTGCATGAGACTCATGGGAGAAACAGTAAACAGTTCAAGAACTACATAGAAACAGTGCGCATGGCTCTAGCTGGCTTTCAATAAGACACTTTGGAAAAAACAATGAATAGTTAAAGATAACTATACACAAGCAGGTGCTATCATTGGCTTAGCGTGAGGCACATTGGCAAAACAGTAAGCAGTTCAAGATGTGGCTCACACAAAGTGAGCGAGAGCCACTGTTTTTGTGTAGTTATCTTGAACTGTTTACTGTTTTTGACAGTGTGGCTCACGCAGTCAGCGACAGCCGCTACTTGTGTGTGGTTTTGTAGAACTGTGAACTGGTCTTTGACAATGTGGCACACTCAAAATCAGTGAGACCAACTGATTGTCCATAGATATGTTGAACTGCTTACTGCTTTTTGACAATGTGGCTCATACAAACTCAGCGAGAGTCACTGCTTGTGAGTTGCTATAATGCACAGATTACTGTTCTAAATGCGTATCAATTCTTAGCGAACATCAGCGACTTTGGGCGTATCTATCTATCTATCTATCTATCTATCTATCTATCTATCTATCTATCTATCTATCTATCTATCTATCTATCTATCTATCTATCTATCTATCTATCTATCTATCTATCTCTCTCTCTCTCTCTCTCTCTATCTATCTATCTATCTATCTATCTATCTATCTATCTATCTATCTATCTATCTATCTATCTATCTATCTATCTATCTATCTATCTATCTATTTATCTAGCCGCTTACATTAGGGTGCTCTCGTGGTCACCCTCTTACCTTGGCGTTAACTAAAATTAGCATGGGAGGGTAAGATGGTTCACCGTATATGAAGCGCTGGTCAAGGCATAAATAATGGCACAATCTCGTCGTGTACGTCATCAAACACTTCCTGGCGGACAGTGGCACATGCCAATAGACGGGTAAATGCCGCTGGTATGCGGGTACATGCCACAGGTTATTTAAACTTAGTATCAAGCCAGCAACGACGAGAACGCAAGAGGGCGAATTTAACGCGCGAGCATTAAGAAATACCCTGCATTGGTAGGGTCAACCCGACGAATGCAAAGAATAAATGTCAGGGTTTCAGCTCGAACTGAAACTAAGCATTCTGCGTGGCAATGAAGCATTTTACCAATGAGCTATGTCAGGTCTCGGAAATACTTTTCAGAGACGGTTCTCTTCGTGAAACATCAATATTGGTTGCAGTGCTGCCTACTCCAATTTATGAACATTACATATGTACTCCTTTGATACAGCCGTCACGTTGAGGGAACGTCAATTGTGGTTAGTTGCCATGCGCTGAAGTTGATTTATTTAGCAATGTCGAAAGCCAGTAAACAGTTCAAGATAACTATACACACCCCACACAGTGGCTTTCGCTGGCTTTGCCTGAGACACACTGCCAAGAACAGTAAATTTCAACATAACTACTGAGAAGCAGTGGCTCTCGCTCACTTTGTTGAGCCACATTGTCAAATTGAGTAAACAGTTCAACATAACTACTAACGAGCAGCGGCTCTTGCTGACTTTGCCTGAGCCACTTCGTCAAAAACAGTATAAAAACAGTAAACAGCTCAACATGACTACACACAAGCAGTAGCTCTCGCTGACTTTGCGGGAGCCACATTGGCAAGTACAGTAAACAACAGTACAACATAACTAAGCACTTGCAGTAGCTCTTACTGGCACTGCGTGAGCCACAAGGTAAATAACAGTGAACAGTTCAGCATGTCTACAGAAAAGCAGTGGCTCTCACTGACTTTGCATGATCCACATTGTCAAAACAGTAAGCAGGTCAACATAACTACTGACAATCAGTGACTCTTTCTCACATTGCGTGTGCGTAATTGGCAAACACAAGGTTACAGTTCTACATAGCTACACAGAAGTAGTGGCTCTCGCTGACTACGTGATCCACATCGTCAAAAACAGTAAACAGTTCAAGATAACTACAAACAAGCAGTGGCTCCTGCTGACTTTGTGGGAGCCACAATGTGATTAAAAAATTCAGCATATTCCACGTACCTGGGAATCGACCTTGTGCAAAGCGTGCAGAAGGAAGGAGAGTGTCTTACTTTTTCTTATTGAGTGACACAGCATGAAATGACGCTGAATAGATTGATGTACAAACGATGCACGCACAGCCATCAGTTTAAGAGTGGCAGATGTTTAGATACCCAGTTCTAGGACTTGAGCAACGATGCCGACTGGAGCTTGCGTATAAGCAACACCCGAAGCTGATATGAAGTGCTTAACCTCGCGAGGACGCTGGCCCTGGACACTGCTACATAAATCAACTGCAGGGCATGGCAACTACCCACAATGGACGTTAACGCGACGTGATGGCTGCATCAAAGGAGTACATATGCAGTGTTCATAAATTGGGGTAGGCAGCACTCCTCCAAGAATTGACAGATACCTTCACGCCTTGAGAAACTGTGCCTCTTAAATATCAATGTGCGCAGCATTGTGAACAAAAGTGACCATCTTGAAGTCGTAATCTTAGGATACAGTCCTCATGTAGTTGTGATCAGGGAAACTTGGCTTCGAAGTGAATTAAGTTCATGACAACAATATTTTTCCGCCTTCGTACCAAGTATTTCGTCAGGACAGAAATTCAAAAGGAGGTGGCGTTGCCGTTCTGGTTAAACGAAAGATTTCAGAACATTTACAAAACAAAACAATAACTATGAAAGTGTTACCTTGAAATTGTCATGCTGGGGCGTTTCCTTATTACTTGTAGCCCTGCATCGCCGTCCCAATGCTGCACCGCAGATTTTGCAGGATTTACGTGATCACGTCTCGGGTTTTAGACAACAAAAAATAGTTATTGCTGGTGATTTCAACCTTCCTGGTGTTATTTGGGAGAACCCATTGTACTCCTAGTGAATCCAGTGTCCTTGTTCACAGTGTGCTGGACTTATTGATGTGCAGTAATTTGGAACATGTGGTTAGACAACCTACTCATGTTTAGAGTGGTTCCTCTTCTATATTAAATCTTGTTTTTTGAGCCAATGCCTGACCGACCTTTCTCCGATAATTGAACCTGGTATTTGAGACCACTATACGGTGAAGTGCATATGCCACTTCTTGGCAAAGAAAACTGCTCCTTCTAAAGCCGTCACAGTTAAAGATTAACTTCATGCAGCGGATGAAAGCATCTTAGACTTTCTTGTCATAAACTTAAGCAATTTTGGTGGATCTGATGTTAATGAGCTCCGGGAGACATTTTAAAGAATATGTCTATACTGTATAGATAACTTTGTGCCAAACAAGAAATAAAGACCACGAAAAAAAATCCGTGGATCACCCATGACATTTTGCTTATAAAAGAACACTAAAACAATTACGTGGCCGCACAGTAAAAAATTTTACACCCAAAAGAGTGTAAATGTTGCTTTTACGGCAAAGCACCCTTCGCAACACCCTTTAACATCCTTAAATGGTCGATTGAAAAAAAAGCATCCCTGTGTTTGGGTGCTTGCCTCAATAGCACCCTAAAATAGGCTCTAAGGGTGCTTTTGTGCCTGAGAAGGGTGTAGGTGACGATTCATCAGATGGAATATGCAGCAAAAAAAGAACACATAATTATAAAATTTGGGATTTTACGTCCCAAATACTTCGATATGATTATGAGGGTCGTCTTAGTGGAAAGCTTCAGAGATTTTGACCATTTGGTGTTCTTTAATGAGCGCTGATATCGCACAGTGCACAGGCTTCTACCTTTTCGCCTCCGTTTTAATTCGACTGCCACTGCCGGCATCGAACTCGCGACCTTCGGATTGGTGGCCGAGCAGCGTAGCTACTGCTCGAATATGTAGACCTTGCGTTACATGACGGCCTAGACTTAGAATGTGTGAAGGTGCTCTCCGAATACAGCAGAATGCCAGCAGAAGCAAATCGCGTTTCATCTATAATGGCAATTAACTGCAATTCATGTTACGAAAGCTTTCTTTAGCGTTGGTTATAAGCTACATGTTTGCTATGGATTATATACACGAACATAATGTTCGCCCTAGTATGGGTGTGTGTGCGTGAGCCTGCGCATGTGTTTGTGTGTAAGCGCGATTGTGTGTACACCCGTGCATGTGTGCGTGCGCGTGTATGTGCGAGTCCGTGCCTGTGTTAGCGTGCCTGTGCACATGTGTACGCCCATGCATGCGTGCGTTTACGGTCGCGTGTGTGTGTGGCCGTATGTGTGTATACGTGTATTTGTGTGCGCCTGTGATCAAGTAAGCGTGTGTATCAGCCTTTGCGCCCTCGAATTTCATGTGTGTGTGTGTGGGGTGGGGGGGGGGGCACTGCTTCTTAGTGTTTAAGGTCCCACACTGTTCAGACTGGGAGTCTATTTGGGAGGTGGCTTAAGAAGTGGCGGTGGTCAATGCACTGTACACGGACTCTTCAGTACATAGAAAACAGCTGCACATTCTCGTACCTCATCATTGCTTACGAACTTGCTGTGGTAGCTGATTAGGTATGCTGAGGTGCTTCTACGCTCGAAAACGTGGGTTATGACCAATTCACACGGAAAGCTGTCACTGCACTTACGCACAACCATCATTTATATTAACAACATTTAATAAGAACGTGCCCTGCCTTTGCTACAGGTGCTTAGCTAGCTCATTGGGCAACCATATGAAATTATGTGCTGATCATGTGGTCAGCAAGAAGTTTGTTATAACAACCTCGGCACGTTTCGTGGTGCGTGACAAGCCTTCTAAACATCCGCGACTGTGGATTAATTTGTTACAGCTTCGACTACGAATTCAGTGTTTGTGGCACCATATGCGAAATCGCCAGACACGGACAATGCGAAAAGAAATTCCTCTGAAAAAAAGTGTAGCGATGCTCTCCCGCTAAAGCCACCGAGGACGAAATAATTATTGTTTCTGGCCATTCCAGGGTGCACTTTGTTTTGCGCAAGTTTTGCTTCACTATTTTTCGCCCACTGCAGTCGCATTCCGTTAAAATACTCAAAGAACCCGAGGCTGGGAAATAACCTGCGCCGCTGTGCTGCTGGGTGGAAGGAGTGTTGTTGCCATTTACAAGGAGTCATTCTTGGAGCGCAATTGGATTCCCTTTCGTGTCGAACCGCCGCCCACCGTATGCGCCATAGCGTTTGCCTTTTGACGCCCTCTTAGCGGGTTCCCCCCCTCCCCCCGCTCACCCGGGCCAGCGTTGCCCCCACAACGGAAGCGAATAGTTGCGTCCCCAAACACCTGCGTCGACAACTGCGGCGCCGCCGCCAGTGCCTCCTCCTTCTCTCTCTCAACGTTGCTCTCTCTGTCTCATCCGTCTTCAAATGCGTTGCGTTGGTCTGGGGTCTTGGTCGCTGTGTGAGTTCTAGCGAACAGGCGCATCTTCAATGGTGGTCACGCATGACACTGTGTTCGAAGTGACGCTCGGATTAAGGAATATTCATGGAGCGGTGGACACGGACAACGTGGGCCTGTTAACGGTGAGTGTACTGTTTTCGTAGTTTGCAATCATACAGCGCTAGCTGGGTGCCTGCAGCAGCTCTGCCGAAGTAGGCTGCCAGCCATTTACGATAGCATGCGTTCGCGGGCCCGTTGCAGATGCCCGAATAAACGTGTCACTTAACGAGTTCACACTGATATGCGCGATGTTGTGTAAGTGCGTGTATCACTCGTACAGTGAGTGATGTGATCACTTAACAAGGGCGCGATTAGTTGCTGATCACACATTGTCTCTACACTGCTCAAAGTGATTGATATTGTTTCAAGATGCGCTTTAGGCTACATCGTAATAACATTTCTATTAATACTCAAATGTGCAACGTGCTTCTGTAGGTGTAAGCGTAAAAAAAGAAAGAAAAAGCAAAAATTATGTACAAAGGCGCGCTGTACGAAATGTCTTTTTTTCCTAAATACGGTATAGTTGGAGGTGCTGATATGCCGCGATGCTCCAGAATGTGCGCCTCGGTCTTTTAAGCTATTTAGGACAAGTGTCACCAGCAACAGGGAAAGATCTAGCAGACTTCCAAAGGCGCGTTGTTGTGGCCATCGCCGTGCGTTGTTTTCCCTCGTTTGTGTTTGCTGTTTTCGTGCTTTGCTTTCATCTGCGATAACGTTCGGCGTTAAAACAGAATCGAGAGAGTATACGTGACTGTAGGAGCTATGTGCTGTAGCTCTAGCATAAGCCATGGCTGCTGCAACGTAGACGGCGTCCGCGCGCGTTGGTGTCGTTCGAGCACTCGTGCTTGCTTGATTGTGTTTAACTGAGCATTTAGGCATGGGTTACGTTTGTAAATCCCGTGGTCAATAATCGCTAATAGCGTGCCCATGATTGCCATCAGAGGATTGGCTTGGTTGTCGAAATATGCCAGACGCTTTTTCTGAAAGCAAGCTTTGAAGAAATTTTTTAAAAAGAAATACTTTCATGCGTGCTATGCAGTGCCTATTGCAGGCCCGCAACTATTTAAAAACTGGACGAGCTATCACATTTTTAATACATTGCAATTAATAAAGATGATTGAATTATAAATGACGAATTTCTGTGCTAGATTAGGTGCACAAAACACATGTTCGCAGCCACACGCCGCCTAGAAAGCAGGTAAATAGGAAGCACAGCGTCAAATTTGGATTAGATGCCATGGACGGAGCTTCTTGTGAGGGTAGAAAGAACGAGAAAATTGTTCATTTTTGATGCCCTTATAGAGGCAGTCAGAATCGCACTGATTGCTGAATTGTCACAATTCCTCAAATTGTTAGAGGCGTGATTAAAGTCAGTAAATCTTTTACTTTTTTTACAGACCTCTTCGCTTGTGCCACGCCCGAGATCATTTGTTCTCATGTAAAAGAAAAAGCAGAAATGCCTTCACTGTTTGTACATGAAGAGGTAAGTTTCTTGTGCGTTTTGATTAATGCTACATTTCTGAATGTTGTACTTTAAGAATTGTTTTTCACACTGGCTCATTATCTCATAAGAAATTTGATTCTTAGGTGAGTTCAGGCTTTCGTAAGTGCCATTTTTGAGCTGTAGTTTTACCCTTCACCTCAATTCAGAAATTTTCTGTATGCTGGAAATCTATCTTATCTTTATCACGAAATTATTGGAATGTATGGGTTGTATGCTTCGAGTTCAGTGTAATTACAATTACACGCTATTTCAAAGGATATACACTACACATTCTTTATGAATGGTGCTGCCAAAACAGCACGAACATCATTTTATGAGAAATCATATTTGCTATTATTACAGGACGAGAGGGTGCCGCTGACGCCCTGCGTAGTCTACCCCGACCACAGCCTTGAGCAAGCATAGTTCCTGAACCTCCACGTGGATGACCGAAAAATCTTCTGGGTCAGTAATGATGGAGAAGGAGTGAAAGCACTGATGAGTTGATTTTTTTTTATATTCATCATTGTGTACGGCCGCAAGGCCTTTAACAACCACCGTGACAGAGCGGCTTTTTCTCGGCGTGAGTTTGGAGTTTATCGAAGAAGTAGTTCAGGCAGTACGACGCTGAAAATTTCACAATGCCTGAACAACTTTTTCTAGTGTGGTCATGGTAGATAAATAAATATTGTTATTTGTGTAAGTTATTTTGCTTAAATATAGCTGGACCATTCCATGCCAAACATCCCAGCCAGTTTGGCGACCATCTTAAATGTATTTGAAAAAAAAAATTGTGCTGACTTACTGCGTTGAAAACAGCGAACTGCTAGAATATTTCAGCGAGAAAAAAAGTTTTGTTCACGTGGCTGGCTTCTAAACTACCTGGCATAATGCCGTCTGGGTGCTGTTTGTGGAAAATTTCATTTTAAAACTACCGCTTATTTTTTCTAAAGCAAATTCGGTCTACATGTTAAGTGAATGAGCTTGTGTAAGGTATTTGAAGCTCAATAATATTAGTGCAATTTTTTTGCAACATTGGCTTCCAAGAATCAAGCCAAAATGTGTTATGTTTGCATTTTTATTGCAATATTGCACTTTGTATGAATATCTGTGCAGTGAATACTTACTCCACAGAAAGTATATTTTGAGGAAAAAATGTTTTTAGACCTCTCAAGCTGCTGAAGTATACGAGAAAGTATTACGAATGTCACAAAATCGTGATTTTTGTCCGTATTGAGGAGCAATTTGCTCCATGTTGCGATACAATGAAAACTCAACATTATACCTAAATTGTAAAAAAATAAAATTCTTTTTATAATAAAGATCTTATCACAAGAAGGACAGGAAAGAGTGCTGTCAACTGAATTTTATAGAAGGTTTTACGAGCGTTTTTATACTTAGCACAAGAACACGACTCATCTGCAACAACACATGTGTGACCATGACAAAATAATTTTAACCGAGAAAAGAATACTCTCTTTCGGAAAAGATGAGTGAAGGTGTACTGATGCATCGATCCTTGGCCTTCCTGATAAGAAGTTTTAAAATCTCTCATTTGTTCTGCTTGCTTTTTTTTTCAAAAACCGTGTTTTATGAAACCTAGGACTGAACTTACATTCTTTGCGGTTTCCGGCCGTGAGACTACTATAGCCGTTCTTAACATTTAAAGCATGCTGTCTCGCTCAATCATTGAAGCATTGCCCAGTTTGTCCTATGTTTATTTTTCCACATGTTAGCGGTATCTCATACACATTAGATTGGCATTCAGTAAACCTATTCTAGTGACGAATGGTGCAAGATTTACTATTCCTGTTGCTTTAAGTACATGTACTTTTCAAAGCTTGCAAGGGGTGGAAAACAACAATATCATATTTGCTGGCTCTTTTCCTAAAATTGGGAGACACCTTATGTACGTAGTACCGTGTAACATGCAAAGGTCATTGGTCATTCTGTTTTTCTTTTGGTCCTGTTTCCTTTAACTTTATTTTCTGCAGGAGGGTTTCGCAAAGGAGTGTGATGATGCTGTTGGGGTATTGGCTGGTGCTATCAGCCCAGGAGTGCTAAGAATGTTCTGCCTTTTGATAGTGGGCATTCAACACTAGTAAAAAGAGGAATTGACACCACATGTGTTCAGGCCACCCTTCAGAAGTCATGTTAGCACAAGGGTGAGGTCAGGCTTAAAAACCAGATTAAAAGACTAAAAGATGCTGGATATCCCAACAAAATCATCACACCCATTTGTGAAACCCTCCTGCAGAAAGTAATGTTAATGAAGACAGGACCAACAAAAAGCAGAATGACCAAAACCTTTGCATGTTATACCACATAACGTGTCTCACAATTAAAAAATAGCCAGCAGATATGATATTAACGTGTTGTTTTGCACTCCTTGCAAGCTTTCAAAAGTGTGTGTCCTAAACAGCAACAGGAATAGTCAATTTTGCACCATTTGTCACGAGAATAGGTTTACCTAATGCCAATTTAAAGTTTGTGGAAGTATTTTTTTATCAGGAAGACCAATGATCAGTGCATCACTGCACGTTCACTTATCCTTTCCGAGTGGGAGTA
The DNA here is from genome assembly GCA_013436015.1 of Rhipicephalus annulatus. Taxonomy (NCBI): domain Eukaryota; kingdom Metazoa; phylum Arthropoda; class Arachnida; order Ixodida; family Ixodidae; genus Rhipicephalus; species Rhipicephalus annulatus. The sequence continues at coordinate 314,556 of WOVY01003942.1, read as the reverse complement.
TTTGTTTCTCAGTTAAGATTATTTTGTAGTGCTCACACGTGCCATCGCGCATGAGCGCTGTTCTTGTACTCCGTATAAAGGCGCTCGTAGCACATTCATTAAATTCAGTTGACAGTCGGTGCTCTTTCCTGTCCTTTCTGTCTCTTCCTGAAGTTGTCGCGCTGCGACTAGCACACAACCACGATAAACCAACTCGCCCAAATTAAGCTCTTGTCACTTAACACGTAGATCGAGTTTCATATAGAAAGAAGGAGCAGTGCTTTTAAAATAAAATTTTTCTTATACAACACCTAGACGGCATTCAAGGAAGTTCAGAAGACAGCCACGTGACCAAATATTTTTCCTCTCTTAAATACTCTAGAACTTCACTATTTTCAATGCAGCACGAGTTTTTCAAATAAATTTGAGATGGTTGCCAAAATGGCTGGGACATTTGGCATAAAATTACCCAGCTGTGTCATTAGCCATAATTATGCAGTACCTCTTTTGTTTTTTTTTGTGTCCTGACTCAGTTTTGTGTTCGTTTTTAGCTTTTTCCGTTTCTGATCACTGTATTGGTTTTTTAAGTATTCGCTAAAGTTATATGTGTGAAAACCCGTATATGTTTGCATGTACATCATTTTTCATAACCAATTGTTATACATCCAGGAATACAAAGCTTAAACCACTGGGATTGTATACATTTGAAAACACCATCGGTATATATTTTCGTGTGCGTCAATTCTTGGGAACGATTGTGTACACGAAGGCGTATATAGTGAAATCATGTTGATTGTATATATTTGAAGGATTTATAAGTATATATTTGCCTGTATTTCCTTCCTATTAACCGATTGTGTACATGAAGGAGTATTAAACTGGAAACCACAGGAATTGTAGATGCTTGAAAGAATTATGGATATATTAGCGTGTATTTCAATTGTAGTCTCTATGTACTTGAAGCAGTATACTAAAATGAAACCAGTGTATTTGTATGTTTCGAAGAATTGTCAATAAAGTGAAACTGAAAAAATATAGTAAACATTTGAGGTGTTGCGTGTGTAGTGTACGTGTACGTGAACATGTTACACATCTAGTGACAAAGTTGTGCGGCAGAAGAAAAGTTTATAAGTTTTATTTGCATATTAAATAAATGAAATATGCAAGGGCAGCAAGGCTTAGTTTTCTGTAACACGCATTATGCATATACCGTGAAGTATATATAGATCCGGCAGAAGTTCATACACGATTGTACGTGTTTATATTTTTGCCCACACGCAATGAACGGAGCTCGACTGGTGGCGCACCATTGATAATCAGGACCACTTTCTTCAAGTAGTCTGTAATCAGTGCATGCTGATATCTATTAGTGCAGTCTAAAAGAGTACTGTTGTTGTTAGTGGTTCATGATGAAAAGGAAGAAGGCACCTAATTTCTGTCTGCCTACAGGCGACACGGCGCAGTGCCTAAAGAATACTGGCACCCCTTACTGGCACCCCTGCCATGGGCACTTAACACCCTTGTGCACCCTTCTCGCACCCTCCTCAGAGGGTGCTAAAAAAGTGAAGGACATCGAAGGCACCCTTCCTTAAGGGTGTTTTTGTAACACCCTACAGTTTTTAACGTGTACACCCTATTGTAAGGGCGCATGGAAAAGCATCCTTTTTGGAAGGTGCTGAATCAACACCCTTAGAGTGTCGTCTATGGCACAAGCTCATTTACACCCTTCTGGGTGTAAACATTTTTACTGTGCGTCGTGGATCTCAGAAACTTATTCAAACAAACTAGACACTCTTAAAACAGTCTGTACAATGTGCAAAGCAACTTTATCTTCAACATTCTCTACCAGGCTTCATGGGAACGGCTCCTGATATATTCTCGTCACAATGATCTCGCAAGACAGACGGTACTCTTCAAATAATTCACAATGATACAATCGGTATACAGATAAAAGTAGCATAACGACACATTTCAATGAGTACTTTAAAAGCGTTTTCCGAAAAGATTTCAATATCACACGTGCTTATGCTACCTCTCCTTATCTCGACTCAGACATTGTGTCCATATCTGGCGTTGTATCTATGATTCTGAATTTAAAGACTAAAGCTTCACCTGCTCCCGATAATATTCCCCACGCGTTTCTGCGTCGATACGCTGAGATGGTTGCTAAATTTTTTGTTATCATTTTCCGTGCCTCTCTGTCTTCTTCTTCTTCTGTTCCGATAGATTAGATGACAGCACGAATTGTCCCAATATTAAAATCTGGAGATAAATTATTGGCTGCAAAATATCGCCCCATATCTATTACTTGTTCTTGTAAGCTTCTCTACCATGCCATAGCTGATTAAATCACTAATTTTCTTAATGACAACAACATATTAACTCCCTTTCAACTTGGGTTCAGAAAAGATTTGTCCACTGTCAACCAACTGGTCGCAGTCATACATATTTTAGCATCTATTCTTGATAAATCCGGGCATATTGATGCTCTTTTCTTAGACTTTAAGAAGGCTTTTCATATAGTTCCTCACAATAAATTGATTTTTAAACTTCAAAACATTGGCCGTCCAGAGTTTATTCTAAATCGTGTCTCCACGTACTTGTCAAGTCGTACACAATTTGTTGATATAAATGGTCACTGTTCATCCAAACTTCAGGTTACATCAGGTGTTCTCCAGGGTATTGTTTTGAGACCACTACTTTTATAATTATATATAAATGATATTGTTGAAGTTGTCCCTGAACAAGTCGGAATAAGGCTATTCGCCGATGAGTGTGTACTGTATAAGGAAAGTTACCAGAAATGATCAACAGCTTTTAAATTCCTCCCTTGAGAACGTTTTGCAGTAGTGTAAGCAGTGGAATATGAAAGTAAACTCAGACAAAACAATTCACATGAACACTACGAGAAAGGAAAACTTTTTTCTTTTTCATATGCGCTACCATCTCACATACTCAAAGCGGTCAGTGATTATAGGCAACTTGGCGTAACAATAACCGAAAATCTAAGTTGGAATATGCATGTATCGAACATTTGCGCATTCGCCTTCTGTAAGCTATGCTTTCGCAAGTAGAAACTTCGTGTTTCCCCGCCCTCTGTGAAGCTGTTAGTCTATAATACCTTCATTAGACCTATTCTCAAATATGCGTGCGTCAGATGCGTATAACTGGAAGCGCTGCGTCGTCACAATGGTAAGCAGTGACACGAGAAGCGTAGCGTCCAGCTGATCACTGTACACTACATCGATCACGAAGGCCGAGTGTTTTGCCATAGCATTGGCGATTAAATGTCGAGAGCGCAGCGACGGCCAGACGTACATCACCATACTCTCTGTGGTGCAAATATATACAAATTCCAAATCCGGACGGAGGCGGTCTGTCGGTGACGTCAAAAAGTGGGCGGTCCGCAGCGGTTGCAAGGACGAAAAGAAATGAACAGCAAATGAGGGAAATGAAGCCTTGCGTCATCATTTTGACGTGGACTTGGGGACCGTATAGCAAAGTGAAAAGTGTTTATAACGTGTTAAAAAATGTTTAACTACTATTGCTCACTATCAAAATGTGCTGGCACAAGTTTTCAAACGTTCAATGAGGAATACGGCACAATATAAACGTATTTTTCTCGTTATTGTTTTGAAATGAGGCTAAATTTAGCGGGACGGTAAGTAGTGGCGCAAAGTACAACCCCGTTTCAAGCAGTTACTGTTTCCATATCTCCACCACTATACAAACCTAAAAGGCGCAACTTTCGAAGTAAGTTGCTGGCTCAGTCGAGCGCAATCATGGTGGAGGGCAACGGCACCAGTAGCCAACAGCAGCAGCGGCTCATCCGCGTTTCCGAGGCTCAGCGTGCGCTGGTGCTCGCCTTTATGGACGAACACCCCCAGCTCGTGGCGAAAGCCATTGAGCTGCGGCATTGCGTCACCGTCGCCGACCGGCGGCAGCTCTGGCAAGAGCTCAGCGACGCGCTGAACCATGAAGAGCCTGCGCAGGAGTGGCAAGCTTGGTGGCGCAGGCTGGTGCACGAGGCCCGCCGTGACGCCACCGCCATGAGAGAGGCACAAACGTGAGTGACCGTCGAATGGCGCGGGCGATTTGTTCTTTGACATTGGTGTATATTTTCAGGGGAACTGAACGGGGTTGGCTGCCTGGCTTCCGCGGCCTGGTTCTACAGTTGACTAGGATGACACGCTTCAGTGGCGTCTTTGGTCTCATCTATCTACAGGTAAGCACTCTGCAGCCGCAGTATCACGAGTTCCTGAGCGGTGCCATGACAGAGTTTGATATCTGAAGGGGTGCCTTTAGCGGAACCTTGTTAAACGGGAATATAGCGCAGGAGAAAGTATTCAAAAGTGGGTACGTTTATTAACCAAAATCTCAGTTTGCAGCCCTTGCAGTACAAGGGGTATTAATTTATCATAAAACACGCAATGCCTGCGGGCAAGTGCATGCACTAAAATGGTAATACATGATATCAATGACCACTGAATAGCTGCAGAACATTTCCGCAGATGTCCAGTACGTAAGGTTGCAAAATAGCCAGAGTAACGAATACCCACTTTCTGAAAGATCATGCTTACTACACTTTCCAGCAGGCGGATGTTCCCACTGCTGCGGTGGAAATGGATGTGGAGGCCACTGGAGCGGCTGCAGATGGCAGTGACACAGTAACACGCAAGCATCTGAGAACTTAGTGCTTTATTGAATGCAGGACCGGAACCTTGAACAGGGCGACAAGGTGCTCAAGGTGAGTAGACCCTTTGTTTACATTTTACATAAGGGGCATAAACATTCTCCATGCTCTATTATGATAACTGAAACCAACTTGGGCTGTAAACAAAAACAATGCATTGTATTGAGGGCATGTTATCGGGTATCTGCAATGATAAACTGCCGGGCAAAAGGTTGGTTGGCCTTGAACAGGGCTGTTTCATGGTGAGAGATGCATTTGAGGACATTAATAAAGAGTAGTTCCAACAAATTTTTGTTGTTGCGCACGATGAAGGCATATCTTGTACACAAAGCTTCACACTTTCAAAGGCTGTCATCAGGCCAGTTGATTTTCAACTGAGGGGAAATTGTTGTGCCCGTTGCGATTCTTGGCAGCAGCAGCAGCTTCCAGCCACGAGATGGTTAAGGGTTTACCGGCAGCTCACTTAAACATTTACACAATGATGATTCATCGCAGCTGCTGCGCGAGATGAAAAAATCAACCACCCGCATCGCTTCTGCAGCACGGCGTGTGGCAGCGGCACAGGAGAAGGTGGCAGCGGCACAGGAGAAGGCGGCAGCGGTGCAGGAGGGCATGGGCCATGGCTGAGGGCTTTCTGCGAGAAAGGGATACGTAGTTTAGTTTAATTTTTCGTCATGCGTTCAATGTTTTTTCTTGTCATCATTCATTGATGATTTGTCGGTTTCAATGAGTTTAGGTGCTGCTGTTCATGTTCAATTTTATACGCTTCGGGAGACATATACATAGTTTAGTTTGTTTTTCGCCATGTTTTCAACTTTTTATCATTCATATTTCGTTTAGCGTTTTTGATATGTTTACGTGTTGCTGTTCATGTTGTATTTTATATGTTTTTGTTTGCATTTAGTACATATTACTAGATTTAGGTTAGCATTTACTTTGTACAAGGAGTACAGCATTTTTTTATTTTAGATATATGCATTTCTCAATGTATGTTCTCAATGCAGTATTTTTTCCCCACATTTCAAAGGTGTCTAGTCATTCACATGGCGACCACGAGTGCATAGTTGACATTTTCTGTTAATGTTTCTGTGATATTTGTATTGTCCCACTGTGTTTTCTAGCTCACTGCGCTTTTTATGCAGCATTACCTCATAGTGTAGTAATGTGATATCTTTTTGCATCACACTGTTTTGCAGTTCACTGTGATATTTTCATTTCAGCACAATGAGGCTAAGGTGCAACAACTACATTCTGAATCTTGTTTGAGAGCGCTAAGCTAGTAAGTGTTTCATCTCGCACAGTTTCGCAAATGAAAATGGTCATCATCACAGGCACATGCCAGCAATTGATTTCATCTAGTTTTCATTGTAAACGACTTGTTGCGGGAATAAATTTTGAACGTGGTATGGTTTGGGAACCGCGAGACTGCTGAGCGAATTATTCATGCTGTGTGTTATCAAAACAACTCGCCTGTTGTTTGCCGTCTTGATTCGCGTATTTTTTAACATTGCAGCATGACTGCAGTCGAGAATTCAAATCAAACGTTATTTTAACATTCATACAATGTTTAGGACAATGAGCAGAAACCAGCACAACTTGACTAGCACAATTGCTCGTCAAGCCTGGCGTGCACAATTGAATGCTTGTAGTCAGTCACTATGAGAAGATACGGACTTATGTATCATGTGTTCATGCAACATGTTACTAATGGAATCGAGAGTTTTATGCGTTTTGGTGAAAGAAATTCTGAGAGATTGCTGCATTGTTCGCACAATTTTGTGATAGTAACATCCAGCACAGAGTGCCGCTCATATATGCTTGCTCCAATCTAGTCTGTTGTGACTGTGATCACTGATATGGAAAAGGGTGTTTATGTTGCATATTTCATGTGCCATTTAAAGAAAATGCAGCATTTTGACATTGCCACCTTGTTTCATATTGAAGCACGAGTAAGTACTTTGTGTATTCAAATGGGCAAACAAAGCCCTGTCATGTCTAGATGCACTAGAATCAGTGTAAATAAATTATGTGTGGGATATGAAAACATGAAAACTCACCGTTCCTGTGTACTTCAAAAAAGGTCCAAGACAACGCTGCGCTGCTGCCGTCTCTGAGCAGCACGTTGCGTGGTGTGAGCATATGGCTCTCCCTTGGCTCCCCATTGTCATCCTCAGCTGGTGGTATGTCCACAACATATTCGTCCAAGGTCCAGTCGCCTGCATGCAACGCAATGTTGTGGAGAGCAACGCAAGCATAGATGATTTGCGCTGCCCGATCGGGATTGTAGAGCATCGTTCGAAAGTGCTGCAAGCAGCGGAACTTGCTCTTCAACACGGCGATACATCTTTACACAACAATGCGCATGGATGCGTGCTCCTTGTTGTATCGGCCTTCGGAAGTGTTGCACGGTTGACTGCCAAGGACTAGAATTAGGAGCCATGACTCGAGGGGATACCCTGCGTCTCCTGCAATATAAACATAAAAGCTCAGATAGTACACATTAATACTTACCAAGCAGATATTCGCCAGGCTGCAGATGTGCAGCTAGGCGTGCACGCAGTGGGTTGTGTTCCCACACCCAGGAGTCGTGGCACAAATCTGAAAATCATGGGTCCATGACAAGGATGCACAGCCATGCTTTGCACACCTGCGATGAGGAGCGACATAATATAGTACTGCATTTATACTCAGAATAAATCCCTTTTTTCTACGCATACGCAGAAAACAATGTGTACTAGTACAGTCATTGGTACAAGGAGCTTCACTTAGAAGGAAACACAGGGTGTAGCACACTGAGGAGGGGGAGGGTGGGGGCAATGACCCTCCTCTGCTGTACACATGGCTACGACTTCCACTGAATGATCGATAAGTGAAAACCTACGCGTTGCTCTTGGGAAAGAACACTCGTAAATGGAAAGGCCAGCTCGTACAATTGTGGTTGTAAGCACTTTCCTGTTGGAAATACTTCCCTGTCGTGTATATATTTCGGCTACGTCTGCTGCTCATATTACCGATTACCTATAAAATGCACAACTAAATTGCACATGCATGCTAGGGCAAAAACGGCAACTGGCTCACGCACAAAACACTCGCTACTTATTATTACCGAGGCCTTGTGAGCCACCTACTAGCTCGCACCCAATTCCCTGCAGGTTCTTTTTCATTCGTTGCATTATTACTTTTTCCAGCTTTGGCGTCACAACTGATCAATTGCTCCGATGGGCGAGTAAGCAAGGATCCTAACGGTACCTACGATCATGACGTTCAGGACATAATAGCCCTTTCTGAACTTGAAGCTCACCGTGTCGGCCTGTTCGAATCCCGCTGGCTTGCGAATGGTGACCAACGTGCCATCGACACACGCCAGCACCCCTGGGATGCAACCGCGTAGCACAAACTCCGCCTTTGCCTCATCTTTAGCAGCTGTTGTCAGTGGGAAGTCCACCAGCTTTTTCCTAGCAGCCACGGCGATGATGGACTGCGTCACCTCGTGGATAGTGTTGCTCACGGCCGGCTGAGACTTGCCGATGTGCTCCTCGCGACCAACGCTCCTCTAGAAGCAACCGGTAGCGAAAAATCGTAGCGCACACAACACTTTCCTCTCTGTGAAAAGGCCACTGGCTCGCTGGCATCCCATGATAGGGTCAAGTTCGTCGCACAAGTTACGCACTGTTCGTTTGGACAGATGAAAACATTGCCGGAACTCTTCTCCGCTGAACTCTTCAAATGCATCTTTTACCTCGCGTCGTCGCCTCTGCCCGGTTAAAGCTACCGCACAGGCAAGACAAAGTACCGTGTCAGTGGGAAACGCCATGTTGTCTAAGTGCCCCGATACCGAAAAGTCGCGAATCCCTTCCATTTCAATCCAATTCAGGCCACCTTGCAGCTATTTCAATCCATCCGGTTGCTTTCGGACGGTCTCTCCGACCGTTCCTTCGCCTTTCTCCGAAAACCGGAGAAAAACAATCACGTGACACCCCAGCCCACGTCACTCATAACGTCACAACATTCGTCACAGCTTGTATGGGCCGATCGCGTGCGACGTGCGACTCAATGGAACAGACCGCCTTTGTCCGGATTTGGAACTTGTATATAATTGCACCGCAGATTCGCAAGAGGCGTGCCGGCTATTCACAAAAGGCCGCCTCCCATTAAACATTTGCAAATTTTTAGGCGGCGAATTGAGCAACACTTATAGGTTGGTCTGGTGCCCTAGACATGCAGGCCTAGAGGGTGACGAGAGGGCGGACGCTCTAGCTCAAGCACTCACGAACCGAGTGGAGCAGCAGCCTTTCTCGCTGTTACCACACCCCAGCAACGACGGCTTTCGCGAGGAGGAGGAAAACGACCCGGCTCGGATGGCTCCGCGAGAGCTTTTTGCTGACCAGCGATACACGCGGCAGAAATAGGGCGCCCCCCCCCCACACAAATTTCTTAAAGGGGAAGACGCCACAGACCTCTATAAAATTCAAACGGGAGTTCATCCAAATTCATTACGACTGCACAAAATTCATCCAACTTTGTATGAGCGCGATTGTCCGTGGTGTCGCGACTCGCCACCGACCCTTTACCATATCTCGTGGAGTTGTGCTAAACGGCCAAATGAACTTGATCGCTTACAGCGTATGTATAGAATGAAAAACTCTTTGGAGCAATGGGAGGCACTCCTCGCTAGCTCGGACCCGGAGTTACAACTAGCACTCCTGGACCACGTCCGGCAGGCGGCGCAAGCCAGTGGAGCCTCGGACATGGGGCCCCACCCATCTAGCTCCTAAACCTCTTCTTTTTCAAATCAATAAAGTTATTTCTCTCTCTCTCTCTCTCTCTCTTCGACATGCTTCTCGGCGTCGGTGTCTGGCTGCGAGAACGGGACCGGCGTTTCCCCCTGCCGCCTCTCACGTCTCGGCTAGTCGAACGTCTTGTTGGGCTGGCGTTGCATGAATTATTGTCAAACGATGGATGATGACCGTAGTGACCTGCGTTGCCTCCTGTGCCGATGCTGCTGTTGTATGTGCTGCCGTACACCTCGGCTGCTTTATCTTCTCGTCGTCTTCGCTCTAGTTGGCGACGCTTGACTATGTACGGAATCTTGTATCTCGCTTTGCAGCTGCGGTCTCCTGTGAGGTGGCCTTTGCCGCACAGTTGACACCGCGGCTCACATAAATGGTCAGACGGCGGGTTGTTGCTGTCACAGCCCCGGCATATCTTGTCCTGCGGGTTGGGGCACACGTCAGAGCGATGTCCCAGCCTGCCACACTCATAGCACACGTCAATGTGCTTCCTGTACAGGGAGCATCTGACAAGCATAGGTCCATAGTAAACGTGTTTGGGTACGTGGAAGCCGTTAAACAATATGATTATGTTATCCGCGGTGCCCATGCGCTTAGCGTGCAGCACCCCGGGGTTGCGTTGTGTCACTAAGTTATTAACAATGTCCGCCGGGCACTCATCCTTGGAAATGTTCCTAATCAGGCCTTTTGAAGTGTTTTCCGGGGCCGCTTGATAAGTATTAGCAGCGAACTCTTTGCCACCGATGCAAAGCTTGCTGATGGCTCCGTAGCGTGTGGCTCTGTCTGCTGACGGTGTGCTGAGTACAACGACGTTTTGCATCACATTGAGGCAGATGCTATCTTCTCTAGCTGCTTCTCTGCCCATACCCGCCGCGTAACATAGGCAGCAAGAAAGGCGATCCATTCCATATTCGGCCCCGTTGAAGCCATCTCTAGGGCGTACGATGATCTTGAAATCAACAGGTGGTATCTCTGGCATTCGACTCGCCTTAATGAGGTGCCGCGATTGACGGGCACACCTTTTCTTGTAATACGCAGCCGTGGCCGCAGCTGGGGCTTATCCTGTAGTCGATGCGGCAGCCGTCGCTTACTTCGTCTTCGCCTGCTGCTTTTGTGCCGACTTGGACGCGCCATCGACCTGTTTTGTTTTCCGGACGCTGCACCATCCTGCTCCCTCGCCAAAATCTTTCGGCCGAATCACTTCTCCATCTACCACGACGACATCCATTTATCTCTTGGAAAGGCCTGGTGCGTTTTCATCGGAAATCTGGAGCTGCGAGGAGGTCCGGTGACACTTCTGACTGGCTAGCCCTACCGCCGCAGCGGCCGGGCTAGGGTACCGTACGTAGAGACGCTGGACTTGGCGTTCGTGCCAGCGTAGCGGAGGAAAAGGCTCCGATAAGCGTCCAAAAAGTGGGCCCACCTGGCAAACTTGGTGATAGAGGAGTCCTTGAAACTTCTGCTGATCGATGGTGAGAATAGTTTCCACGATGAATTAGACAAACCACCAAAACATAAACATAGGAAAGTTACGGAGCCGACGCGAAGCACGTCTGCACTCCGTGGCCCCTTAGCGGTGTCCCCCCTTAGCATAGCTACTATTTTTAGGCGGTGCATTTCTCGTCCGACTACGTTAGACTTAAACTAGTTATGAGACCTCATACTGTCGAAAAAGTGAAATCCACAGTGCGCATTTGTAGAGACACGCTATTAGTGCAAGGCTACCCATGGCATATTTTTTTGAGGGGGTGGGGTGTGCAGAAGAACGCCTAACTTTGGCACTTGGTGGCCGCTGTGAATGCGTGTATGTATTTTAGTATACCCTGAAAAGTTAACTTACAAAAACATTTCGTGGTGCAGGGGGTTCAGATTCTTTTCCTCTTTCCTATTTACTGATGGCTTTATGGATTTGCGTGCGTGTGACACAGTACTTGTTTTTTTAATCTCACAGCTTTTTGAACACAGCTAACTTCCAATAAATCGACTCAGCTATTTTGAATATTGTAGACGCCTAACCAACGAAGAAAGAGTTGAGAGAGATGAAATCAGGCTAAGACACCCCTTTTCTGAATTACTTTCGATCTCTCACAAGGGCTTCTGTGGAGATCAAATTCATTAGATTGGTGTGCCGTACTTCAAGGGCTATGGCATCATGTGCTAGACATGAATGATAGGCAGGTACGAAGAAGTCTGCACCAAGAAAGCGCGACAGAGGAGCCGAAGCGCTTAGCAGTTTCTGCACGAGGGGCGTGGCTCGTTCAGTACTATTCGACTGCAGCGCCGACGCTACGGGCAACGCGGAAGAGATCAGGCGGCGAGGCGCGGTCACGCCACTCAACACATTTAGTACACTCTAGTTTCGTGGGGCACGTTCGTCCTCGTTTTTGTAGCGCTAGCTACACTGGCCTCGCTGAGCCAATTTCGCGTGGCACTGGTTTGCGCATGCGCAATGATACTCCGCCGCCACTGTGCGCGGCTCGCCGCCAGAGTGCGCGTAATTCCATGCGCTGCTAGGGTGCCTTGATGCCCGTGCGCTCCGCTGAGGGTGAGGACAGCCGCGTCGTCTGCTACGACGGCCGCCATTACGGCTCCCGCCGTAGTGGGGCAGCATGCGAAGCGCACTACCATTTGCGGTGCTCGCGTATGGTAGGAAGGAAGTACTCGTTGGCGTGCTTTTTTTTTTTGGTGCAACTTGGACACCTCTTAGTGCTGTTGTTGCCTACTTGTTAAATGGAAAAACGCACGTCATACAAACTGGCGGCCTGTGCTTGTACAATGCGCAAGGGGCTGACATACACTTCATTATTTTAAAAACGAGCTGTATTTGCTGGGGTGGAAAAGAGATTTTCGATACGCTTAAAAGCGTACCTATTTTCTTGGCGCAGTCCGAATTTCAAATGCGCCAAGGATCGTTTAAAGCATTTATAGGCGTGTCGGCAGCAGCCTAAGTATCGCAACGAAGATTTCACTGTTGCGAAGTTACCTAATTGTGGCTCTGGGGGCTTATTTTGCTGTTTACAAGCAATTTACTAATTTATTATGAATGGCTTTATACGTATTGTACTCTGAAATAGGTCCCCATGCCCAGAGGTGAGGTGCCGAGGCGTAGTACGGTGCAAATATCCTGTTAAGAAGAAATGAGAGCTACATAATTAAAGCGAAGGTTTTTACGTCTTCCGCATGACGTGATAGCGCCCTGCAGGAAAGCCAACTTTCTCTGATGACGTCAACGATCGTTCGTGAAGTGTAAGAAAAATAAACGCTTACAGCAATCATTATCGAACTTGGTACCCTCGCATTCTTAACCCGACGCTTATCAGAGAGCACTATTTCGACACTCCCGAAGATTGGATTTGGAGAGGGGTGCATGAACATGCAAAATGAAAAAAATTCGCGTACTCCTCCGCCTAACGACGACGATGGTTGAACATGAATCTTTGTGTGCGAAATGAAATGAGCCACGATCTCCCACACCAGAAAGCTTCGCGTTAAACCATTGTCGTCGTTAAGACGGAGGGGCGCATGAACTTTTATTTCTACGCTTGCTGAAAGGAATGCAATATTTGGGTCTTTGTGAATCAGCCGAATAGCAAAGGCAGGAATCGCTGTACTTTATATACTTGCACGTGTGTGTGTGTGTGTGTGTAATACACACACACACACACACACACACACACACACACACACACGCACCCATTATCTGACATTTGGTACCACCTTCCCCTGCCTCACCATTTCATGCACTGTGCAGGCAGCATACCCAAGAGTAACATGCTTTACCAGTCTACCTTTATGAAACGACACCCATAATTTCAGTGAACAGGCCATTTATTTGTGCGCCTTAATGCTGCGCTGTCCTACTAGTGAAAATCAAAGTCAGATACAAGACAAACCAAATGCAGTACGAAATGAAATGTTTAAAAATAAAAAATGCAAGAGTCAAAAGCGTGCCCATGTGAGCCGAAACCTTTTAAGCATACAGCTTATCTTGGCGTGTCCATTTCTCATGAGAGGTTGACGCCGGCACATGTTTTGCTTGCATGTCCATTGCAACTCCCGACTGGAACCTGCCGAAGGTGAATGCGCAGCCTTATTCTTGCGTACCTCTCTGTGAGCAGTCGGCATATACTGTTCTCGTGCTCCGCGCATACACACAAGCTGCGGCGGTGCACCTTGTTTAGGTATGCGGTGAGTGAACGGAGCGGCGACTTCATCGTGACTACTTTGTCCGTGCACTAAGAGTTTATGGCCGCAAAATGCTCCTCATAGTCTCTCAAGGCTTTCATAACTCCCTTGCTGGGGTAGATGAGGTTGCCTCCATCTGAAACGTACTCTTTCAGCGCTGTCAGCGAAGCATGCTCGTCGTTGACAGTTCCAAGGAGAGCATCTTTGCATTTTGCGCACTTCACAGATGTCAAAATGCCCTTCAAAATAAATCCTCCTAGGTAAAACAGAATACTGCATTCTGTAGACGACAATCCTTCGATGAACAAAATCTCTGAATCATCGATTTCTTGAGCTTCCTTCTCGACGCAGGCTTCCTTCCCCTGGGATAGCAGGTCCACCAGGTACTCCCTGTCATCAAGCTCGTAGCTGGTCGTCCTCGGTGTATGCAAAAATTGGCTTACGCTCACAAGTCTCAGAGCGCACTTAAGATCGTAGGCATTGGGAACTGGCTTCATAAGCCGCACCACAGAAGAGCGGTTCTCTAAGCAGTCCTGCAGGAGCCTGCTCGTAAGAAAAAACTCATAGCCTTCGTCTCCTAAAAGAACGTCTTGGAGGTGAAGTACAACTGTAGTTGATATGAGTACGCCTGCTTGCGACGGTTTCCAATGGGATGTGGCACCCATTTTCATAGTTCTGATGGTTTCCATTGCTGTGTGTAATGTATCTAGAGCTTCGGAGTACTTAGTCCTACTTCTCCGTCTCAGGGCCAGTGTTGGATGCCGCGAAGACATCAGTGCATACCATTTTGAAATCCGCTCCATGAACCAAGCTGTTGTTTCTGCTTCCTGTTTAAGAACTCCTTCCTTTATAAGGAATCTGATGGCTGGGGGAGCTTCCCGAAAAAGTTGTACAGCGACACCAACCTTCATTTTGGTGAAGTGGCCTGCGCTGGTGTGCATTTCGGATAAGTTTGGGGCTACCTTCAGTTCTCTTTTAGAATCTTCTTCGAGCACAGCCTGAACATATTCCAAGTTGACTTGTGAAGAAGGCAGGCCATGTTTGGCAACTGTGGCCTCACTCAACGTGAAAACTTCTGAGCTCAAGAGCTGGCCTTTGAGGTTCTTCAAGACGTGAGCCGGATCAGCAATGAAAAAAAGTTCCTTCCCGTCCATGCACGGATGAGGTATGGAGCACACCGTGGAAGAATCTCTGTGACTGGAAAAGGCAAATTCCCTTCACTCACTCCCCGTTTTCTGTCCTTGCATATAATTTTCTCCCTCCTGCACTTTCTAAATTCTCATCTGTTTAACTACACCTCCTGCGTCCCCATCTCTTGCCTACTTTTCGTTCAGCTCAACTTTGCCAGCACCCGGTCGACGCGTACGCTGTCGGGGCGAGTTGGCGAGCGAGTACGGCAATTTCACGAAGTCTGTCTTCGGGCCGCGAGGTGGACGGTCACGACAGCGGCAGCCGGTCTCGCGAGCACAATGGCTGCGAAGCGCAGTGCACGAAATTAACAGCCTCGGGTAGGGGGTGGGAAGGATTTCACAATGCTGCTGCCAAGGCAACACTTTTCCGTGCAAGGGCACTGAAACTAGTCGCAATTCCTATGAATGTAGTAGCACACTCGAGGCCCTTGAACCAGCATGAAATGTTATCGACGCGGGGGCTTCCGAAGCCCCCGTACTTGACGCATTTTCTTAAAGCGTGGTCTTTTAACACGAGCACGCCGCACAGTACCCTGCACGACGTTTGGCTGTCCTTCGTTTACATTGCGCACCTAAATAAAAAACAACGGCGCCCTAAATAATGCTGACTAGTCAGAATACAACACACTAAAAAAATGTTTACTTACGCTGCATACGTGCGACGTATTAGTCGGTTGCCACTTGTCTCGTTTGATTTTAACGGTCCAAAGAAGCCTTCTTTTTGGGTCTCTTGGAAACCGGTACAACTTCCATCCGTTTCTAGAGTGATTCGAGTGACTCTAAGCGGGGGCGCACGCATCGAGGCACTCTAAGAGTGCCTCAATGCGTGCGCCCCCGCTTAGAGTGGTGTCAGCTTTTGCAAGGGCAGATGCCGCCGCCTCGGCTTCGGCGCCAGCGCGACCGCCATTTTGGCGCCTCCAGCCGGTAGTTCGTGCTTGGCGTGTGAGGTGTTGTTGGGCAGTGTTCATTCCCTTCCAGTTTTATGCACCCATCTCCGCATCAACACGCCCGGCTGCTGCGTGCCGCAGTGCTCGAATCACTCGAGAAACGGATGGAAGTTGTACCGGTTTCCAAGAGACTCAAAAAGAAGGCTTCTTTGGACCGTTAAAATCAAACGAGACAAGTGGCAACCGACTAATACGTCGCACGTATGCAGCGTAAGTAAACATTTTTTTTAGTGTGTTGTATTCTGACTGGTCAGCATTATTTAGGGCGCCGTTGTTTTTTATTTAGGTGCGCAATGTAAACACAGGACAGCCAAACGTCGTGCAGGGTACTGTGCGGCGTGCTCGTGTTAAAAGACCACGCTTTAAGAAAATGCGTCAAGTACGGGGGCTTCGGAAGCCCCCGCGTCGATAACATTTCATGCTGGTTCAAGGGCCTCGAGTGTGCTACTACATTCATAGGAATTGCGACTAGTTTCAGTGCCCTTGCACGGAAAAGTGTTGCCTTGGCAGCAGCATTGTGAAATCCTTCCCAACCCCTACCCGAGGCTGTTAATTTCGTGCACTGCGCTTCGCAGCTATTGTGCTTGCGAGACCGGCTGCCGCTGTCGTGACCGTCCACCTCGCGGCCCGAAGACAGACTTCGTGAAATTGCCGTACTCGCTCGCCAACTCGCCTCGACAGCGTATGCGTCGACCGGGTGCTGGCAAAGTTGAGCTGAACGAAAAGTAGGCAAGAGATGGGGACGCAGGAGGTGTAGTTAAACAGATGAGAATTTAGAAAGTGCAGGAGGGAGAAAATTATATGCAAGGACAGAAAACGGGGAGTGAGTGAAGGGAATTTGCCTTTTCCAGTCACAGAGATTCTCCCACGGTGTGCTCCATACCTCATCCGTGCATGGACGGGAAGGAACTTTTTTTCATTGCTGATCCAGCTCACGTCTTGAAGAACCTCAGAGGCCAGCTCTTGAGCTCAGAAGTTTTCACGTTGAGTGAGGCCACAGTTGCCAAACATGGCCTGCCTTCTTCACAAGTCAACTTGGAATATGTTCAGGCTGTGCTCGAAGAAGATTCTAAAAGAGAACTGAAGGTAGCCCCAAACTTATCCGAAATGCACACCAGCGCAGGCCACTTCACCAAAATGAAGGTTGGTGTCGCTGTACAACTTTTTCGGGAAGCTCCCCCAGCCATCAGATTCCTTATAAAGGAAGGAGTTCTTAAACAGGAAGCAGAAACAACAGCTTGGTTCATGGAGCGGATTTCAAAATGGTATGCACTGATGTCTTCGCGGCATCCAACACTGGCCCTGAGACGGAGAAGTAGGACTAAGTACTCCGAAGCTCTAGATACATTACACACAGCAATGGAAACCATCAGAACTATGAAAATGGGTGCCACATCCCATTGGAAACCGTCGCAAGCAGGCGTACTCATATCAACTACAGTTGTACTTCACCTCCAAGACGTTCTTTTAGGAGACGAAGGCTATGAGTTTTTTCTTACGAGCAGGCTCCTGCAGGACTGCTTAGAGAACCTCTCTTCTGTGGTGCGGCTTATGAAGCCAGTTCCCAATGCCTACGATCTTAAGTGCGCTCTGAGACTTGTGAGCGTAAGCCAATTTTTGCATACACCGAGGACGACCAGCTACGAGCTTGATGACAGGGAGTACCTGGTGGACCTGCTATCCCAGGGGAAGGAAGCCTGCGTCGAGAAGGAAGCTCAAGAAATCGATGATTCAGAGATTTTGTTCATCGAAGGATTGTCGTCTACAGAATGCAGTATTCTGTTTTACCTAGGAGGATTTATTTTGAAGGGCATTTTGACATCTGTGAAGTGCGCAAAATGCAAAGATGCTCTCCTTGGAACTGTCAACGACGAGCATGCTTCGCTGACAGCGCTGAAAGAGTACGTTTAAGATGTAGGCAACCTCATCTACCCCAGCAAGGGAGTTATGAAAGCCTTGAGAGACTATGAGGAGCATTTTGCGGCCATAAACTCTTAGTGCACGGACAAAGTAGTCACGATGAAGTCGCCGCTCCGTTCACTCACCGCATACCTAAACAAGGTGCACCGCCGCAGCTTGTGTGTATGCGCGGAGCACGAGAACAGTATATACCGACTGCTCACAGAGAGGTACGCAAGAATAAGGCTGCGCATTCACCTTCGGCAGGTTCCAGTCGGGAGTTGCAATGGACATGCAAGCAAAACATGTGCCGGCGTCAACCTCTCATGAGAAATGGACACGCCAAGATAAGCTGTATGCTTAAAAGGTTTCGGCTCACATGGGCACGCTTTTGACTCTTGCATTTTTTATTTTTAAACATTTCATTTCGTACTGCATTTGGTTTGTCTTGTATCTGACTTTGATTTTCACTAGTAGGACAGCGCAGCATTAAGGCGCACAAATAAATGGCCTGTTCACTGAAATTATGGGTGTCGTTTCATAAAGGTAGACTGGTAAAGCATGTTACTCTTGGGTATGCTGCCTGCACAGTGCATGAAATGGTGAGGCAGGGGAAGGTGGTACCAAATGTCAGATAATGGGTGCGTGTGTGTGTGTGTGTGTGTGCGTGTGTATTACACACACACACACACACACACGTGCAAGTATATAAAGTACAGCGATTCCTGCCTTTGCTATTCGGCTGATTCACAAAGACCCAAATATTGCATTCCTTTCAGCAAGCGTACAAATAAAAGTTCATGCGCCCCTCCGTCTTAACGACGACAATGGTTTAACGCGAAGCTTTCTGGTGTGGGAGTTCGTGGCTCATTTCATTTCGCACACAAAGATTCATGTTCAACCATCGTCGTCGTTAGGCGGAGGAGTACGCGAATTTTTTTCATTTTGCATGTTCATGCACCCCTCTCCAAATCCAATCTTCGGGAGTGTCGAAATAGTGCTCTCTGATAAGCGTCGGGTTAAGAATGCGAGGGTACCAAGTTCGATAATGATTGCTGTAAGCGTTTATTTTTCTTACACTTCACGAACGATCGTTGACGTCATCAGAGAAAGTTGGCTTTCCTGCAGGGCGCTAACACGTCATGCGGAAGACGTAAAAACCTTCGCTTTAATTATGTAGCTCTCATTTCTTCTTAACAGGATATTTGCACCGTACTACGCCTCGGCACCTCACCTCTGGGCATGGGGACCTATTTCAGAGTACAATACGTATAAAGCCATTCATAATAAATTAGTAAATTGCTTGTAAACAGCAAAATAAGCCCCCAGAGCCACAATTAGGTAACTTCGCAACAGTGAAATCTTCGTTGCGATACTTAGGCTGCTGCCGACACGCCTATAAATGCTTTAAACGATCCTTGGCGCATTTGAAATTCGGACTGCGCCAAGAAAATAGGTACGCTCTTAAGCGTATCGAAAATCTCTTTTCCACCCCAGCAAATACAGCTCGTTTTTAAAATAATGAAGTGTATGTCAGCCCCTTGCGCATTGTACAAGCACAGGCCGCCAGTTTGTATGACGTGCGTTGATCCATTTAACAAGTAGGCAACAACAGCACTAAGAGGTGTCCAAGTTGCACAAAAAAAAGCACGCCAACGAGTACTTCTTTCCTACCATACGCGAGCACCGCAAGTGGTAGTGCGCTTCGCATGCTGCCCCACTACGGCGGGAGCCGTAATGGCGGCCGTCGTAGCAGACGACGCGGCTGTCCTCACCCTCAGCGGAGCGCGCGGGCATCAAGGCACCCTAGGCACTCTATGCGCTGCGTAGACGACCAGTGGTGTCACGCACCGGAGCCGGCACCTCCCTCGCACTCGGCCGCGCGTGACTCGCCGCCGCCGGTGTGCACTTTCCAGAAGACTGCCGTCATACCCTTGGTAGACATATGAACGCCGACGCGCGCGACTTCCCTGTGCAGTCGCCATCTGACACTGCGCTGGAGCCGCTTGATAGCGCCTCTGACTGGCGTTTACCACTGTGGTATAGCCATGGAGAAGGAGAGTGCAAATGCTGCTCAACGCTACAGTAGAGCAGAGAAGCTTAACTCATCGGATCCTGAAGTAGTTGACCGGCAAAATAAATATACATGTGCCACATAATACGTATACCGTGTGTGTGTCATTGGAACAGCTGTAATCATGATATCTGGAAAGCTAAGAATAATCAGCTGAACATTTGCTAACGCTACGTATATCCTGGCATAGCTGAGCTAAGCCACTGCCATTTTTTTTAGTGGTGGCACTCTCACACCAATGCTTTTGTATGCACTCTAATGGCGTGAAAACAAAGTCATTGCTCCGTCCCGGGGTGCACTAAAACCACAAGTCGGCTAAAAAAAAAAATATGCGTTGTTCAGCGTTCCAAAGAACGAAGCTCCGTTTGCGCAGTGGCGGAGAGCGATCCCATGAGCTGACAAGCTGCTTCAAAAAAAAAAAAAAACTCGGCTGTGTACGAGCTGCACTTCGACGAGATGTACATCTCCCCTCACTTCGAGCACACTGTGAATGGTGAAATTAACCGCATTGAAAGGGGTAGGCCCATAGGCGTGCTTGCCACTTAGGGGGGGGGGGGGGCAAAGGTTTATTGCAGGACGCCTCCTCCCTATTAAATCAGTGTATGAGGCAGATTTTGCGCCCCCCTTTTAGATGACTAAAGGAGTGCCCCACCGCTTAGTCAATGTATAGAGAACATTTAGTGCCCCCCTCTCAGGTGACTAGGGGATCCGGAGCCGCCCGCCCCATTTCCCCCTTCATGTGGACGCCTATGAGTAGGCTTTTTCGGAGAAGCTCTTCGCATTTGTAGACGCCCTTGAAATCACTTTTTCAAAGTGGTTTAGCTACAATGAGCTCCACAGGGACAGCTTGGAAGAGCTTGTTTCCTGCTTGAAAAAAAAAAATGTCACACTGGGCTGCGCACAACGTGATTTGAGCCTCACCAATCAAGTGACCAAGTTTTCTCTGCTCACTATTTGCGTTTTACTATAAGGCACTCCACAAGGAGCGAGCATCTTCACGTGAAAAGAGGAAGTACCTGAAGCTCAGGCGCGTCATGCTTGCAGCCCAATGTTCTGTGGGGCGCTTGTGAACTATACAACGTTTTTTTGTTGGGGATAAAAAAGGACGTGCGACCAATTATGAAGAACGCATTGTTGTAAACAGATAGTGAGTCACTACTCGGAAAAGAGTTGTATGACCTGTGTGCAGAAAATAAAAGTTTTTCATTCAGATATCGCTCCTGATTCTCGTCTCTGAGTTTGACGCTACGCATGATGGGGCTTTATTTACACATTATTGCTTGAAGAAATGATGGTTCACCGTGGAAGGTGTTGCAAGTGATGGCTCACAACTTAGTTCCTATATATACTTCACATCGATAAAATGTTTCAGTGCCGTCACGCGCTCACTTTCGGCACCCTGTAGATATTTCAGTTCAGCCGCGCACCCGCGTAGGCAGCCTGGTATTTCCGAACCTAATTAACATATTTTATCGGTCGCCATTTGAGGCCATGCATGATCAACAAAATATATTTTAAATGTTTCACATTGCCCGCGTGTGTGGTTGATTTCTGTCTTTGCGCAGCGTATCGCCGCCTTGGGTGACGTGGATGGATGGATGCATTGATATGGCTGTACCCTTTAGATGAGGCGGTGGCTCACGCCACCAAGCCGTAATACTTAGTGAACCAAAAACTAGATTTGTTTCTTTAAATAGTGAGGTTGAAAACTCGTACTTTGCAGTGAAGGGTTTAATTTTCGCTCGTGCCTTGACTTTAGCCACCAATCAGACAACCCCCTTCTTGTTGATTCTACCAGCTTAAAGTCTTTCTTTCTTTCTTTCTTTCTTTCTTTCTTTCTTTCTTTCTCTCTTTCTTTCTTTTTTTCTTTCTTTCTTTCTTTCTTTCTTTCTTCCTTTCTTTCTTTCTTTTCTTTCTTTCTTTATTTGTTTATTTCTGTGCCAGTACAGAAAATCGAGCGAAGGCAAAAGGCTAAAAGCCTGACTAAGGGTCTTTGATCCAAATGCAGTGAGGCAGACAGGCTGTCATAAGAATTCTGCAGGATACAGAAAAAATACAAAAATATACAAAAATTGATTGATTGATATGTGGGGTTTAACGTCCCAAAACCACTATATGATTATGAGAGACGCCGTAGTGGAGGGCTCGGGAAATTTAGACCACCTGGGGTTCTTTAACGTGAAATATACAAAAAAATACAAAAGGTACTTGTGCAAATACAGTAACACATACAACAGTAATAAAGTGTTATTTCTAGTAAACAAATATATACATAACAATCGTAATGCTTTACATACCAATTACATATTAGTTGCTATTTCTCATCGCTATTGCAAAAGATATACAAAAATAACAATATACACAGGTGAGCCTAGGAAAAAGAACACAGACATAAGAACCATCAGATACTACTTAGGCAAAGAGGAAACATAGAACGACAGTTAAAAAAATTCAATGTTGTTTTCAATCAGTACCATCGTGATCGTATGCTTAGAAACTGTACAATTTATATCTAAGAGGCTGTAGATTTTGTTTAAAAACGTGGGTATCTGAAAAGATGAGTGTTGTCGTCCGTAGATCGTTCAAGTCTTCGGAGTCCTACTTGCGTAAGTACGCATATCGTACAGAGAACCACGAGAATCCAGCGAATGATAATGTCTATTGCGTTTGATGTACTGAAATAACTTAAAATAGTAAATCTGGCTTGCTTTGAGCATGCAATATTTCGAAAATAGCAGTGCTGTCCGCAAGTCGCGTATAGGGCCACGAAAATGTTCGATAATTCTCAGAGCCCTCTTTTGTAGAATAACCAATTTAGAATAGTTCGTTAGTGTTGTAGTCCCCCACACAAGCGCGCAAAAGAAAGTCGTGAGTAGAAGACAGTATAATAAAGGATGTTTTTTAGCCACAGTGGTAAGAAAGAATTTAACCTGTATAAACAGCCAATACTTTTACTTAGTTCTGACTTTAACTTTGCTATATGCTCAATCCAAGATATCCCTATCGGAAAAAAACGAATGGTGGGCATGGTGGAAACCACCACCCACCATTATAGTGGATTAGTGTAGTGGGTGAATGGTGGGAAACGCCCACCATGGCGCATGGTGGGTATGGTTGGTGCTGCAGTGCCGGCAACACTCGAGCGCGAAATGACGTCATAATCACCTTGACGAGCTGCCACAAAAAATAAAAAAGAATTCTATAAAAACAGCATAAAAAACACCCGTCCCGTAAAAAAAAAAAACAAGGCGCCACGGAGGATCGAACGTGCAACCTACGGATTCTCATTCGAAGACGCTAACCACTGCGCCACACCATTTTTTTTTTCTTTATTTCCGGTAAACTTCACAAACGGGTTACTAAGATATATTACAATTCACTACATACAATACAAAAAAAACTTAAAACTTAACTATAACACATCGCATCCTAGAATTCCTTCATGGTCAGTAGGGCTTCTACCCTTTCTACCCACAAAGGTACACATTCGTCTGTTCTTACTACCTCAAGAAATCTTGAGATGCTTTCCTTAAAATACTCTCTTGCTGGTCTTCTGTCTGGGTCACAATGAAATCCAGCCATTCTAGAGCGCCATATACTGTGCAAGGCAGTCATCATGAGAAAATCGAAAGGTAATCCATCCTCGTTCTCTATTGCCAAATACCTGATACCATGAGGGTCTAACGGAAACTCTTTTTTGATTGTCCTTTGTAATACGTCCCAAAAATAAACTCCTTCCCAACAGTGCAGGAAAACATGGTCAATAGTTTCCGGTTTCTTACAGATTAGACAGTGAGATCCCCAAGGCATATAAAACCCACGCTCCTCTAGGAAGGTTCTTACAGGAAGTGTTCCAGTGTGTAATTTGAAAAAGAACGTTTTCGCGCTTGGAGCTGCTGGCATTTTTTTTACTCGTTTAAGTACGTTCTGACCCTTGCGTGCTGTATATAGCGCTCTGTACAGTGGGACGGGAAGCATCGTGTCACATAAATCTTTGTACAGTTTTTTCTTTCCAACAGACCACAGGTAGTCAGTTGAAAAGCGAACACACAAAAACCGCACGCTGGCCACTACTTCCTTCATGTATCCTTGCACAGCCCCTGGGGTAACATGGGTGCTCACAACAAACTCGGGCAACAGTCTACTTAGTCTTGTTTGACACACTGTTAGTAGGAAAGGATCTCTCGTCTCACGAAAAAAGAAAAACCTATTTACTAACTGTTTGATAAACAGATGTCCTAGCCCAAGGCCTCCACACTTCACCCGTCTAAACAAATTCGTGCGACTGCACCTCTCCCAGTTAGACCCCCACACAAATATTGCAAACACCCGATGTAATTTTTGCACATTGACCCGGGAACAGTACAGCACTTGCATCACATACCACAGCTTAGACACAAAAAACCAGTTGCATGCAGTAGCCCTAGCAAACATGGACAGATAAGTTGCATTCCACCTATTCGCTTTTTCTTTAATTTCTTTCGTTTGCTGTGTCCAATATTCGTCAGTACTTTTGTATGACTCGAGCGGTACTCCAAGATATTTAACTGGCGTTCTTGTCCATTTAATGGCTGCGAAAAATTCTGGTGTTGAAGGCCAATATCCATGCCAGAAGCCGAGGCATTTACCCCAGTTTATGTGGCTTCCTGTAACCTCGGCGAAATATTTAGAAACTCTGATTGATTCTTCAATACCGACATAGGTAGTGCTACAAATCGCAACATCATCAGCGTATGCGAGTAGTTTGACCTCTGAAGATTGTACTCTAAACCCATTAATGATGTCATTCTGCAATATCGACTGACATAAAGTTTCAATATAGATGCAAAACAAAAGTGGACTAACAGGGCAACCTTGACGCACTGAGCGCTCGATTCTTATGGGGGGGCCCAATGTCTTGTTGATAATTAGTCTCGTACTACCATTACGATATGCCATGGCTACTCCGTCAATAATTATCTTACCAACATTAATGTGCTTCAATACTTCAAACAAAAGAGCGTGGGAAACGCAATCAAACGCTTTCTCCAGATCCAGCTGGAGTATGGCCACACGAGCATGACAGGTGTCAACACATTCGAGCACGGATCGCATTTTATGAACGTTAGTAACTATGGACCGACCTTTTATTCCACACGTTTGGTGTGGACCGACGATATCTTTTATTACTGACTGAAGTCTGGCCGCCAAAATTTTCATTAATATTTTGTAGTCAACGTTTGTAAGTGCGATTGGCCTGTACGCTGTGACGTGCCTAAGCTTTTCAACCTCGTCTGTTTTCGGAATCAGAACGGTACGCGATTCACCAAAGGATGGTGGTAATTTCTTTTCCTCATATGCCTCATTAAAAACGCCCGCAAGTATTGAAGACAATTCGCTTTTAAAACATTTGTACCACTTGGCACAAAGACCATCTGGTCCTGGAGATTTCCCAGGATTTAACTTATCAATCGCCCGTTCAACTTCAGATGCAGATATAGATAATTCCAAAGCGTTTTTCACTTCCTCACTCACTTGCGGCATGAGTCCTAAATATTCGTCTTTAAATCTTTCTAGGTTTGCCTGTCTACACGCAAAAAGGTTTTCAAAATGACTTGAAAATACGGATAAAATGCTGTCCGTATCAGTTACTTCGCGACCATCCTTCTCTATTTTCTCGATATGATTCCGTCGAGCGTTCGTTTTCTCCACCCCTAACGCTCTTTTGGTTGGCGTCTCTCCAGCAGCTAAAGCCTCGGCCCTAGCACGGACGAGTGCACCGCGGTAGCGTTCCTCGTCATGCAGTGCAAGTTTCTGCTTAATATTGCGTATGTCAATTTTATACTCTCCCGGTTGTCTGCACTCCAAGTCTACTAGTCTTTCCAAAGTCTTTCGGAGTTCTTTTTCTTTCTTTTTCTTTTCGTAACTCAATGCGCAAGAACGATCAATAGCTTTTATTTTTATTTGCTGCTTGAACTCTTCCCATTGTTCTGCAAGTTTAGCTCCATCATTCATTTTTATTTCATTGATGCAGTTCATAACCTGATCTAGGAAATATTCGTCAGTGATCAGAGTGGAATTCATCTTCCACAGCTCCCATGAGAAAGTTCCACCTTGTGTTTTCTCTCCCATATCACATTTAACTAAACAATGATCACTAAAGTGTATTGGGTAAACAGCATATGTCTTGCAGTGGGCTATTAATTCAAGCGACACGTAAATGCGATCAAGACGCGCATGGCTATTCCCCTGAAAATGTGTGAAACGCACCTCCCGCGTTCCCTCCATACAGCTGCCCACGTCTTCTAACTCGAATTGAGTAACTACGTCCGCTAGCGTCCTACTACTTTTATCGTAATTGACGCGTCCATTTGCTCGATCTCGCCCATTGAGGACGCAGTTAAAATCACCAAGTAATACAGATTTCCTTTCCAAAGTGAAGTGCTGCTTTAGGCTTGCAAAAAAAAGTGATCGCTCCTCACAAATGGTTGGTGCATAAATACACACTATACGCCACTGACATTCATTGAACACAAAATCACAGGAAACCAATCTACCAGATGGGCAAGCGAAGGTATCTTGCACTACCAGACCCGGTAACTTCTTAATGAACAAAACGCAGCCTGCAGACGTGCCTATTGCTTGACTTACAACTGCGTGGTAACGCGCCGTAAACCTCAGCACCATGCCCCGGGTCCCCTCCTCACCGTCTACTTTTGTTTCTTGTACAGCAAGTACATCCAGATCATGATCCACAAGTAGCCTGTAGACTTGGCTCTGTTTCCGCTTGGCGGCGAGACCTCGAACATTTAACGTTGCCACTCTAAGTTTCGGTACAGCAGCCATGTCTACACAGTGAAGAAGTTAGCCCGGGGCACGGTGCTTACCTTCGGCGTCTAGCATAGAGCTAGACATCTTCGGAGCCTCCAGGTGGACCCGTGCCACTGGAGGACAAAGGTGGCCAGTGATTGTCCGATATCGGGTTGGGACGCAGCCTTGTGCTGCTGCGTCTGAACGAAGTCGCCTTCGCAGGTGGCCCCTCTTCTTGCTTTTCGCTGGACGCCTCACGCCTTCCTGCAGACTGCTCGCGGGGTCTTTTGCTTGGCGCCCCACCACTGATACTCTCGCACGACACCGGGAGTTCGGTTAATTCCACCGGCTCAGGCTCCTTCGATGAGGTGCTTGTGAAGCCTTCTTCGATTTTGCCGGCTGGCTCTTGAGTAACCAGCTCCCCAGATGCTATGTCTGCTTTGGCTGTTGGTTCATCACCACCAGTCGGTGTAACTGTACCTGTTGAAGGTTCAGGGTTCACCACGTCGCCTGCGCCTTTCGCCGCGTCTTCAGCCTCGGACACGTCCATCACCAACTCCGCTGTGTCGTCACCTTCGGCTGATCCGATAGCCGATGCGTACGTGCGCATGCACGCATCTTCGCTGTGGCCGAACCGCCGACAACGCGAGCATCGGGGAACCTTGCACTCTCTTCTAACATGACCGGTACCTTGGCAGCGCAGACACTGCATTGGCCGACCAGGTGCAACCACAAGTGCCAGTTCACCAGCCACCCTGATTTGATGGGGGAGATCTTCAACCTTCACGCCACTCTTGAGCTTAAGAAGCACAGTCCGTGTGGTTGAACCCTTGTCGCTGACACCCTGAACACGCCAATGCTCCCTTGTGACTTGTACGACCTTCCCATAAGCCGCCAACGCCGTTCGCACGTCTTCATCGTTGACGCCGTACAGCAGCCAATGAAGACGCAGCCGCACCTGCTGATCCTGGGGGTCTACGATGATGCAGCGTCGGCCCTTGACTTTCAACTCCTTCACATCCAGCAAGCGTTTCGTAGCGTCCGCGTTGTTCATGGTGACTGCCCAGACATGATTTATCTGGTAGGCCCCCAGTGCCAACACCTCCGGCAGCAGTCCTGTAGGTCCGAGCGCGTCTCGGAAATCTTCGACTCGATACGGTCTGCCGCGCACATCACCGTGTAAAAACACGGTGTTTTGCGCGACGCGTCCCTTGGGCAGTGGTGGCAAAATAATCTCATATCCTGCGTCTTGGTCTTCGGTCATCCTGTTACCGCGGCTAGTATGTGCCGCAAACGCCGCTCCTACGGAGCACATGATTCTTGCGTCCGACGCGCGTGAGTGCCGACGAAAGATATGACTGCGCCACACCAACATGACGTTGAATGGGTGTTAAATATTTAGTTGCCATACAAACTTACGGTTCAACTTAAGTTATGTTTGTCGTGTACACAATATAGACAAGATCTACACCTGCTACTAAAAATTGCACATTTATTAAACACAAGCAACTGTGGCCTGTAACGATTGCCACTATGTTAAAGGCACTAGTGCTATTTTTTTTTTACAATTCACAACTTCAAGAAAAAAAAAACAAGTGAACTGAGGAGCAGCAACAGTTTACCGGCGGGGTCTGCCAAGTTTATTATCCGTTTCGCGCTCGTTCTAAAGGGTGACATCTGCTCACGCTTTATGACGCCTCTAGGCTCATTCCATAGATACGCCCACCTAATTTATTTGATTGAGTATTGGGATGCTTTTCGCGCAATGTAGAGGGCGGTCGCGCCAGCGCAATGCGGTAGCTTTTTCGCTAAAGCAACTTCATAACAGCTTGGCCAAAACGAATGCAGTGTCGGAAACATTACGCTTCATGTTGGTTCACCAAGCATACGACTTGCCACGTCTGAGTTCTCGTACAAAAGCTAGAGAAGTGCCGGCGAGTGCGACCGGCGGCTGTCGGTGAGAAGACACTTAATTACGTTCTCTGGGAGTGCCTCAATCGCGTCGCATCGATGTTTGTTGCTTCTTGAGCGGACACCATACACAATGAAAAATGCTTCATTTAGGTTAATTGATGCCATGGCTGCGCTGTATTGTCATACTTAATCGTCGAAATTGTGTATTCTGAAACCCGGAAGCACGGATAACACAATTGTACGGGCTCGGTCGGTAGGCCTAACTTTGATGGAAATCATGGTGGTAGAACATGTAGTGTACTGATCCCAGATTGGTACACTATATAAGTTGCCCGCCATTATAAGCCCACCCATCATCTGCTTACTGCTTAACAGCATTATCGCGATGGTGGGCAGAGCTTCTCAGCTTGGTACACCATGTGGCCCACCATAACAAGCAGCACCCATCATCTGCTTAGTGCTTCCCAGCATTATCGCAATGGTGGGAAGAGTTTCTCAACTTGGTACACCATGTAGCCCACCATAATAAGCACCACCCACCATATGCTTAGGGCTACCCAGCATTATCGCAATGGTGGGCAGAGTGTCCCATTATTGCCCACTATCTAGCCTCTGCTTTCCACCATCATTTCCACTTCACCCGTCATCTGTACACCATACCACCCAGTATGCCCCGGCATAACCACCATATTTTCCACTACGTCCCACCATAGCATCATAATTTCCACCATGCCCACTATTATTTCCACCATGCCCACTATTATTTCCACTACGACCACCATGTTTTCCAGTATCCACCATGGCAATTTTTCCGATAGGGATGTCTTCTTGAAACCAGAAACCTAGGAACTTCTGGCTGTTAACTTGTTCTAATATGTGGCCCTGGTAGGTAATAGTCATATTAAAATTTCTTGGTTTATTCACGGGGCCAAACAGCATGTACTTGGTCTTATTTGCGTTTAGGGACAACTTATTAGGTTTTAACCATGACGAGAGTCGATTAAAAAAAACATTCACGTTCTATTCAAGGTCGACAAGTGAAGAACCCTAAAAAAATGTTTGTGTCGTCCGCGTACATTACTGGTTTGGGGCAATCTGGAATGTGGCAAAGATCATTGATATAAATTATAAATAGGAGGAGACCCAGAATAGATCCCTGCGGCACTCCTTTCTCGACCCCGACGTAATCTGATTGCACGTTATTTATACTCACAAATCGGTATCTATTTGCTAAATAGCTTTTCAATAGGTCGTGTGCAATTCCTCGTATACTACATGGGCTTAATTTATGCAAGAGGATGTCATTACATACGGTATCAAACGCTTTACGCAGATCTATGAATTGCCCAACTGTCTATAATTTTTTTCTCAAAATTCCCTATTATTTGAGCTTTTATTTAAAGTAACTAATGCAAGCTCTGCAGACTTGTTTTTTTTTGAAGCCAAATTGCGCATTATTTATCATACTGTATTTGTCAAAAAAAAAAATCCTGGAGCCGCTTGTTCAATGTACTCTCGTAAACTTTCGATAGAAGAGGTAGTATACTGATATGGGCCGATAGTTGGTCATGTGTTTCGGATTGCCGCCTTTAAAGATAGGACATACGCGAACAATTTTCAGCTTGTCTGGGAAAATGCCCGTGGTGAAAGAAATATCGATACACTAAGAAATATCGATACACTAAGAAAGCAGATAACACATCAGCCACGTATTTTATCGGCATAGGTTTTATTTCGTCGTACCCGGCTGCTCATTTGTTTTTTATTTTCCTAATACTTTTTTCAACTTCGGTGCATATGGCAGGGGTTAACAGAATTGTATTGGGAATACTATAACTATTTGACAACAGATGTAGAACCTCACTGTCGGAGTCATCTTGGGTGTCACAGCATGTTACGAAATACTTGTTGAAAGCTGTTGCTGCATTAACATAACTAAGGACACCCGCTTCTGTCTCTATGGAAGTTACATTGCTGCGAGATTTGTGGCCCAGCAGGTCTCTGACCTCATCCCAGATTTTTCTTGGGTCATTACTTATTCTGCTGAAAACCTCTGCGTAATAGTTTATTTTGGCCTGTTTCAGCTCATAATTAAGTTGATTTCTGTACTTCTTGTGTTCTTTTAGCGTATTCATGTCGCGGGACTTGACAAATGCATGGAACATGCGGTGTTTCTTCTTTATTTTTTTTATGCAAGGCATTTGAAATCCAATGTTTTCTCATTTTTTTGCTCTGTTGTTTCTTCATAACCTTCGGAAACGCAATATCGTAACATTGTTCTAGTTTTCCAAAGAATATCTCATACGTATCGTTTGGGTCTGCTACCTGAAGCACACGCTCCCCGTCCTCTTCAATAACTCGTTGACGAAATAACTCCAGCGTATGGTCATTTATTTTACAAAATGCCACCTTTTCATTGCTATTAGCTTGATAGCGATCACGTTATATAGAAAAGGCTAAAAAATGGGCAGATGATCGCTTATTTCTAAAGAAAGTGTCCCAGCGACATACGACAAAGAGCATACGTTCATTATGCAGATATGAAGCAGAGTTGCCGTTTCAGCTGTCAGTCGCGTGGCTTTTGTAATAACATTTTCACAAGCATATAGTTCATAACTTTTGTTAGCTGTTGAGCTGAGGCATCCAGTGAAAGCATATCGACGTTGACGTCACCCATGACCGCAAAATCTAAACCCGAATGGCAGGAATAATTCAGCACATTTTCAATCGACTCCAGAAATGCTGACTTGCTACCTGTGGGTGACCGGTAGACTACGGTTATAAGTGCCCTAGGCAGACGCATCAATAAGCATTCAATATTTTTGTTTACACTGGAAAATTGAGGAATAAATTCATGGTTAATTGTATCCTTGACGTAAATGGCCACACCACCTCCTCGTCCTTCAGTACGCACAATGTCATTATAAGTATACCCTTGATAATACGGAAGATCTTCGCCAGTCGTTAGCCAGGTTTCCGAAAACATAAGTTCATCAAAAGCAAAAGAAAGCCGTGAGAAATAGTCATCCAGCTGATCTTTTTTATTACGTATGCTGCGTACGTTCACATGAAACAATGTTAATCGCTTGTGAGCGTCGTAAAGCAGTGAATTGAAAGTCAAGCTCATAATAGCACACTTTTGCCATTTCAGTAGTGTGGCAACATAATAACCCCTCATACAGTAGTCATTAATCTAATCAGAGGCAGCTGTACTGTCACTGGCAGCCCCTGCTGTCATTTCACTTAGTTCGCTGGTAGTGGCTATTCTGAGCACCTGCGAACTTTCGTTTCGACGAGCGAATACCTTGCCATTTGTTGTCCAGACAAACTTCCACTTCATCTCCCTTTTACGTTGTATAGCGGCCCCAAGCAGTCGTTTGCCATTCCATGTCAAGTGTTCATTAACCGACACTGGGGATGACACTTGACTTCCCAGTACCACACTGTCGATTTTAGCTTTCTTTGCCTTGCTTAGCAAGGCATTCCAGTTAGTTCTTCTTACAAAGCGAACAACTATGTTGCTTACATCATGCCGAGAAGTGGGCACTCTATGGCATGTGTCAACATCATCCTCAGAAAGTTCTTCATGCACAATAACTCCAATTTTTTTAAAAACCTCGAATGGTTCTATATCAGCAGGAACGCCCTTGATTTCCAAGTTATTGGAACGCTGGTACTGCTCGACCTCTTCGACCCGGCTCCGCAGTTTGGCATTTTCCACTTTTAGCTCCTCGTTTTCTTTCAGTGTCTGACTGAGGCCCTCTTTGAGGTCCTTTACCTCTTTCAAACTATCCTTAATCTCTCGGAGCTCTTTTCTTAATTCGAGGCGTAGGTCATCGATGGCCTTTGCCGTGTCACGCGAGTCTTTCGCCATCGTAGGATGGGAAGAAAATATATGCAATCCACTCAGACAGAGCTATAATATATAAAAAAATAAATAATTATGTCCGGCAGCAGTGCACAAAGGTAAGGAAAAAATAGCGGCTACAATATTGCCGAGCACGTGTATCTCACCTGAAAAAGGTGCATCTTTTAGTTCGTGATTCCAACGTGCACTGCCGCCGGACGGCAGAAGATGCGATGTTGCCGCATGCTTTATATCTCAGAGGAACACGATTGCCCTCTGGTAACGACGTTCTTGCAATGACGAGATCTTGCAATCTTGATCACAGAGCGGGCGACAGTTGTCCGCTGAGTCGTCGATTTCCTTGCTTGCGGTGATGTCACAGAGTACCGCAGATGCTCGCAAGACGTGCCTGCAAAAGGTGTATCTTTTAATGTGTACCTCTAACGTGCACTGCTGCCGGACTGCCCTCCCTGTCCCTAAACCCCAGTGCTTTGAAAAACTCTGCGCCATCATCCTGAACTATAGGGTGAAACCCCTTATACCCCCGAACACCCTTATAGGGTGTTCGGCAGTTTCTTATTCCTCTCCACACGCACTGCATACTGTGTCTACCCCTTCGTATTTGGCCCGATATGTCTTGGGTCGCAGTACTCCCGTCCTGGCCTCAAACAGTAGAGAACTACCCCGAGTATTCTCATAGATCCGTTCCTTGGCAATTTCCTGCTTAAAAGTTCGATAGATCTTTAGTGCGGACTTCTTAATCATGCCCATTCTCCACATGTCAGTCTCCGTTTCCTTCATTTTCTTCTTAACCGATTCTTTTGTTTTGCCCCCTGCTGTTTTCCAAGTATTTACCAGTAAATTTCCTGGTTGGCTTCCTCCATTTTGTATCGACATTCTTCATGTACAAGTAGCTGAAAACCTTCCTAGCCCAACGCTCCTCCCCCATTTCTCTCAATCGCTTCTCAAATTTTATCTTGCTGCTAGCTTTCCTGCCCTCAAATGATGTCCATCCCATATCATCTTGTACTCCCTGATTTGGTGTATTGCCGTGAGCTCCTAAACAAGCCTACCTATTCCACGTTGCTTAATTTCTAATCTTGCTTGAACTTCTGATCTCACGCACAAGACCGCATTGCCGAACGTCGGCCCAGGAACCATGACACCTTTCCATATTCCTCTCACAACATCCTACCTACTCTAATTCTACAATGCCCTATTTTTCATCACTGCTGCATTTCTGTTACCTTTAGTCGTCACGTATATTTCGTGTTCCCTCAGGTACTCGTTCCCATTGCTTATCCATACGCCCAGATATTTGTATTTATCTGTTATCTCTAGCGTGACTTCCTGTATTCTAAGCTCACTACCTTCGTTTTCATTGAAAATCATGACTGCTGATATTTTTTAACTGAATCTAAGATCTAATCTATCTCCCTCATAACCGCACATGTCCGTCAATCTCTGCAAATCTTCCTTGTTGTTGGCCATTAGCACTATATCATCTGCGTACATTAATGCTGGTAGTGCCTGATCTATGATTCTTCCTTGTTTGACTAAAGAGAGGCTGAAGCCCAGTCCACTTCCCCCTAATTTGGCCTCTAATCCTTGTAGATACATCATGAATAATAAGGGTGAAAGGGGACACCCCTCCCTAAGCCCCCGTTTTACCTCTGCAGACTTGGATACTGTTGTGTTCTGGGTTTTCGGTTTCGGTTTCGGATTGACAGGTGAGGATGCCAGGGGGCACCGCTCTGGCATCTAGGACTGTCTAGGATTTCAAGGCGACTGTAAAATAAAGACAGCGTGTGTTGGGTATCCGTGGAGTGCGGTTGTTGTTCTTTTCTTCAGCGTTTCGCGCCAACCCGCGTGTTCGGGCTGATCGGCGTCCCCGCCGGCCGCGTACATCTCCGTCGACCGTCTTCTTCTTCTGCTTCGTCGGGACCAGCCAGCTTCCAACGCAGCAATGGCGACGAGGAGCTGTAAGAACCCATTTCGTTTTCCGTGTTCGTCTCTTTCTTGCTTGTAGCGGACCTACCCTGATAACCCTAGACGCTCTTTGTTCCCAGCAAGGTGACTGCTGCGTGCTGCGTCGCTTCATTTCTTCATTCAGCTACGCCGCCTCTGTCTTCGTCTTCAAACAGTGTACTGGCGGCATTTTCTTCTCCTCAGCACCTCTCCATTCTTCTTGCTTGAAATGGCGTCTCCTATTCCACCTCCCCTATTTCTTCATTCGCCCGGAGACCCGCCACTTCCGTGGGCGGACTGGAAATTGGTGTTCCAGGCCTACGCAGACGCGGTCGGGGAGGACGCCAGCAAGCCCGAGCGTCGCAAGGCCCTGCTGCTCAACGCGTTGGGCCCTGCCGGGTTAAAGCTTTTCTATACTTTGGACGCCACCAATGCGTCGCCGACGCCAGCGTCGGGCGATGCCTTCAAGAATGCTGTTGCTCTTTTCGATGAGCATTTTAAAGATGTCTCGTGGGATTATCTCGCACGCGTAGAATTCCAAAAAAGGCGACAATTGCCTGGTGAGCTAGTCACCGAGTTCATTACTTTTCTTCGAACGCTCGCCGCGTCGTGCGGCTTCGGCGTGCTCGAGGACGACATGATCCACCATCAGCTTTTCACCGGGGTAGTCTCGAAAAACGTCCGCTGCCGCATGCTTCAAAAGGGCTCCTTGATTTCATTATCCGAAGCCCTCTCGATTGCGCGAGAGGACGAGCTTATTCGCTCTCAGTTGGAGCAATTCGCTCCACATTCAGTGCAGCAACTTTCTGCTGCGGGGGGCCAAGGCGGCGGCTCTTCGTTTCACGGGACGCGTCAACATGGCGGCCCTTCATCTTCGACTCGGCGCGGCGGCCAACATGGCGGCCCCTCTGCGTCACGGGGGCGAGGAAGCCGACAATATGGTGACCCCATTCCGCCAAATTCTGGTTTTCAGGAACAGCACCGAGCTCCTAACTCGCGTTCACAATTTTCTTCTCTAAGCGCAACCGCGCATTGCTTTCGTTGTGGATCGGCTCGGCATTTAGCCAATTTTGCGCAGTGTCCCGCGAGAAACCACACTTGTCTTGCGTGCGGAAAAACCGGATGTTTTCAGTCCGTATGCAATTCCCGTCCAGCAAATTTTCCTGAACCAGTTTCTTCGTCCGCTCCTCCGAGCACTGCGCAAACCAATACGGTCACTGTTTTAAATGTGGATGGCCTCCACACTACGTCCGAGCCAGCATCGTAGCTTCATTGGGCCATGTGCCCTTGTCATTTCTCGTGGACACTGGTGCCTCAGTCTCTTTAATCAGTGCCGCTGACTTTCATAGTCATTTTTGCAACATTCGGTTTTTGCCTTCACACGTCGTTCTACAAACATATTCCAAGGAAACGATTGATAATTTAGGTCAATTTACAGCTCATGTCTCCTATCGCAGTCATTACTTTTTATGTAACAGCCAATGGCAGCTCACTTTTGGGACGTGATGCCATCAGGACTTTGTCCATCAACATCGTCGGTGCGTCTATGACGTGTGCTCAAGTCGACGTCCAAGATGATCTTCCGGTCAACGCCCCTTCTAAATCCCACCACCTGTTCACCCGTGAACTGGGTTGTGTGCGCGGTTTTGTGCATAAAGTGATGCGTCGACCAGGTGTGTGCCCTGTGCGTGCCAAGCTGTACCGCATTCCTCTTCTTCTCCGTGAGCAAGTCTCTGCGGAACTGTCTCGCCTTCAAGCCAGCGGAATCATCGAGCCTGTCTCTGCTTCCGACTGGGTTTCTCCACCGGTCGGCATCAAGAAAAAAGATGGATCCCTTCGACTATGCGTCGACTTACGAGAACCGAACAAGGCGATCGTTGTAGACGGGTTTCCACTTCCTCACATTGAAGAACTGCTTCATCAGCTCTCCGGAGCGGTATGTTTCTTTAAGCTGGACCTCGCGTCCGCTTATCACCAAGTTAAACTTTCTGAGTGCAGTAGAGACTTAATCACATTTGTATCGCACGAAGGCTTGTTTCGGTTTCGCCGCGTGTGTTTCGGGCTTGCATCTGCCCCTGCAGTGTTTCAGAAAATGATGTCAATCATTCTTAAGGGTTGTAATGGCGCCCTTTGTTACTTGGATGACATTTCGGTGTGGGGACGTACTCGCCAAGAGCACGACGCTAACTTGCATACTGTTCTCAACCGCGTCAGTGAATGTGGTATGAAACTTAACAACAAGTGCATTTTTTCTGCGAATGAGTTACAATTTCTAGGACATAATGTCAGTTCCCGCGGCTTGACACCTGTTGAATCTAAAGTTC
Organism: Rhipicephalus annulatus; assembly: GCA_013436015.1. Lineage (NCBI taxonomy): Eukaryota > Metazoa > Arthropoda > Arachnida > Ixodida > Ixodidae > Rhipicephalus > Rhipicephalus annulatus. The sequence continues at coordinate 277,957 of WOVY01003942.1, read as the reverse complement.
AGGCCATTGTCAATGCCCCACGGCCTACTGATGCCAAAACCTTGCAATCTTTTTCAGGTCTTGTTGGTTATTATGCCAAGTTTGTTCCTCACTATGCTGATGTTGTTGAACCACTGCGTACTCTACTTCGTCAAGCACCGCCTTTTAACTGGTCAGCTGAAGCTGAGCAGAGCTTCATTCGAGTTAAGTCAATACTGGCCTCAAAGCCAGCTGTTAGTATTTTCAATGAGAAGCTTCCCATCGTCATCACGACGAATGCGTCCGATGTTGGACTGGGAGCAGTGTTTCAACAACTCGAAGATGATCAGCTGATCACTATTGCTTTTGCATCTCGTACATTGACCCCTGCTGAACGAGATATTCAGTAGGAGAGCGTGAAGCTCTCGCTTGTCTTTTTGCCTTTGAGAAATGGCATGTTTACTTGTGGGGCCGGCACTTCACATTACGTACAGATCACCTAGCACTAGTTGCTCTTCTTTCTGCAGGATCCGATGGCCGCCGCCCCATTCGCATTTCCCGTTGGTGTGCCAAACTCATGTATTATATGTTCAGTGTTCAATATTGTAAGGGTTCTAATAACGTGGTTGCTGATGCACTGTCGCGCCTTCCTCTTCAGATACCGGTTACTGAAGAGCGGGATGAGGAAGTTGTTTCATTAGTTACTTCCTGCATTACTAAAGCTGAGCTTCAGGCAGCTACAGCTGCAGATTTCACTTTGTCTCAAGTTCTAAAATATTTACGTGAAGGATGGCCTTCCAAATGTGCTCTTAATTCTGAATTCTTGCCTTACTTCGCAGTCCGACAGGAACTGTCTTGTGTCGAGGACTTGCTTTTCCGCGATGAACGCGTGATTCCCCCTGGTTCTTTCCGTAGCAAGCTAATACAGCTTGCCCATGAGGCCCATCCAGGCATTGTCCGCACCAAACAGAATCTCCGAGACAGGTACTGGTGGCCAGCCTTAGACAAGCAGGTCGAGCATGCAGTTTACAACTGCCATATATGTCAGGCAGCTGACAAGTCTGCCAAACCTGCATTTTCTCCGTTGTAGCCAGTCCAGTGGCCTGATCGGCCTTGGCAGAAACTCGGCATGGACATCATCGGTCTTTTGCATAATGTTCCGCAAAACGCCCGGTTCATTGTTTCTTTCATCGACTACCATTTCAAATGGCCAGAAATGTGTTTCACACATACGGTTACTTCTAAGGTCATCATTGAGTTTCTGTCTTCAATCTTCAGCCGGGAAGGTTTTCCTGATGCCGTAGTTACGGACAATGGTCCAAAGTTTCAATCCCAACATTTCGAGGCTTTTTTTTTTCACAACGAGAAATTCAGCAGTTGAGGTCATTAGTTTTCTATCGCCAATCAAATGGGCAAATCTTGCGCTTTAATCGCGTTCTGAAGGAACATACCCAGATAGCCCAATTAGAGCACCGTCCCCTCAAGCAAGTCTTGACTGAATGTTTAGCTTCGTACAGGTTCACACCACAAGGCCCCACTGGAGTGTCTCCTGCTCAACTTCTCCACGGTAGGCAACCGCGAGTTGCTGTCGACATAGTCTCTTTGCCTCGTAACATAGCAGTGTCTTCTCCTGATCAAATCCGTACCAGAGTTTTTTCTCATCAACAAGCAATGAAAAAGTATGTCGACACCCGTCGAGGTGCAAAGCAGTCCAAAGTTCGCACTGGCGATCTAGTCAAGGTTCGTGTGCCAGGCAAGCGCCCCAAGTATCGGGGTCCTTACAAACTCTTGGGCCAGGTTAGCCCCACTTCGTTTCGCTTAAGTGATGGTAACATCTGGAATGCTTCGCGCCTTGTTATTTTTCATACGGATTCACCTTCAACACCTAAAAGTCTTCCCCATCACGTTCCGTCCTCGCCTTTCAACTATACATCAGATTATTACATGTGGCCTCCATGTACAGGCATTTCTTCAAGGGGGGAGGAGTTACCAGTCGGTGTCGCTGGTTCAAGTACACCAAGTCATACGGTTCACTTCGAACCTTCAAATTCGGCTGAGACCGTTGAACCGGACTCCGGTCCACAAAATTCTTCCGAAGCTCATGCTGCGAGCTCTGATGAGACCGCAAATTTTAACGCTCGTTCAGAGCCTTCACAATCTTCCACTGCTCTTGATGTGTCACATCAAGACACCTGATTCTACACCCAAAAGGGCCCGCCCTAAGCGGAAGCGACAGAAGCCGCGTCGGTTCGAAGACTACGTGATGTAGAACTCTTGTTCCGAACAGTTGTGTGCATTTTTTCTTGTTTGCAGTGCATTTTCAGGACTTGTAGTGTGTGAGTTCGGTGTGCCGTGCTCTGAATTTTCATGTGTTCTAATGTACATACCTTGTAAAATATGTTGGTATCGAGCATGTATAAATATAAACACTGTATAGATGTGCTTTTTCGAGGAGGGGATGATTGTTGTGTTCTGGGTTTTCGCTTTCGGTTTCGGATTGACATGTGAGGATGCCGGGGGGGCGCCGCTCTGGCATCTAGGATTTCAAGGCGACTGTAAAATAAAGACAGTGTGTGTTGGGTAACCGTGGAGTGCGGTTGTTGTTCTTTCTTTCGGCGCTTCGCGCCAACCCGCGTGTTCGGACTGGTCGGCGTCCCCGCAGGCCACGTACGTCTCCGTCGGCCGTCTTTTTCTTCTGCTTCGTCGGGACCAGCCAGCCCCCAACACAGCAGATACCTGTTTTTCCCACTTTATAAGTACCTTGTTACCTTTATAAGTATCCTTTAAACGATTAGTGACTACATGTTCTACGCCTAGTGCGTCCAGCATTCGCCACAATTCCTCTTGAACCACCCCATCGTACGCTCCCTTGATATCCAAAAATGCTAGCCACAGGGGCCTGTGTTCCTTTTCTGCTATTTCGATGCACTGCGTCAGTGAGAACAGATTGTCTTCCAACCTCCTGTGTTTCCGAAACACATTGTGCAGTTCCCCCAGCACCCCTTCATCCTCTATACATGCCTGCAGTCTTTCCTTTATAATCTGCATCGCCAGCCTGTAGACCACTGATGTCACTGTTATAGGACTGTAGTTGTTTACGTCAGCGTTGTCCCCCTTTCCTTTATAGATCATGATGATCCTGCTAAGTTTCCATCCATCGGGAACTTCACCATCGATCATTATTTTGCTCACTGCCTCTCTCAAAGCCTGCTTAGACTTCGGACCTAATGTCTTTATCAGCATAATTGGAATGCATTCTGAGCCTGCTGATGTACAACTGGGAACCCTTTTCTCAGCCCTTTCCAACTCTCGTTGTGAAAATGGAGCCATTGCACAACTTGATTCGTCCTTGTCTATTGTGGTGCATAAAGCGCTTCTTTGTTGAAATTTTTCTGTAACCCTTGTTCCTATATAATAAATAGCTTCGTCCCCTTCTAGCGTAGCACCTTGAGCTGTAGTTATAAACCTCTGCTCTAGGCTCGTCTCATTTCTTAGGGAGTTTAGATGGTTCCAAAACATCGCAGCTGCCTTTCTATCTTTTTCATGTAGTTCTGCCAGTCACTGGGCTCCTTTTCTTCAAATCTTTTCTTTGATCAGAAGGGATGCATACCCTCTACAGCTTAGAAAGATTTCCCATTTTCTTTCAACATCACCTGTCGGTTCACGCCGCTGCTCAGCATGTCTCTGTTCCCTAGAGGCTTCCTGACGTTTTGCTATGGCTCTTAACTTCCTCATCCCACTAACTTTTGGGTTTCTGTCTTCTTTTCCGGGGTGACTTGTCACGCGTCTTAGCAAGCTCTAGGTCAAAGAGTCTAATTAGATTCGTGTATGTCCACACTGTCTTATTGTCCTCCGTGATTACTTTCTCAATTTGTTTAGTGGCTATTTCAATTTGCCTTTCTGGATAAAGATTTTCCTGTGGTTCCTCATCTTGTCTCGTTCCCACTTTCACTGCTCTTCCAAAACTTAGCTTGATACGTTTGTGATCAGTACCCAGACTTCTCGAGCCACCTTCATCTATGTGCATTCCCCTGAGCTTATCATACATCCTATGTGACATCAGTGCGTAATCTATCGTCGACTGCTGCCTTCCTACCTCCCATGTTATTTGCCCTTCACACTTCACGGTATTGTTGCAAATGATCAAATCAAGCCTTTCACACATATCCATGATCATTTTGCCTGTCGGGTCGGTATACCCATTCATATCTTCTATATGCGCATTCATATCTCCTAGTATAATTATCTTGCACTCTCCTCCTAATTCCTGAATATCATTTGATATACACTCTACCATTGCCTGGTTTTCCTCTCTTGCCTTTTCTCCCGTGCACAAGTACACGAAACCAAGGAGTGTCATTTGCCCTGCCACTTTCTCTCTTAGCCATAAATGTTCCTTGCACTCCTGCTTTGACCCTTTGCCAGTCTGTACTTTTATGAAAGAATGCCCCAATACCACCCCCCTTTCTGCTGCCTTCTGTTCTATTACAATATTCCCACACGTAGTTTGCATTGTTAGGAGGTTGTTGTATGTCCCTGAGATGTGTTTCTACCATACCGTATACCATCGGTCTTTCCTCCCTTAGCTGTTCTTCTATCTCTTCCCACTTCAACCTGTTCCTGCCACCCTGCATTTTGATATATTCTATGTCTGAATTGGCTCGGAGCTCGTGGCTACGTCTATTTCTGCCACGGACTCTACCTATCTTAGATACTGGTGCCACTTTGGAATCGTATCTGTCAATAACACCTGTCAAAGAAACTCCCTGGTTGTTTCCCCGTTACTAGCTATCCTGCACCCCGAAGGGCCCGCGTGCCCCCCAATAAAGCTACTGCCCCTCCTGCAAGTCGCCAACCCACCTCATGACCTAGCCGCCCATCGAAGTGAATTCTGTCTCGTTGAAAACCACCCCACCTATGAACCTCCCTGTTTATTTCCACCACCTCAAAGCCTTTGTCTCGATTCATCCGGTATATCTTTCCGTTTGCGTTGACAACCACTCTTAATGGGTTGTCGTCACGCATCGGTACCTCCGGTATGGTGCATATGATTACCTGTACCTGAGGAGAAGTGGCGCGCATGTCATCGACCCCTTTCGCCAGTGTGGTCGCTAGTCCTGCCGTATCTTTATTTGAAACATTCTTTAAACCACCTCAAATTATCACGAGGTTTCGTCTATCAGAGGTAGTTTTGAGTTTTGCGTTCGCTTGCCTCATGACTGCTTCCAGCTTGCGTCCTGAGAACATCCCTACAGCAACCCTCTTGTCACCTCTTACCCTCTCTTTGATTGCTTCTGCGCATCGATTTAAATTCGAGTCCCCAGCGATTATCACATGCTGTGACTTTTCAGCTAGAGCGTCCTGCACCTGGGGGTTACCTGCACCTGTGACGAAGGCTGCTTTGTCGCGTCCCGGCCCCACCATTACTTCGCTGAAGCTGGGCGTTGCAACAATGAACCGGCTGAACCTGTTTTTTTTCAAGCTTGCTTGCTCTTTCTTCTTCGCTGTTCTGGTTGCCGGTGCCCTACTGTTCTCTCGGTTGGCCGCTCCTATGTCTACCTTGGCTAGTGCTTCCTCAGCGGGCTTCAGCCTTTCTCCCATCGCCCTCGTTTTTTCTTGCTCTGCTACCAACTCAGTCTCCAGCTCAACAGCAGTTCTCAACAGCAGTTCACTGTGGGCAGCCATCGTTTTCTCCATTTTTTCCTCGACCTCGCTTGCCTACACTTCGCGTCAGCCTCCTCTCCATTTGCTTCTGCACTTGGGTCCATTTTTCAACTCAACCCGCATCCTGAACACTTTACGGTGTTTTCAACCATGTCTTTATGACACCAATTTTCCTTAAGACTTGTCTCACTCGATAATTACAAAACACGATCCCTGCCCTACGAGAAATTCTAAGCTCTACTGCAAAATTTTGCGTGTTCAATGTACGTGCACCTCCCCCACGGTGTGGCAGGAGAAAAAACACAAAGAAACAAACACAGACAGACACACACGCACAAACTAGTAAATACATGGTGACTGCCCTCGGAAAAGCCGTACGATGTAATAAGTGCTACAAAGATTCGAATTGCTGCCTTATTAATTATAAAGGCAAGCTCAAAACATGCAAAACAACTTACCTGCACAGTCAATCGGGAGCGCTCAAAAAAAAAAACACGTCCATCCACCGTGCCAGTCCGAAGTGAACGTGGATGGATGACTGGATGGATGTGGCTGTACCCTTTAGATCGGGCGGCAGCTAACGCCACCTAGCCGTAATACTTAGTGAACTAACCATTAGATTTATCTTTTTTTCCCTTTAAATAGTGAGGTTGAGGATTCGTACTTTGCAGTGAAGGGTTTAAATTTTCACTCGTGCCTTGACTTTAGCCACCAATGCGTGCGCCACCAAAAGATCAATGTTGCTGCTTTCAGTTCAGTAAGAAGACCGATAGTGTGATTTGCCTTATCGTTGCTTTGAACCCAGAAACCCAAGATCCGGGCGACGGTGACTTCTTTAATTTTCTGCGTTTCGATTTGAATTTCTATTCTTCCGTTAGTTTTCTAGTGTTTGCTGTGTATTCTGATCAACTCTGATTTTTCGGGTGCGCAGCTGAGACCACTGGTTCTGGCAAAGTTTTCGACAGCCAGTGCCGCCTCTTGCAGAGTGTGCTCTTTGCTGGCCAGGAACCCCCGTGTGGCCCACAGAGTAATGTCGTCCGCGTAGAGGGTATAACCTAGCTGTGGTACACAGTCCAAGGCCCGTGCGAGTCGACGCATGGCGATATTAAACAACAGAGGAGATATTATGGCTCCTTGAGGCGTTCCCTTGTTTGGCATTCGGAATGGCTCAGACCTAACGCTTGAGATACCAATTGTCACCTCCCGATCGGTGGCAAAATTTTTTATATAGTTATATATCTTTTCCCCGCAACCAATTATATTTAGCTCTGAGAGTATAGCTTCATGAGAGATATTGTTAAAAGCTCCCTTTAAGTCTAGAGCAAGCAGCAAATGCTCGCCACCTTTGGGAGCGTCCTTGAGGACTCCTTCTTGTATCAGGAGCAAAGCGTCCTGTGTTGAGAGACCACTGCAGAAGCCCAGAATGGTGGCCGGAAACAGCCCCCTGTCCTCTATGAAATTCTGAAGTCTGGTCTGAACGACCCGTTCAAAAAGCTTCCCCATACATGACGTAAGTGATATAGGTCTGAGCGCCTGCAGGGAGGGCTTTTTTCTGGGTTTCAGAATGGTTATAATTTTGGCAGTTTTCCATTCTGCAGGGACCTTCCCTTTGAGCCAATAGTGTTCATTGAATTGTTTTGTCATGCCTTCGATGGCTTTGTCGCTAAGGTTTCTTATCATCGCATTCGTAATTTGGTCTTCACCGGGGACTGTGTTCCTCTTGGCAGCCTGAGCTGCCGCAAAGACCTCCTCCTTTGTTATTGGCTCGTTTAGTTTCTCATTTCTAGCTCCGCTGTAACTCACGTGATAAGCCGAATCACTTGGTGGACTATCGCCAATATATCTCTCCTTGAGAACTTTCACGAGGTCGTCGTCCATGCCCGGAATTGTTTCTGCGATTTTCTGCAGTGTTCTGCTTGTAGATTTGGACTTGTCTGGATCAAGAATATTTCTTAGGATGGACCAAGTTTTCGCGGTGTTCAGTGTGTTCTGAAGCGAACTGCAGAACTTGACCCATCTCTAGGTAGCCAATTTGCTTGCATAGTCGTTTGCTTCCTCTGCAAGAGCAGCGATCCTACGCAGTAGTGTCCTATTGAGGCGTTGACGTTTCGAACGCTTTAGTAGGCTGCGCCTGCTCTCCCATAGGTGTAGCAGACGGCTGTCTACTGCTAGCGTCTCTACGGTTCTGGCTATTTGCTTCGTAGTGATGGCGTGTACCGACTTTATGTACTCCGACCATGCCTCTATTGAGTTCGGTACAGAGTCGGGTGGAGGGTATCATTTCCTAAAACTCAGTCCAATCTGTGATCGCCGCGTCGCCTATCAATCTGCGCATTTTGGGTGTCGATATGGAGACGCTTATAATGTAATGGTCGCTTCCTAGATTTTCCTCCAGGTTTGTCCAGGATGCGTCTTGGAGGTTGAAGGTGAAAGTGAGGTCCGGGAACGTGTCTCTACATACGCTGTTGCCCACTCTTGTGGGCGCGATTGGGAGAATTATTTAACTCAGGCCCAGCCTAGACGCAGCACGTTCGAGACGTGTTCCCTTCGGCGAGTATTTTGGGTAACCTCATGTGGTGCTGGGTGCGTTAAAATCACCCAAAACCAATAGGCTGTCCTTGTTGTCTGCGATTTGAACCGTCTCAGCAAGGAGCTCATTGAAGTCTTCGCCTTTGTCTTTTGGAGGACTGTATAGGTTCACTATTATAGTCTTCGCTTTGCCTCTCTTTTGGTGGAATAAACTAATAATTTGGTGATTGATCTGTAGCGTTCCTATGTACTCATCTGTTGCCGCAATCATCTTGCTCACCAGCGTCGCTACGCGGGGATAATTTGGGTCCTGAAAAGCATAATAACCCTGAAGCTTCACTATTCTGGCACCAATTTCTTGCAAGCATATAACGTCGGGTTTAATTGGTGCCACAATGATATAACTCTGGAGTGCTGCGGTGCGTTTGTGAAAAGTGCGGCAATTCCACTGCCAAATCTCTAATTGTTCCACACTTAATTCTCAGGTTATTTTTGGCCATGATGCATGGGTGCTTCCGCGTCGTCGCGATTCTCCCTAGATTGTTTGCTATTTCTAGCGCATGTCGAGCGAGAGTGCTTGTTCATCGCCCTTTGCAAGCAGCTAACAGCGTCATTCACGTACTGCCTCTGAGTTTTTTAATTCCTCGCCGACGAAAGATTTTATCTCATTCATGAAATCGGCTAGCAGTTTATTAACGTTCGCTATACCTTTTCTGTTTTTGTCTAACTGCGCCTGTATTTTCTGCGTTATTTGGTCATGGTTTTTTACAGTCGTGCTTGGGGTAGGGGTGGTTGTGCCTGCGTACACCATCCCTTCCTCAACTTCAACCGACGCCGCGCTGCCCCCCCGAAAGGGTGGGCTTTATTGACTGTTGATATGTCGTTTTCCGCCTACATCCTCCAGCTATTCCTGTCGGGTTTTGTGGTCGTAGTTTAGCCTCTAGCCGTCTCTCTAATGAAGATATTGCTGCCTGTAAGTTATTTCGCTCTTTAGCCATTTGTTTTTTTTAGCTGTTTGACCTCTTTAGTCAATCTCTTATTTTCTTCCAATATTTTCTTGTATTGTGGATTTTCTGTTATAAGAGCATTGGAAGACACTGCCCCCGCAAAGCTCACCTGATTTATGTTTGTCCGGCCGGCGGCTAGGGCGTCTTGTGATTCCTCGCAGGAACCCATCTCGGCTGAAGGTCCGCGACGCTTTCGTTGGCTCTTTAAGCTGGATTTCCCAGGGGCCGAAGGTGCCGTGTTAGTGTGATGTTGTCTGTCCCTCTTTGAACGAGATCTCGATCGCGACCTTGACTGGGATCTCGATCGGGATCGTGAACTTGACCTTGACTGGCGCTTATCCATCCGGTCCAAGCTGAACCATCGAGGTATGTCCAGCCTCAGTGGAGGGAATTCTTCGGACGACTTGGCATCGCCGGTACATTCAGGTTGGCTAACCCAGTCTTTTGACTGATCTGTCCTCAATTTCTTGGGAGGAGCGACGTTCTTAAGTTTTTTCTTGCCCAGACTATCTCCTGTGGGGTGTTCACCATCACAGATGACACACTTGGGGATGCAGTCGTGTCCTTGCATTGGTTCCCTTGCCCCGCACTTGAGGCATACATTGACATTTGGAGTTGGACAGACGTCCATACGGTGTCCAGTTTGGAGGCGAATCTCGCACACCTGTACTGTTGGCTTGTATGGGTAGCATATTAACTCGGCACCCATTATGTATACGCTCCTCGGTAGCACATTGGCCGTGAATGTGATAATCACCGTTTTAGACGAGCCCAACATTCTTGCTCTCTCAATATTCACCCCTTGAGTCCGAACACGTAGGTTCTCTGTCAGTTCATCTTGCGAAGTCCCGGCCGGTATTCCGTGTACAATCCCCGCAAGACGGCTTCGGGGTCGGCCACGTATGCATTGAAAGCATGGATTTGTCCCCTGATCTTTAGTTGACTGATACCTCGCAGCCTACGCGCTACCTCCATGCTTGGAGGTAGTTCCAGTCCCAATATGTTTTTAACCCAGAGACCCTTATGCGGCAGGCTAAGAATAATCTTGATGTCCTCTTTCGGTAGGGGAGGTGGGCCACGTCGCTTTCTCCATCTGAAACCCTGCGTGGCTTTATATTTTTGTTTTTCGGTGGGCGGATCACTTTCGAATTTCTCGTTCGCTTTCACAGCCTTCTCCATCTGGGATTGCTGCTTTTTAAACTGGTTTTTCTTTAGCCTGCACGATAAAACGGTATGCCAGGCATCCTCAGTCCATCCACGGCGTTCCGAACAAGTCGCGTCGCCAGTCTCGTTTCCGAGAGTCGCGTCTACAAACGCTGGTTCGTCATCCTTTGCCTGCCGAGACGAGACGCCACTCGCGTCCGTGTCAGCGGTGAGTGATTCCGGTGCCCGAGAAGGGCCGGGATAAGCTTCGTCAACTTCCATGCGGCGAGAAAAGGCGATCAGCTCCGGCCAGGCAAGACTGGCACAATAAAGGAAAAGTGACCGCCGCTCCTGCCAAGTTAGTCGGAGCGCTTAGGCTGACAGAGCTTTCCCTCCGGCATTTTGTTGTGTCACAAAACAGGTCAAGAAAGTGAGGTAAACATCGCTCATCTTCGATCTTTGTCCCGTGGCAGCGAAGCAAGTGTCCAAAGTTCGCTAGTCCGTGCTCCCACAAACACACAACACCATCGTGTTCCGCACGTCGGAGTGCCTTCCGGGACGCGCGACGCCGGCCGTGGTCGTTAAGGTGAGCGTCTCCACAAGGTCATCCAATCTGCCTGCGATGGTTTCTTCTCGTAAAGTTGATCCTGGCCCAAGCTTTGGGTATCCGTGGAATCAGGAGAACTTCACAAAGCAGACTATAAGATTGTTAGATGAGTTTGCACGAAATTGCCCTTAGAAAAGCTTCGAGAAAGCGGAGCGCAGTGTGAACACATGTCTTCACAGCTTGGCGCCTCTTGGCGGTCCCCCCACGTCGAAGAAGCGTGGTGGTGCCGATCCAGGCACCGCAGCCTTTAACTAAGGCACACAGGTCTGCAGCACCGGACGCGGCGGCAGCCGCAACAGGGGCACATGAGCTCTGGGGGTCGTTTAAAGTCCCTCTACGAAGGTACAGGGGCTTAAGGGTCGTTCTCTTGGTCCCGCCATCGGTGGCAGTGGTGGGAGTGAGCTCGAGCAAGCAATATGGCGAGCGCTAGAACAACGCCTAGGACCGTTACAATCGATAATTTCTGAGCTTAAACGCGAAAACGCTATCCTCAAAGCGGAAAATTCCATGTTAAAAGGCGAGGCTCCACAATCGCAACCTTCGCAGCAACAGGTGACGCCTCTGCCACCTTCGTCGCTTAGGTCATCGACTTCCACGCGACCCGAGGCGGCGGAGATGGACAAGAACGATGAGAGTGGTTCGGGGAAAGAGGCAGACGGTCGCGACAACCGCCCGTGTACCGCGAAAAGAATTTCACTAGATCCTGTGAGACCCGAACCCCCCCCCCCCCCCCCCGGCAAAGTGAACGTTATGAGCAACTACAAAAACGCATCAATATTATAGAAAACAGCCTCTCTGAGCGTAGATGAATGTGGCGTAGATGAATGACGTGTTAAACAGTGCGATAACTAAACTGTCTGAGCAAATGGCTCAAATGCTCACCGCGCATGTGGCGCGCATAGAAAACATAGAAGCCCGACTGCCGCTAGCTGGGGGCACACTGATTAGAACGATAAACAAGCCGTACGCTAGACAGCAACCGAGTCAACAACAGCAAAACACGCTGACAGACGCAGAAACACCAATTCAGCCGAACCCAAGTCGCCTTGACGGCGATGGGTTAAATTAAATGTGACTGTCACCATGGCTAGACACGCACATAATCGCACTAACACTAGCCAACAACAGTATAAGATCTGGCAGTGGAACTGCCGGTGTTATAGGAGGAAGCGGGGCAATCTAGAGCAATATATTCGCGGCCGCGCAACGAAACCTGATGTTATCATTTTACAGAAGACAAACTATCCGGCAAAACTTGCTGGTTACAAAGCCATAAACGCGGCAGCGACTGACAGCAAACAGAGAAAACAACGGGTGACATCCGGCTCGGCACATGGCGGGTTGCCGGGGGTGGCTGCGGGACGCCGGCGGCGCGCGTTCCGCTCACGTTGTCGGTGCGCCTGCGGTCGCCACCGTCGCGCTCGCCGCCTCCGGCACCGGTGTCGCCGTGCTTGTTAGACGTAACGTCACAGTGGCGCAGTGTGAACTTGAGTGTGCTAATATACCAAACGTTTTCGTAGAAATATTTACTAGGCGTGGGCGAGGACTGTTTGTCCTTAACGTATACAGTAAACCCACGTTGCAGCACCGATTTGGGGAGCTGCTCCGGATGGCTAGCACGGCCGCCAACGGGGAACCTCTGCTAGTCGCGGGTGATTTTAATGCGCCGCACGGGGCCTGGGGATACATGCGGGCCCGCAGGTCGCGGGTTCGATTCCCGGCTGCGGCGGCTGCATTTCCGATGGAGGCGGAAATGTTGTAGGCCCGTGTGCTCAGATTTGGGCGCACGTTAAAGAACCCCAGGTGGTCAAAATTTCCGGAGCCCTTCACTACGGCGTTTCTCATAATCATATGGTGGTTTTGGGACGTTAAACCCCACAAATCAATCAATGATGGGGATACATGCGTGAAACACCTAAAGGCAAACACCTTTGGGAAGACTCGCAAGACCTATGACTTGAACTCGTCGTGAACCCCACCGATCCAACACGCAGGGGCAATAGCGTGAGTGCAGACACGCTGCCAGACCTTGCGTTCGTATCGAATGTGACCACAGCGTCTTGGCAATACATGCAAGAAGACTTGGGGAGTGACCACTCGCTTATAGAGATAATAATTGACACGGGCCCGAGTGATCGTGGAGCATGCTCAAAAGGCAACGGCCGTAAACTTAAACTAGTAAAGTTGGACGCGTTCCGGAAGAAACGAGAAGAAGGAGGGCGCGGTGATGAGCCGATCACGAATATAGACGAATGGACTGCGACGCTCAATAGGGACGTAGATGTGGCAACGTCTGACATTCCTCCCGAGGCGAAGCTTGAAGTAATTGACAGCCGGCTGCTACATATGTGGGAAGCAAATCAAGCCCTACTTAAAAGGTGGAAACGCCAAAGACACAACCGGGCATTGCGAAAACGCATGACACAGTTAGACAGACAGATCGAGGAACACGCGTTCAAAGTATGTATGGCACAGTGGGAAGACATGTGTAATGGCTTGGAGAAGCAGATGCGTGGGGCGGGTGCTTGGCGTCTCTTTCGGCATCTGTTGGATCCGGGGGTACTCGGGTCGCCCAAGGCCATAAAACTCGGAGACTTGTTAAAGATTACGAAGGTGCGAATATCCTCGCCGCAATACGAGACCGTTACTTTAAGACGGAAGACAGCGCCCAACACCCTGATTACGATGGAGTTGCTAATGATAAATTAGACGCAGACTTTAGCGAGGCAGAAATTCGGGCAGTTCTTTCCAAACTTAACTCCCGGTCGGCGCCAGGACCAGACAGGGTTACCAACAAGGTTCTCAGAAACTTAGATGATGAGTCAATCTCCCGATTGGTAACTTACGTCAACGAGTGCTGGAGAGACGGCTCCCTTCCCGAAGCGTGGAAAATAGCTCGAGTTGTCATGATACCTAAACCAGGCAAGCAAATTGCGCTCCATAATCTGAGGCCAATTTCGTTTACGTCCTGTGTAGGAAAAGTCATGGAGCACGCAGTTCTCATTAGGGTAACCGACTTTCTCGAAGACCGTGACGCATTCCCGCACACCATGCTGGGATTCCGCCGCAATCTCTCCGCACAGGATGCCCTATTTCAGCTAAAGCACCACATTGTTGACGAAACTACGAGCTCCACCAAGGAGATTCTTGGCCTGGATATTAAAAAGGCATTTGATACCGTCAAACACCAATCGGTACTGAAACAAGCTGAGGCATTAGGTCTAGGTAGAAAAATGTACAATTCCATACGTGATTTTCTTGCAAGTAGGCGCGCAAGTGTCGTGATCGCCGACCAAGAGTCACAAGATTTTGAAATGGCTCGACGGGCACGCCACAAGGCTCCGTAATATCACCATTACTTTTTAATTTAGTGCTATTGGGGCTACCAAAGAAATTAATGGAAATACCCGGACTGTATCACAGTATATACGCGGACGACATCACCCTCTGGTTTCCCGGAGAAGGTTGTGACGGTCACGTCGAGAGAACGCTACAGGCGGGAGTAGACAAAGGTCAGGAGTACTTGCACGGAACTGGGCCTCGTGTGCTCAGCAACAAAGTCCGAACTTTTAATCTACAATCCCGCAAGCAGAGGCCGCCAAACCCCACGTGACGAAGAAAGGGAATTCTTCAAAATACGTGTTCTGTTGGCAGATGGCACTCCCATACCACACGTAGACAAAATTCGAATTCTGGATTTACACATACAGGCAAATGGACATAATGGTGAGACTGTGTGCTGACTCCATCGTTCAGTAGACGACGATATCAGACTTTTGCGTCATATCACGAATAGACGTAATGGTCGGCGCGAACACTGCGCGATCCGTCTCGTGCAGGCCTACGCGATAAGCCGAATAACATACGTTGCCCCTTTCCTCAAGTGGATAGGCTCAGAAAAAAAACAAAATCAACTGCAAGATGCGAAAGCCTTTTAAGAAAGCTATCGGCCTCCCGATCAACGCGAGTACCGAAAGATTTTTAGAGCTCGGACTGCACAACTCACTCGACGAGTTAATTGAGGCCCATGAGGTTGCGCAACACGAACGCTTAACCAAATCAAAGACGGGTCGACACATCCTTCAGTCGCTGGGCATCAGATATCACGCTCAGCAAGGTGAAAAGGTGGAGGCCCCTACTGCTGTGTTGGGGGCTGGCAGGTCCCAATGAAGCAGAAGAAGAAGACGGCCGACGGAGACGTACGCGGCTGGCGGGGACACCGACCAGCCCGAACCCGCGGGTTGGCGTGACGCGCCGAAAGCAAGCACAACAACCGCACTCCACGGCTACCTAACACACACTGCCTTTATTTTACAGTCGCCTTGAGCTGCCAGAGCGGCGCCCCCTGGCATCCTCACATGTCAATCCGAAACCGAAACTGAAAACCCAAAACACAACAATCATCCCCTCCTCGAAAAAAGCACACCTATACATTGTTTATATTTATACATGCTCGATACCAACATATTTTACAAGGTATGTACATTAGAACACATGAATGTTCAGAGAACGGCACACGCACACTACAAGTCCTGAAAATGCACTGACAAACAAGAAAAAATGTACACAACTGTTCGGAACAAGAGTTCTACATCACGTAATCTTCGAACTGACGCGGCTTCTGCCGCTTCCGCTTAGGGCGGGCCCTTTTGGGAGTAGAATCAGGTGTCTCTGCACCTTGAGTGGAAGATTGTGAAGGCTCTGAACGAGCGTTAAAATTTGGGGTCTCATCAGAGCTCGCAGCATGAGCTTCGGAAGAATTTTGCGTACCGGAGTCTGGTTCAACGGTCTCAGCCGTATTTGAAGGTTCGAAGTGAACCGCATGACTTGGTGTACTTGAACCGGCGACACCGCCTGGTAACTCCTCCCCCCTTGAAGAAGAAATGCCTGTACATGGAGGCCACATGTAACAGTCTGATGCGTAGTTGAAGGCGTGGACGGAACGTGATGAGGAAGACTTTTAGTTGTTGGAGGCGAATCCGTATGAAAAAAAATTGCCCGCAGCTTCCCTCGGGGGAACACTGAGGAGGATGCGGAGCATATAATTGGTTAACGGGGTGTTAAAGTGCGACTTACTTGGGTCGATGGCTAAATTGGTTAACGTGGTTGGGAAATGGGGTGTTAAATTGCGACTTACTTGGGTCGATGGCTAAATTGGTTAACGTGGTTGTAGGAGGGGGTGTTAAATGAGTGAACACGTACACACGTATGCGAAAGGACGGCGCTGGTCGAAGGGACGTCGATCATTGTGTTTGTGGATTCGTTGGAATTCATTTCACCGCGACCTTGGACGTCGACGCGCCGTACAAACCAACGGACGAGCGGCAACTGAGCGAGCGAGCACCGACCTTGAGTATATATACAGCGCGACGGCGCATGCACTGTCAGCTGTTGAATGTTCTCGAAGGAGAAGCGCGCGCGCGGCACAGATGGCGACGGCGCGACGGCGCATGCGCTGTCAGCTGTCGAATGTTCTCGAAGGAAAAGCGCGTGCGGCACAGATGGTGGGCGACGGCGCGACGGCGCATGCGCGCGCGTCAGCTGTCGAATGTTCGAGAAGCGGTGCGGACGGCGCGGACGGCGTGGACGGCGCACTACAAGGCGCGAGTATAAGATGCTTCCGCATCTAAAATAACAAGGCGCGAAGCATTCCAGATGTTACCATCACTTAAGCGAAACGAAGTGGGGCTAACCTGGCCCAAGACTTTGTAAGGACCCCGATACTTGGGGCGCTTGCCTGGCACACGAACCTTGACTAGATCGCCAGTGCGAACTTTGGAGTGCTTTGCACCTCGACGGGTGTCGATATACTTTTTCATTGCTTGTTGCTGAGAAAAGACCCTGGTACGGATTCGATCAGGAGAAGACACTGCTATGTTACGAGGCAAAGAGACTATGTCGAGAGCAACTCGCGGTTGCCTACCATGAAGAAGTTAAGCAGGAGACACTCCAGTGGTGCCTTGTGGCGTGAACCTGTACGAAGCTAAACATTCAGTCAAGACTTGCTTGAGGGGACGGTGCTCTAATTGGGCGATCTGGATATGTTCCTTCAGAACGCGATTAAAGCGCTCGATTTGGCCATTTGATTGGGGATAGAAAACTGATGACCTCAAGTGCTTAAATCCTCGTTGTGAAAGAAAAGCCTCGAAATGTTGGGATTGAAACTGTGAACCATTGTCCGTAACTATGGCATCAGGAAAACCTTCCCGGCTGAAGATTGAAGACAGAAACTCAATGATGACCTCAGAAGTAACCGTATGTGTGAAACAAATTTCTGGCCATTTGGAATGGTAGTCGATGAGAGAAACAATTAACCGGGCATTTTGCGGAGCATTATGCAAAGGACCGATGATGCCCATGCCGAGTTTCTGCCAAGGCCGATCAGGCCACTGGACTGGCTGCAACGGAGAAAATTCAGGTTTGGCAGACTTGTCAGCTGCCTGACATATATGGCAGTTGTAAACTGCATGCTCGACCTGCTTGTCTAAGGCTGGCCACCAGTACCTGTCTCGGAGATTCTGTTTGGTGCGGACAATGCCTGGATGGGTCTCATGGGCAAGCTGTATTAGCTTGTTACGGAAAGAAGCAGGGGGAATCACGCGTTCATCGCGGAAAAGCAAGTCCTCGACACAAGACAGTTCCTGTCGGACTGCGAAGTAAGGCAAGAATTCAGAAGCAAGAGCACATTTGGAAGGCCATTCTTCACGTAAATATTTGAGAACTTGAGACAAAGTGGAATCTGCAGCTGTAGCTGCATGAAGCTCAGCTTTAGTAATGCAGGAAGTAACTAATGAAACAACTTCCTCATCCCGCTCTTCAGTAACCGGTATCTGAAGAGGAAGGCGCGACAGTGCATCAGCAACCACGTTATTAGAACCCTTACAATATTGAACACTGAACATATAATACATGAGTTTGGCACACCAACGGGAAATGCGAATGGGGCGGCGGCCATCGGATCCTGCAGAAAGAAGAGCAACTAGTGCTAGGTGATCTGTACGTAATGTGAAGTGCCGGCCCCACAAGTAAACATGCCATTTCTCAAAGGCAAAAAGACAAGCGAGAGCTTCACGCTCTCCTACTGAATATCTCGTTCAGCAGGGGTCAATGTACGAGATGCAAAAGCAATAGTGATCAGCTGATCATCTTCGAGTTGTTGAAACACTGCTCCCAGTCCAACATCGGACGCATTCGTCGTGATGACGATAGGAAGCTTCTCATTGAAAATACTAACAGCTGGCTTTGAGGCCAGTATTGACTTAACTTGAATGAAGCTCTGCTCAGCTTCAGCTGACCAGTTAAAAGGCTGTGCTTGACGAAGTAGAGTACGCAGTGGTTCAACAACATCAGCATAGTGAGGAACAAACTTGGCATAATAACCAACAAGACCTAAAAAAGATTGCAAGGTTTTAACATCAGTAGGCCGTGGGGCATTGACAATGGCCTGAACTTTAGATTCAACAGGTGTCAAGCCGCGGGAACTGACATTATGTCCTAGAAATTGTAACTCATTCACAGAAAAAATGCACTTGTTATTAAGTTTCATACCACATTCACTGATGCGGTTGACAACAGTATGCAAGTTAGCATCGTGCTCTTCGCGAGTACGTCCCCACACCAAAATATCATCCGAGTAACAAAGGGTGCCATTACAACCCTTAAGAATAATTGACATCATTTTCTGAAACACTGCAGGGGCAGATGCAAGCCCGAAACACACGCGGCGAAACCGAAACAAGCCTTCGTGCGATACAAATGTGGTCAAGTCTCTACTGCACTCAGAAAGTTCAACTTGGTGATAAGCGGACGCGAGGTCCAGCTTGGAGAAACACACCGCTCCGGAGAGCTGATGAAGCAGTTCTTCAATGTGAGGAAGTGGAAACCTGTCTACGACGATCGCCTTGTTCGGTTCTCGTAAGTCGACGCATAGTCGAAGGGATCCATCTTTTTTCTTGACGACGACCAGTGGAGAAACCCATTCGGAAGCAGATACAGGCTCGATGATTCCGCTGGCTTGAAGGCGAGACAGTTCCGCAGAGACTTGCTCACGGAGAAGAAGAGGAATGCGGCGCAGCTTGGCACGCACAGGGCCACTTGGTCGACGCATCTTGGTCGACGCACTTGGTCGACGCACTTGGCCACTTGGTCGACGCATCACTTTATGAACAAAACCGCGCACACAACCCAGTTCGCGGGTGAACAGGTGGTGGAATTCAGAAGGCGCGTTAAACGGAAGATCATCTTGGACGTCGACTTGAGCACACGTCATAGACGCACCGTCGATGTTTATGGACAAAGCCCTGATGGCATCACGTCCCAAAAGCGAGCTGCCATTGGAAGTTACATAAAAAGTAATGGAAGCAGTGCGACTGCGATAGGAGACCTGAGCTGTAAAATGACCTAAATTGTCAATCGTTTCCTTGGAATATGTTTGCAGAACGACGTGTGAAGGCAAAAGCAGAATGTTGGAAAAATGACTATGAAAGTCAGCGGCACTGATTAAAGAGACTGAGGCACCAGTGTCCACGAGAAATGACAAGGGCACATGGCCCACTGAAACTACGATGCTGGGCTCGGACGTAGTGTGGAGGCCATCCACATTTAAAACAGTGACCGTATTGGTTTGTGCAGTGCTCGAAGGAGCGGACGAAGAAACTGGTTCCGAAAGATTTGCTGGACAAGAATTGCATACGGACTGAAAATGTCCGATTTTTGCGCACGCAAGACAAGTGCGGTTTCTGGCGGGACACTGCGCAAAATTGGCTAAGTGCCGAGCCGATCCACAACGAAAGCAATGCGCGGTTGCGCTTGGAGAAGAAATTGGCGAACGCGAATTAGGAGCTCGGTGCTGTTTCTGAAAACCAGAATTTGGCGGAATGGGGTCGCCATATTGTCGGCTTCCTCGCCCCCGTGACGCAGAGGGGCCGCCATGTTGGCCGCCGCGCCGAGTCGAAGATGAAGGGCCGCCATGTTGACGCGTCCCTTGAAACGAAGAGCCGCCGCCTTGGCTCCCCGCAGCAGAAAGTTGCTGCACTGAATGCGGAGCGAATTGCTCCAACTGGGAGCGAATAAGCTCGTCCTCTCGCGCAATCGAGAGGGCTTCGGATAATGAAATCGAGGAGCCCTTTTGAAGCATGCGGCAGCGGACGTTTTGCGAGGCTACCCCGATGAAAAGCTGATGGCGGATCATATTGTCCTCGAGCACGCCGAAGCCGCACGACGTGGCGAGCGTTCGACGAGAAGTAATGAACTTGGCGACTGGCTCACCAGGCAATTGTCGCCTTTCTTGGAATTTCACGCGTGCGAGATAATCGCACGAAATATCTTTAAAATGCTCATCGAAAAGAGCCACAGCATCCTTGAAGGCATCGCACGACGCTGGCGTCGGCGATGCGTTGGTGGCTTCCAAAGTATAGAAGAGCTTTAACCCGGCAGGGCCCAACGCGTTGAGCAGCAGGGCCTTGCGACGCTCGGGCTTGCTGGCGTCCTCACCGACCGCGTCTGCGTAGGCCTGAAACACTTATTTCCAATCCGCCCACGGAAGTGGCGGATCTTCGGGCGAATGAAGAAATAGGGGAGGTGGAATAGGAGACGCCATTTCAAGCAAGAAGAATGGAGAGGTGCAGACGAGAAGAAAATTACGCCTGTATACTGTTTGAAGACGAAGGCAGAGGCGGCGTACTTGAATGAAGAAGGAATGAAGCGACGCAGCACGCAGTAGCCACCTTGCTGGGAACAAAGAGCGTCTAGGGTTAGCCGGGTAGGTCCATTAGAAGCAAGAAAAAGATGAACACGGAGAACGAAATGGGTTCTTACAAGTCCTCGTCGCCATTTCTGTGTTGGGGGCTGGCAGTTCCCAACGAAGCAGAAGAAGAAGAAGACGGCCGACGGAGACGTACGCGGCCGGCGGGGACACCGACCAGCCCGAACACGCGGGTTGGCGCGACGCGCCGAAAGCAAGCACAACAACCGCACTCCACGGCTACTTAACACACACTGCCTTTATTTTACAGTCGCCTTGAGATTAAGGTCCCTAGATGAAACAAGTTTCCAAGGTAGCGACACCCTCCCTTTTCCTCCTCGCTTATTTGCCTGAAGCGCCCCCTAGAAGGTTCAAAACTTTCATCCAAAAGCGAATGTTTGGGTTCTGTTGCTACGGTGAATAGATGTAAATGAAACAAAATGGAACGAAATAAGACGTAGAATAAACAGTTACCTTTATGAACATAAATGGCACAACACAAGAGCAAGCGGGATGTGCGTTACTCAACCGGCAACGTTGTGCAGTTCTATACTTTACACCACTAGCCATGGCGTCTCGCGTAGTACATTTTAGTTCCACGGCCGCGGTATTTCGTCCAGTTCTAACTAGTCCACTTCTCCGATTGTGTTTTGTTTGTGCTGTGACACAGTGAACGTGCTTCTTGCTGGATCCTGTAAGTGGCCACAGGGCGTGACGTTGTGACAATCGATTACAACCAGCTTGTGCACATGCAAGGAAAAGAAACTACGACCAGACTGGTACGAACACTCGTCCAGCAGCACTCCGATGACGTTTTTTTTTAAATGTGCCCATTTGGACAATCGTGATGCCAAGTGATTCTGATGCGGTGCTGGGAACTTCCTGAAAAGTGAGAGTTCTACTGGTGAGGTGTCTCGAAGCAGCGCGTTTCGGCTCAAGCGGGAACTGGTCAAGAGTGAAATGTTTCTGAAGGTGCGTTGATTACAACCTACAGCTGCTCTGTATACGTGCATACCCACATGTATTTTTACCAACTGGCATGCACTAGACACGCATTAGACGCGCGCCTGGCTTTTCAATAAAAACCGACAAGTGAACTCGCTTCGCAGATCCGCGTCGACATACGTTGACGGAGTTGCACGAAAGCATTCGCGTGAAATGCTTCATAGTTGCACTTCATGGTGCGCTTCATCTCGGAAAGCACGAGGTAAGTTGAAGAGAGCGAAACGATTTTCTGTTGTTTACGGCAACGCAGCATTGCTGAAAAACGCAGATGTTGCATTGAACGAGCATGGCGAAACAATCTTGGTCGACTTAGCGCACACCGAAACGCTCCTCCTCTTCAGTTTATGTTCTGGCTACGATTTTGTCTTCTGGTCACGGCGAGAATCCGGCTGGAGCCATATGCGCATGCGGACTCGTTTTGAACCTTTTGCATAATAATAAATAACACCACCATCCATTTGCAAGATCACGTGCAAGTAATGCACCAATTACAGACGCGGATGGCAGAGAAAAAGAGGAGTAATCGAGAGAGTGAGGAGGACGGCTCGAGAACAATGAGTGACGCTACCTTGTTTCATCTAGGGACCTTACTTGAGATGTCAGAGCGGCGCCCCCTGGCATACTCACATGTCAATCCGAAACCGAAACTGAAAACCCAAAACACAACACCTACCTCAGTCCGCGACCGCTTGATCGTACCGCCGATTCCTAGGAATATGCACCCGACGCACCACATCGGACGGCGTAACGAGCGTGCTAGACAGCTTCAAAAGAAAATTAGTAACAGTACGGACGTGGTATACGTAGAAGCCGCGAGATATGGAGAAGGGAGAAGAGCCCACGCAACTGTGGTCGTTGACCATCAGGGCAAATGCCTCGCGAGCGCCACGGTGACGACGGGACACACGGAGGCGGCCGAAGAAGCCGCGAAAGCCTTAGCACTTGCCGCAGCGCCGAATGCGGAGATTGTGATAAGCGACTCGCAGGCGGCAGTCCGCAGTTTCGCGCGCGGCCGTGTCTCGCGGGAAGCGACGCGCATCCTTCAAATGTGTGGAGATGGCGACTCGACGTCGCGCTCCCAACCCCAAATTCCCACGGTTTTCCTTCTATGGACCCCGGCACACACCAGCGTTCCGCTCGCGGGGAACGAGACGGCCCACGCCGTGGCTCGAGGTCTCTCTCGCCGAGCCACGGCTCACTATGTGGCCGCCGCCTCTGACTCCGAGAGCGGGGCGATGCATCTGCTGGATCAAGGCACTTTGATAGGCACGCAGCAACAAGATTCAGAATGGTCATGGGGTGATCGTCCTACAACGTTCCGTGACCGCACCCAACACTACAGGCTCGAAAGGCGTAGGTTCCCGCCACCGCATCAGAAATTAAACAGGCGAGATGCCGTAAGCTTTCGCTTACTCCAAACCCATTCCTACCCTAGACCGGTCGTTCTACGCCACCTCTACCCGAACATATACCCCACCAATATATGTAGAGCGTGCGGGCACAGAGCAACGCTAAGCCACATGCTCTGGGAATGTGCCGGCGACGACAGTCGTGAAAACGCTATCAATCGCGATGCACCTATAGCGGCCGTCAATACCAAATCACAGGAAGCCTCGAGCTCACTCGTTCCTGCCGCCGCCCCGGCTGCGGGAGCCGCGGGGGACCTTCTTCGTCGGCAACACCGCCACTGGGACGCGGCCCTCCAAAGCCCAGAGCTGAACGACCAACTCTGGGCCTTCCGGCAGGCTGAGCATGCCGCCCATGTCCAGGCACTACGAGCCGCCACCTAAAGCCACTGCGACCAAATTGCCGGCCCATAGTGTCCAATAAAGTCTTTTCTCTTTCTCTCTCCCGAACCCAGCAATCTGCCGTAAATCAATAGTTTACTTCTCTCTCTCGCTCTCTCATATTCTCACTCTAGCTTTGTACCACTATGTTCACGTTCTTGAGAAAAGCCTTAGATGCTCATCTAAAGTTCCATCATCACGTTTCACTTATAAGACAGAGGATGGCTCATGGTATCAGAACATTAATTAAAGCATGACCATTCTTCAACATTGCTGAAACTATACTACGCCTTTATTCACTGTCAGTTTACGTACTACATAACGACATGGGCGAGCACCTATCCATCTCATATCCTCCCACTTCAACGTCTCCGAAACCAAGCCATTCGCATCTTAACATTCAGTACTCGATCGTAGAAAAGGATGGAGTGGATCTATGATATTTCCCGGGGTAGTTCTCTACTGTTTGAGGCCAGGACGGGAGTACTGCAAGCTAAGACTTATCGGTCCAATAAGAAAGGGTAGACATGCTACGAAGTGCGTGTGGAGAGGAGGACGAAACTGCCAAACAATTCATAATGTTCTGTGAAGGGCTTCACCCTATAGTTCAGGATGATGATGCAGAGTTTTTCAAAGGACTGCGGTTTAGGGACAGGGAGGGCAAAATAGACTTTAAGTGGGTAGAAATAACTGAAAGAAGGTTATCTGATTGCTGGCTACAATCAAGGCACAAGTGAAAGTTAAATCCTTCACTGCAAATGCCAGTCCTTAACTTCATTATTAAAAAAAAAGAAAAGATGTATCTAGTTTTTGTTCACTAAGTATTATGGCTAGGTGGTGCTAGCCGCCACCCGATCTAAAGGGTTCAGCCATATCAATTTATTCGTCCATACATCTAAGTTCAGAGTCTGATGTCCACATGGCCGCGCCTGTCGTAGCCATTGAAAGCGTGTAACTGCGTTTCAGCTGATTGTAACACATTACTGAGATTTAAACAGTGTCTCAACGCCTGCTACGCGTCATTGTGAAAAAATAATGTGCAGGTGCGTCGAAATAGTGCGGAGTCATTCCCGTTTGAGGCGCGTGCTGATCCACAAAAAATGCTACAATCAGATTTTGCACAGAAGCACCAAGGTGCTGCCTGTTTTGTGTGTATTGCAAGTAGCACATCGAGCCATGATACAATCATCGAATACAAATGCTCAACGAAGATTGAAGTAAGCAGCGACGAAAACCTACAATGGTTATGTCGGCAGTGCCTTCAATATCTAGAGCATATGAGCTCCAATGCGCTCAATTGTTTCATGAGTAACCCGAGTACACGTAAAGCTCCTCCATGCTTATTAGGGGTGGCTGAATGATATTATTTGTTACATTTAGAAATGTGTTTTATTACGCTGTGGCGTACTGGTAGATTTGAAGGAGTCGTGCACCGAAGGCCTACCTCGCTAGCCGAACGTCCTCTTCCTGAATCTGCCTGTTCCCCGCAACTCAGAGGCTCATACCCAACTCACATATGCATAAAATTTTTCTCCGCGCAGACGAGGATGGAGGACGCTAGGAGTCGCAGAGTGCGGACGCACGTTGTGTAGGCTCCGCAGTTTTCAAATGATTTTTGTTAAAAAATTGCAAAACTTGGCTAAAGTCTCTACGCCAATCGACGGAGGAAGTTCAGCCGAACACCTGGATACCAACTATTGCAAGGTGGGCACGCTTTTTCGGCACTGACACCGATAATTCTGAGTCGCCACGAAGATCAAACATTGCGTCTGCCGCCGCAGCGGCGGGGAGAGCTAGGTCCAACGCGTCGACGAGGACGCCTGGGGCGACCCTGGAACGCCTCGACAGCGCGTCTAGCACCACGATGGAGGTTGTAAGAGTGGAAGGAGAAGATATGCAACCGGAGGACTTTACCAACGACGCCGGATGGTGCGAAGTCCGCAGATGGATGGATGGATGGAAAAACTTTATTTCGTCAGAAAGCAACTGAGGATGATTCCGTGTTAGATGGCCATCAACCCAAGGTTGGCGGCGACCTGTGTGGCCCACTCCACGACCCTTAACTGGACGACTGGGTCTGAGCTGGTCAACACGGCCTCCCAGTGCTCAAGAGAGGGATCACGCATAATATCCACCGGCGGCGGCACTATGCTACATTCCCAAAGTATGTGATCATATGTTGCCACAGCCTGACACCATTTGCATTGCGGCTTAATCTCCTCCGGGTACATTTTGTTCAACACGTAAGGGTTGGGAAAAGATCGCGTCTGCAGTTTTCTCCAGACGCATTCCTGCGCCTTAGTCAACCGCTTGTGCGGGGGCGGATAAAACCTCCGCTCTAGTTTATAATGATTCGTTATGTCATGAAAGGACACCAGCCCATCTCTCGCGGACCTCCCCGGAACTGGCGGCTCACCTACCCGGCTGACGAAACCTCGAGCATTCAGGTGAGCCGCCTCGTTCCCAGGGTTCCCAGAGTGTGCTGGTACCCAGACAATTTCTATTTCTCTCATTTCTCGTCCCGTGGCCCCATGCAGAAATCGTGCGGCGGTCGCCGATATTCTGCCCCTCGCCAGATTTCGGATGGCTGTCTTTGAATCACTGAAAATCAAATCTGACTGCGAATTAGTTATAGCTAGCGCTATTGCCGCTTCCTCTGCAGTTTCCGAGGAGCGGGTTTTGACCGATCCAGAAGCGATCAAGCGCCCCCGCCTGTCCACCACCACAATCACAAAAGCGTCTTTGTCCTTATATTCCGCAACATCTGTATAGACTGCCGCTTTGTACTCGCCGTATTCAACGTGTAAAGCTCTGGCTCTTGCCTGCCTGCGCTGCGTATGGTGAATCGGATGCATATTTTTGGGCAAAGGTTTTATGTACAGGGCCTTATGTAACTCTCGCCGCACCTGAATTTTAGTGTCCCCAGTGGGAGCCTCTGCTCCAATGCCAATCCTTTCCAATATAATCCTGCCCGCTTTGGTTGTCGAAAGCCTAGCGTGCTGCATCACCAGATGCGCCTCCCATAATTCATCCAGGGTGTTGTGTACCCCTAGTTTTAACAGCCTTTCTGTAGGCGCGTTGTTAGGCAACCCAAGCGCTGCCTTGTAAGCTTGCCGGATCATAGCCTCGACCTTACCTTTTTCTGCGGCATCCAACTTCATATAAGGTGTCGCGTAAGTAATCCTGCTGAGCACAAACGCCTGTACCAGCTTACAGAGTTCTTTTTCTTTAACCCCGCTCTTACGGTTAGCGATTCTTCTGATTAACCTGACAGTAGCATTAACCGTGGTCTTAAGTTTTTCAAGGGCCACCCTATTCTTCCTGTTAGTTTGCAGATATAGGCCAAGAATTCTAATCGTTTGAGCTTCAGCTACCGGCCTACCCCCTACCTTTACCTCTAACGGCGGTGGCGGAATATAGTGTTTTGCATGTAGCCCTCTGGGTTTGTCCCGAACCACAAAGAGCTCGGACTTTGGCTGAGAGCATGAAAGTCCCGCTTCCCCTGCCAACTCTTCGACAATATTAACTGCCTGTTGCAGTGTTTCTTCCAGATGCGCGTCACTACCCCTGGTTACCCATAGAGTAATATCATCTGCATAAAATGTGTGTTTGAGTCCCGGTATCGCCTCCAACCTCGGCGGTATTTTAATTAAGGCGATGTTAAACAGGAACGGTGACAAAACTGAACCCTGCGGCGTCCCTTTGCCTCCCAACGCGAATGAGTCCGATTTGATATCTCCTATTGAAATTTCTGCGGTTCGGCCCTCCAAGAATGATCTGATGTAGCGAAATGTCCTGACCCCTGGGCCAATTTCCGATAGGTTATTCAATATTGCCTCATGCGAAACATTGTCGAAAGCTTTATTCAGGTCAAGCGCCAATACAGCTTTGGTGCCCGTGCCGTGCCCGGGATTGACTACATCATGTTTTAACTGTATCATGACATCCTGTGTGGACAAATTGGCCCTGAAACCTATCATAGTTGGGGGAAAGATGGCCTTGTCCTCTGCATAATTCTGAAGTCTGTTGAGAACCACGTGCTCCATCAATTTGCCCACGCATGATGTCAGCGATATGGGGCGCAGGTTTTCCAAGCAGAGTTTCTTGCCTGGCTTCGGAATAAATATAATCCTAGCATGCTTCCATTGTGCTGGGATCTCCCCGGCCACCCAATACTCATTTATCAAGTCAGTGATCGCCCCGACCGATTTGAAATCTAGGTTTCTCAGCATTTTATTAGTAACTCCATCCGGACCTGCGGCAGACGTAGTACGCAGCTGCCCCATGGCAAACTCCACCTCCGCAATTGTGAACTCTTCATCTAGGTCTGAGTTTTCCACCCCCGAGTAGTGTGGTAAGAAACCGTCTACTCCATCAGTTATGTACCGATTCCGGAGTTCCTGTATAAACTCTCCAATTGTGCCTTCATATTGATGCATTAACCGAGTCATTTGCCCCCGTTGCGCCGATTTTGTTGCTGCCGGATCCAAAAGATGCCTTAACAGCTGCCATGTCTTTTTGCATCCAAACTGTCCATTCATGCGATCACAAATCTGGCCCCACTGCTTGGCTTGCAACTCAATTGTATAATTTTCGATTTTGCGTTCTAACTTGGCAGTCCTTCTGCGAAGGACGCCATTATGTTTTTGCTTCTTCCACCTTCTCAAGAGACTCGCGTGCGCTTCCCACATGTGTAATAGTCTCGAGTCAGCGGTAAACTCCTCCTGCTCGACTGGCACTTCTACCGTGGTATTACTTACATCCTCCTTGAGCGCCTGTACCCATGCATCTAGGTCATTAATTTTCCCGTTTACCGTGTCTGCTCTGTTTTTCCTAAATCTGTCCCAATCTGTAATTCTATGCCCCCTCACTTTGTCTTTATGCTTCGCAGCGCTAAACGTCGTGGAAAGGATATAGTGATCACTTCCTAGCGCTTGTCCCGTGTTAATCCACTTTGCCTTACTGATGCCTCTAAAAAACGTAAGGTCTGGGGAGGTATCCATGCTTACGCTGTTGCCTATCCTCGTATGATCTTGCGGATTGTTTAACAGCGTCCAGCGCAGATCCCGGGCAACTTGCCAAAGCCGATTGCCCTTTGGGCTGGCTCGAATATAACCCCACTCCGGGTGAGGCGCATTGAAATCTCCTACCACTATAAGCGGAGCGCGAGCTGCTAACCGTTGAGTTTGAATCAGGAGTTGTGGCAAGCCCAATCCTTTATCTTTTGGAGAACTATACACATTAAGTAAAAACAGACTCTTCTGATACTTTCGTTTAGGCAAAATCTCAAGCAAGACATAGTCTTCCCTGCTGCTATCTACGGAATGCTGAATGGCAGTGATGTTGCGATGGACTAGCACGGCTGTGAAGACGCGTGATACGCCCCTTGAATCAGTTCTTGGCGCTGTAAATGCCTTAAATCCAGGTAATTTTACGGAACCACTAGCCTCCTGTAAGGCTATTATGTCTGGTTTACTGTCCAGATTTTGTACGTGCAACTGCAGGTTACCCCGCTTTTGACGAAAGCCCCTGCAGTTCCACTGCCAAACCTCAATTTGCTGGCGAGGCGCCATGATGAGGCACCAGGTTGACTAATGGCACTTGGCCACCCACGGGAGGCAGTCTTGCCTCCAATAGAGTATGAAGCTGCTGAAACATGCCCATGACCTGGGTTTGGGAATCCTTAAATTCAGTGGAGAGCATGCCGAGACGCTCCTCTATTGTGTCTAATCTGGCTTCGATCTTTTCGACTCGAGCCTCCAACCTATCCTGTCTTTTTCCTTGTTTGCCTACTTTATCCGCAAGTGTTGTTACATCCGACTTAAGACTAATGACCTTAAAAACAGGCTGTGGCATGTCTACTGGTGACGTTTCGGCTAATCGTTTTGCGTTAGCTACCTCATCCCCCGGCAGTGGTCTCTTCACTGTCCCCCGATTCTCCACTTCCATAGCTGCACTCTCCTGTACGCGAGCAGACGCCTCTTGCGTCGCTTTCTGTAGGCCTTGCACTGCTGGTGCCTGTGTCCCCTGCCGTTGGTCGTTTCTAAGTGCGCGTTCCATCTCTGCAATTCTGTTTTCCATTCTTTTAATCAAGTCTCCCTGTCGCTGAACCAGCGCTGCTAACTCCCTCTCTCGAGCGGTTTCGTTCTGGGAGGCCGTGCCTGACAAGCTCACCTTTTTGTTGGTGTCGCGTGCGCAGCTGTTGGTACTGGATGCTCGTTTACCATCTTGGCCGCCCCCACGCCCTGGCAATGGCGGGAAGGAACTCGACCGGTCCCTGCTTTTGCTTCTGCCTTCTTTACCCCTCGGTGACCGCTCCGTGGCCCTCGAGGAACGCTTATCGTTGCCAGCTTCGCTCTCTCTTTCGATGCTCTGCTGCCGGCCTGTCGGTGGCTTGCGAGCCAGGCGAAACTTGCAGTTCCGGCTCCCTGTGTGATGCGCACCATGGCACACGATGCAGACCGGCGTGCACGTAGGTGGCTCTCCTTCTGGCGGGGCAGGATGGTCCTTCCCGCAACGGTGACATAGGTTGCTCTTCGGACGATAGCAAACGTCCGCTCGATGTCCAACTCGTCTGCAGTTGTAGCAGGTGTCGACTAAATTTCTGTACGGGATCACAGCGTACAGACAGTTCCAGTAAGTAATCTGCCGGGGTATGCGTTTTCCCCCGAACGTAATCTGAATCGCCTTTGACTTTCCCAGAGGTCTCGCGTCCAGAATGTCTATGCCTTCATTCTTCTTCAGGAATCCCGCCCGAACTTCTTCCACTGGGCATCCATCATAAGCATTATAAATCACTCCCCGCACGGAGTTCTCCAACGGCGCCACGAACGCCGAAACCGGCAGGTCACGATCACCCAGCTTGAGCGTCTTCACAGTCGCATATGCCCCACTGCGATTTATGCACGGTGTGCTCACCGTCAACGTGTTGTTTGTGCCATTAACCCGCACAATGTCTTCTTCCGCGGCAATCGCACTCGTTAGACGCGCTGCTGCTCTCAGTGCACATCCGAGTTCTCTCGCTGTCACAACACCCAAGTCCCAGTTCTGGGGCCTGTACACAATCTTGAAATCCGTAGCTGGCAACTTGAGAAACGGTCCGCGTTTCTTCCATACCGGCGCTTTCCCCCGCTTGACTTGCTGCGCTCCGTGCGTCTTGCGCCCGTCGCTGCCGGCCTGCGTCTCGCAAGGCTTACTCTTGGCGTTGTCGCCATGCCGAGTCTTCTTAAATCGGTCCTGTGCCTTTAGCACTGGAGCCCACTCTCCCGCTTCAAAATCTTCGGGTGTTATAGTCTCCCCTTCGACGTAGTACTCCATCTTCAGCCCAACAAGACCCACGGTCACCGGGCGCAAGTCAGACGCCGGGCGACGCGGCCCAGGCCAGGCTTGGCCTAGGAGATAGGCCTAGCCTTGCCACCGCGGGGTTGATAGGAAAATATCGGAAACTCCAAAAACGGGGACAAACTTGCCTATACGAGTGGTGTCCGTAGGTACAGGGCAACCTCCTGCAGACGAGCCCACTGACCGCAAGTCCAGAAAAAAGCGCGTCCGCCGATAGTCGGTCACCGGGCCGGAGCTCATGCGAAACACGTCCGCACAGCGTCTCACCACGCAACCCAGTGTGAAGTCCGCAGAAGAAACATCACGAAAACATCTGGAGGGATTTCAGGCCCGAAGAGAACCATGCTAAGAGACGCTGCTGCGCCGACGGGCGTGCCTGGGGACAGCAAGTGGAAAGGTGAACGAACCATACGACAAATTGCTAATGCAAGCAGACTTCCTCGTCTACCGGCAGAAGACTACAAAGTGATCGTGCGACCACGAGGAGGACTCAGCGTTTCGGAGCACAGGCAGGCACGCATATACTGCTGCCTGAGAAACGCCGCTGGCGTCGGTCGCGAAGCAGCAGAAGAAGACAGTATATGCATAAACTACAAGCAGAATATCGTGGTCGTTAGCACGCCGTCCGAAGAGCGAGCCAGGCGGTACGGAGCCATCACGAAGATCCGAGTGGGAGAGCAAGAACACGAAGCCAGCGCCTACAGAGCAGCGCCGGAAAACACATCAAAGGGACTCATAAGAGGGATATCCCAAGAGGAAAGTTCCGAAGATATTATAGACAACCTAGTGACAGCAAGAAACCCAAGCATATTACACGCGAAGAGGATGGGCAACACAGACAATGTAATCGTGCTCTTCGACGGACTTCACGTGCCGAGATACGTGAAATACGGAGCGCTCATCGTCCGGTGCTCGCTATACAGAAAACACATTGACATTTGCTACGAATGTGGGAGGCTGGGACACAGGGCGGACGTTTGCCCCAACCCAGACGAAAAAATATGCAGAGGATGCGGCGTGGCCAACCCGCCGCAAGAACACCAGTGTGAAGCAAGATGTCAGCTATGCGGGCAAGCTCACTTTACGGGAGACAGACGCTGCAAGGCAAAGTACAAGATGCCGTATTTGGTCCGGCGAAGACGCTGGGAGCGACGAAGAAGAGAAGAAGCGGAGGCCGAAACACCATACGGCATCAACGACTACAACAAACGAGCTGGCAAAGCAACGAGCGAGAACACCCAGGGATCAGAAGGCCATCGCACAGAAGGCTCACCCCCGGGACCATACGAGGGGGACAGTCGGGAGCAGCCCGGTCGCAGACCAAGGTCGAGGACCCGGTCCAGAACCCGTTCGAGAACCCGATCGAGAACCCGATCGAGATCCAGGGCAACGTCAAGATTGCAATCCAGCCGAGGAGCGGTAGAAACTCAGGCACAGGTGAGCTTTGCAGACGCGGTCTCTGGCACTGCTGTTACACCTACACGCGCGGGGTCCGCCTTAGAACAGGAAATAACACAGATCAGACAGTTGTTAGAGCAAATAACGCGAGAAAACGCGACGCTAAGGGAAGAGGTAAAAATGCTTAAAATAGAAAACGCTAAGCTTAAGAACCCAAAACACTCAGAGATGACCCATACCACGCCAACACCCATTAGGGCGTCGACACCTCTTCGAGCTCCGGCGACGCCCGTTCCCGCGTCGATGAGTGGAGAAACGCCACCGCATAAACGAAGGGCAAAGGAAAACGCCGATGAGCAAAGCGACTCTACACTCGGAGAAGTAAAAGGCATGTTTCAGGAAATGTTCGTAGGTTTACAGCAGCAATTCATGCAGATGCGCGCCGACCTACAACAGCAGATAACGCAGATGCGAGTTGAAATGTCTCAGAGGTTCGACGCCCTCGAGGGTAGGGTAGGGCAGCTGGAAAACGTCTCGAAAGACGACCGACCCGCAGGAGCGAGACCGGTCAAGAGCAAGCCGTACAGCAGACCACCTGCGGCTGAGAACAGCTGCATAGAAAACTCGAGTAGCCAACATGGCGCCGCCTAATGAATACACGATTTGGCAGTGGAATTGTCGTGGGTTTCGTCGTAAGCGGGGTAACCTGCAGCAATTCGTAAAAACCAAGCAAGCACCAGATGTAATCGCCCTCCAGGACCGCAAAATTATCAGGATACAAATCATATAGCACTTTAGCTGAAAAAGCAACAGTAACCACACTGATACATCGTAATATAACGGCTGTAGAACACGATACTGGCGTACGCAACATAGACCACGTCCTTCTAGAAATTCTCCCGTCTCGAAAAAAGGAGGGAAGCTTGTTTGTGCTGAACGTGTACAGTCCACCACGACAAAAGGTAAAGTTTGGCTCGCTTTTCCGCAAAGTGCTAAACGTAGCGGGCAGACAAGCACTGATCGTCGTGGGCGACTTTAACGCACCACACGCCGCCTGGGGTTACACCATCGAAAACGTTAAAGGCCGCAACCTGTGGAACGACGCGCAGCACGAGGAGCTCACGCTGATAACTAACCCACAAGACCCTACCAGAATGGGGAACAGCGTCAGTAGAGACACCACGCCGGACCTTACATTCATAAAGAATATATCCAACCCTCATTGGACCAACACTAACGTAAATCTAGGCAGCGATCACTACATTGTATGCACAATTCTACAAGCAGGTCCGCGTAAAAAGAAAGGTAGAAAAATAATGTTAACCGAGTGGGACACCTTTCGTAAGATAAGAGAGGACGATGCAACAGAGACCATCGAAGATATACAGAAGTGGACAGACACACTCCAGCGTAGCATGCAGAAAGCCACCAAACATGTTCCCGAAGAGGCAGGAATGGAAGAAATGGACAGCAAGCTCTTACACATGTGGGAGGCAAAACGCAGCCTGCAAGAGCGCTGGAAAGGTCAAAAGCACAACCGGCGTCTAAGAAAGAGAATAGTCGCGCTCGACAGAGACATAGAAGACTACGCAAATAGGCTGTCCCAGCAGCAGTGGGCAGGCATGTGCACTTTAATGAACAGGCAGTTCGGAATGTCCAAAACTTGGAACATTCTCCGAGGCCTCCTTGATCCAGAAGGCACGAAAACAACACAAAGACAAAACCTGCAACGGATACTACACAGCTACGCAGGTACAGAAGCAGAGCTCTTACGCGAGCTACGCCAGACATACGTAGGAGATGCCACAAAGGCACGACTCCCAGAGTACGAAGGGAAGGATAACGTCGACCTCGACGCCTCCATAACAGAGGCAGAGATTCGATACGAACTCGGACGACTCAATCCCAAGTCCGCCCCGGGTCCCGACGGTATAACAAATAAAACACTTCGCAACTTAGATGACGAATCCGTCACTGCTCTCACAAAGTACATAAACGAATGCTGGGAGAGGGGCGCCATACCCCAGCAATGGAAAACCGCCAAAATCATATTAATACCCAAGCCGGGCAAAAAGCCGCTCATCGGAAATCTCAGGCCCATTTCAGTGACGTCCTGCATTGGAAAGCTCATGGAAAAAGTAATTTTAACGCGTCTCGTCAGATACATGGACGACAACGAGCTATACCCACACACCATGATCGGCTTTCGACCAAGACTCTCGACGCAAGACGTCATGTTGCAGCTAAAGAATCAAATCATAGACGCCGAAACGCACACCCTTGATACAAAAGCCATTCTGGGCCTTGACCTGCAGAAGGCATTTGATAACGTCACCCACGAGGCCATATTGCGCAACTTGCAAAACCTACACGTAGGTCGGAGAGTGTACGATTACATAAAAGATTTTCTCACCAACCGTAAAGCTACAATTATGGCCGGGGAAGCGGAATCCGAAGAATTCGTTCTAGGCAACAAGGGAACACCACAAGGTTCGGTGCTTTCCCCTTTCCTATTCAACGTGGCGATGCTTGGTTTACCCTCAGAGCTGGAACGCGTCGAAGGGCTTCAGCACAGTATCTATGCGGATGACATCACCCTATGGGTGACGGGCGGGAGCGACGGTCACATAGAAGAGATTTTACAACAAGCAGTAAATAAGGTAGAGCGATACGTGGAGAACAATGGCCTAAAATGCTCTCCTCAAAAATCGGAGTTATTACTCTACAGACCTACCAGCAGAGGTCGCAAGCGCATTCACGAACGACACAACATCACAATTTTAGCAGGAGGTTACCCAATACCTCAGGTACAACGCATAAGAGTTCTGGGACTCCGAATATCCGAGAACGGACATAACGGGGAAGCAATAAAGCTCCTGGATAACAACACCCAACAAACCATTCGAATGATTCGAAGAATCGCCAACAAAACTACGGCGTGAAAGAACACAACTTAGTGCAGCTCATCCAAGCCTTCGTCGTCAGCCGCATAGTGTATGTGACCCCATACCCAGTGGCGTAACTAGATAGGACGGCGCCCAGGGCAAATATATTTCCGCGCCCCTCATTATCCCCCCCCCCCCCCCCCCATTAAAAGCGCTAATGTAGGCTTCCGCGATTGCCTACTGGCGCGCGGCGGGCCATTTCGGAGGCCAAGGGCCACCAGTTCTGATTTCGATGAGCTACGCCCGCGTTTTTGTATAGTATTTTTCTTTTTTATTCAAACTTCCGGAAGTCCCTTACCCGTCATTGTTCTCTTCCAGTCCACACTGCAAAAAGCTTGACGGCACGGGCGCTTCCCAGGCCCAAGTTTCTCGTACCTAAGCTTTCGCGCTATTTGTGCATCCCAAGGAATGCAGGGTGAGTACAAAACAAAGCAACCAGCTAGACACCGCGCCCTCGGGTCTGGTATGGGGGTTAAACTGGTCGGAGTGTTCTGCCGTTTCGCTCCGTTCGCTGTTCCATTGATGGAGGTCATCCTTGTGCGGCCGCATTCTTTCAGGGAAGTTCTTGGTTTCTCCAACGTACGAAGCGGGGCAGTCGGCACATGCTGTCGGGTACACTACGCTCTGCGCTTTTTTCGCAGGTGCGTGTTCTTTGGGCCAAAGGATGAACCTGCCCATGGCGGTGGATGGCATGTGGGAAACGTTGACCCCCGCCCTTCTATTGCTTTGCTGGCGCCCGCGATGCAGGGAATCAACAAACGTCGCCGTCGTGTCACGCTTTCTCCGTCTTTCCTCCAGAGAACTCTGCGAATAAACGCCTTTGTTTAGCCTTTGGTGCCGAGGTCACGGATTATATTCGCCCTTCCTTCCGCCGCTGCGTGGACGATTAGTCGTTGGACGATCGGCTATTTCGTTGGAGTTTTCTGTTCTTACTCAAAAAAGGTGCATTCGAACTTTTTATTTTATTTTGTTTACGTACGTGGTTGGTTTCAGGGAAGCTTTCAGTAAGTGGTTTGGGAGGCTGGTGGGGTTCGCTGAAACTCATCTAACCCAGTGCTGCGGAGCACAAAACAAAGCTTAGCCGAGGGTCATGGGAAGGCACGGAGGTAGCGCAGCAAAATGAAAATAGAGGATCCTTTTCCCGATGCAAAAGCCATTGCGGCAACCCTTTCCTTCACCACCATCCCCACTTCCAGTCGTACATTACAACCTCGCCCCTCCCCCCTTCCAGGCGGTTTTACGGAAAAAAAACATTGACAACCTTTCCAGGGGGCGCCAACCCGAGGACTCGGCTTGGCGCCCCTCCCTAGTGGCGCCCGGGGCACTTGTACCCCCTTGCCCCCCCCTAGTTACGCCACTGCCCATACCTCAAGTTGCAAGTGGCGGAAAAACAAAAGATAGAATGCATAATTAAAAAAGCATATAAGCAAGCCCTCGGATTACCGATCACCACGTCTAACGAAAAGTTCGAAGCGTTAGGAATGCATAACACGCTAGACGAACTTATTGAGGCTCATATGATAGCGCAATATGAACGACTCGCGCAAAGCAACACGGGAAGACACATCCTGCACAAACTTGCAATAACGTACGCTGGCCAAAGCGGCAATAAATACGATATCCCAAAAGAAACCAGAGAGCGCATCATAATACCTCCGTTACCCAGAAACATGCACCCCGAACATGACCGGGAGCGGAGGAATGCAAGAGCGAGAGCACTGCACAAGAAGTTTCAACATGACGCGGACGTGGTATATGTAGATGCAGCCGAATATACAGACGGTCGACACATGGTAATAGTCGCTTCAAATCAAGCGGGCCACCTGCTTGCTAGCGGCACCATTAAAACAGGAAATTCGGAAATCGCTGAAGAAACGGCCATAGCGCTGACGCTTGCGTCCACAAGGGCCAGCGTCGTAATCAGTGATTCTAAAACCGCGATTCATAACTTCGCTAACGGAAGGGTCTCGAAAGAGGCGTTAAGAATCTTAAATAACTTTCGCGGAGAGCGCGACGTTTATGTTATATGGACGCCCGCCCACTCCTCCCTCCCGGGCAATGAAACCGCACACACCCTAGCTCGAGAGTTAGCGAGCCGAGCAGGGGCAGGAATGACGCGGAGCCCGCGTGCGGAGAGAGACCGCATGTTCAGTTACAACGAAATTACCAAGCACTACAGATTAGGGAGGCAGCATTACCCGCCACCACACTCCTCATTAAATAAGCAGCAGGCGACAGCGTGGCGCCTATTACAAACAAACACGTTCCCAAACCCAATCGCTTATAATCATTGTTACCCGGACCTCTACTCAGACAGATGTAAACACTGCAATCAGCGGGCGGACCTCAAACACATTATCTGGGCTTGCCCCAACATCGTGAAGGGGCCAAACACATACATGAATACGGAGCAGTGGGAGACCGCGCTGCTAAGCTCAAGCATCGAGGACCAACTACAGGTCATCAGGCAAGCCGAAGTTGCCGCTAGGGCCCAAGGACTCCTAGCTGCCATCTAAGGGAGGGGAGTCAACTCCTCTAACACTTGCCGTTTCAATAAAAGTTGTTTCTCTCTCTCTCCGCGCAGACGAAGCCCACCGGGCGGGTTAATGAGTCTCTTTGGGAGTATCGCGCTTCAAACGTGCTATATGGACAAGTTCAGTCTTTGTAGATCGTCGGCCATTTGAATGAAGACGTGCTACACAGTAAGTTACATCACTTATGCGGTCTAGAACAACATAAGGTCCCGCATAGTGTGCCAGCAATTTTTCACACAACCCACGTTTCCTATTTGGCACCCACGTGTAGCAACACGTGGTCTCCGCGATTATACGTCACGTGTCGACGTTGACGGTCAAAACGTGTCTTCGAGCGATCTTGCGAAGCGAAGGTGCGCAGGTGAGCAAGACCTCGGGCTTCTTCTGCACGGCAGACGATCTCGGATATATGGGAATCATGGTGGTCCAAAAATGGGAAGACGGTATCTAGGGTATGACGAGGTGGCCGAGCATACAGAAGAAAAAACGGACTGAAGCTGGTAGTCTCTTGCTGTGCGGTGTTAAATGCGTAAGTGATGAAAGGTAGCACACCATCCCAGTTCTTGTGATCTGCTGCGACATACATAGAAAGCTTGTTCGTGAGAGTCCTGTTAGTTGGTTCCGTCAGGCCGTTTGTTTGGGGATGATATGGCGTAAAGTGCCGAAAGCTTGAAGCGCATAGACGAAGTATCTATTCCTCCACGTCTGCAGTGAATTGTCGCCTACCATCACTAATAACAATTTTAGGAGGTCCATGTCGTAGAACCACAAAACGCAGCATGAATAAACACACGTCAGCTGCAGTTGCCGATGGTATAGTAGTTGTCTCGCCGTACCATGTTAAGTGATCGGTACATACGCCTATCCAGCGATTGCCATTAGAAGACCTCGAAAAGGGACCTAGAAGGTCAATCCCAACTTAGTCGAATAGCGTTCTAGGGGGTGGAATAGGATGTAGTCGCCCCTAGAGGAGCACTGATAGGGTGCTTGCGGCGTTGGCACTCGTTGCAACTAGAGATGTACTGTTCCGTCGTCTGGTGCATTTTCGGCCAGTAAAATCTTTCTTGAAGCCGGCAAAAAGTTTTCGCTGTGCTTTGATGGCCGGACGTTGGGTCATCATGCATAGCCTGCAAGACGGAAACGCGAAGGCTTTTTGGAACTACGAGAAGATATCGTAAGCCGGTCGAAGCATTGTTCTTTTTGTACACAAGACCGTCGCGCATGCAGAAGTGAGTCACCGATGGTTTTGACTCGGTAGAAAGGAGCGCCTGTATGGTGCGGTCCCTTTGCTGCTCAATCTTAAATGCGTTGGTATCAGGGAGTGGCAGGTCCAATGGCGCGATGTAGGTGTCGAAGTTGACCGCGTCGCAGTCCGTCGATGGAAGCGGTAGTCGCGAAAGACAATCTGCATCAGAGTGACGACGACCACTTTTATAGGATACCGTAAAGTCGTATTTCTGCAGACAGAGTGCCCAGCGCGCTAATCGACCAGATGGGTCACGCAGATTGACCAACCAGCAGAGCGAATGACGATCTGTCATGATGGTAAAGGGGTGTCCGTACAGGTAGGACCGGAAGCACTGCACTGCGAAGACTACTGCGAGGCATTCTTGCTCTGTGACGGTGTAGTTACGCTCGGACTTGCATACGCAACGACATGTTCTTTGGTATCCAAGCGTTGAACCAACACGGCGCCTACACCGACACGTACCGCTAGCATCTGTGTGAAGTTCTGTGGGACCCAGAGGATCGAAGTGTCGAAGAATCCGATGGGATGTCAAAAGGAACTTCAACTCAGAAAAAGCGGACGTACATTCCGGAGTCCAGTCAAATGGCGCGCCTTTCTGAAGCAGGCACGTGAGTGGTTGCGCGATATTGGCAAATTCAGGGATGAATCGACGGAAGTATGAGCAGAGGCCCAAATAGCTGCGTAGTTCTTTCGCTGAGTGAGGTTGCTCGAACGCCTCCACTGCAGCCGTTTTCGCGGGATCCGGCCGTATGCCTTCTTTGTTCACCAAGTGTCCAAGGACGAGTGATTGACGCTCTACGAAACGACATTTCGCTGAGTTGAGCACCAAGCGTGCTTTGCTTAGGCAGTTCAGCACGAGGTTGAGGCGTGTGTTGTGCTCACACGCCTCGACCTCGAGTGGTGGAGGTGCTGGGTACAGCACGTCGACGAACCTCGGAGCCACAGCTGTTTGACCTTCGCCGGAGCCGTCGTCTTGCTGGTCTGCCACCGACAACAACTGTCATGGCCGAGAGCGAAGGTCACGGCTTCTCAACCACGCAAAGGTCAGTGCCGGCTTCACCTCAATATCGCTATATAAAACCAACGCCTCCTGTAAGTATAGGAGGCGTTGATAAAACCCCGCCCGTTCGCGGGAAGAGCAGGGGAAGATGCGGATGCGTGGCTGACACATTACAAAAGGGTGAGTTGGTACAACGGCTGGGATCCCACCGACCAACTGGGAAATGTCGCGCTGTTTCTCACGGAAACCACCTTGATGTGGTACGAAAACCACAAAGATTCTTTAACAATGTGTGGCCGTTTCACCGAAGAACTCAAGAAATGCTTCGGCGACTCTGATTCGAAAAAGAAAAGCGCGGAGCGCACGTTGGCTCAAAGAGCCCAGATTCCTGGAGAAGCGTGCAACAGCTAGCTACATAGAGGAGGTTCTGATGCTCTGCAAGATCATAGACGCGTATATGTCTGAAAAGGGCATGGTCGGACACCTTTTGAAGGGTATAGCAGAGAACGTCTACAATTTTTTGATAGGCAGGGAAGACCTCACAATTCCGTCTCTGTCGTCCAACGTCCCTGCCGTACTTTGGAGAAGCTGAAGACCCGTCGTACTGCCCCGAAATTTGGTAGGCTGGCAAATGTAACAACGGTCGCCAGCGTCGACGTAAGCCCGCCTGCCGACCTTGCCGCTACTATCAGGGCAATAGTGCGCGAAGAGCTACAGCGACAAGACACACTGGTCGACGGCACCATCCATTATCCGCCTACCGGTTCATCCTACTACCCACCACCTCCACCACTCTGTTACGTTTAGAAATGTGTTTATTATGCTGTTGCGTAAAGGTAGGCTTGAAGGGGTCGTGCACCGGAGGCCTATCTTACTAGCCGAACGTCCTCTTCTCTAATCTACCTGTCAAGTGTCCCCCACCTGGCCTTGCCATGCAGTCGCTCACAAATTGTTTTTGGTGTCACATGGCTATCATGCGTGATCAACTGATTTCGCTCCATTTTGCGCGTTTTTGACAGCGCAAGCGCAGATGACAGGTTGTAGCTGACAAGTGCAACATCCTGATAAGCTCAACGCTTAGTGCTGAGATTGCATGCGTGCTTTACAAAGAAATAAGTGGCGAGGAGACATCACTTGCAAGAATGGTAGTGAAGGCACGAACAGAACAAACGGAAGCGTGGTGGATCATTTGATTCTTTCAACAAAGGAACTCTACAGCGGCGACGATGCGGCTACCCTGCAAAAATTGATTGATTGATATGTGGGGTTTAACGTCCCAAAACCACTATATGATTATGAGAGACGCCGTAGTGGAGGGCTCCGGAAATTTAGACCACCTGGGGTTCTTTAACGTGCACCCAAATCTGAGCACACGGGCCTACAACATTTCCGCCTCCATCGGAAATGCAGCCGCCGCAGCCGGGATTCGAACCCGCGCCCTGCCGGTCAGCAGCCGAGTACCTTAGCCACTAGACCACCGCGGCGGGGGCAACCACCCTGCAAAAAGGCGTGCATGGTTCGACAGCTTCTGTATTTTTCTTCTACCAGTGACTATATACGGACACTTTTGACAGGTTTTCACTGTTGCCATCGTTTTCTGTATGAAGCCTATGTAGTGCATTGCTAGTGGTGGCCAGCCGGCACGATGAATAGACGACGAGCACCGATGGCTCGTGGCGAGAGGCGCTTAGAACGTTCGGGTGCTTTTGGCTGGCTGAACGCCACGGCCATCGCTCTGCTTCGGAGTCTCGCATCGTTCATCAGCTGTACGCCTTCGTCCTCTTTTTAAGCTTGCGACGATGACACGTCTGCCTCACTCGCTGTAACGTAGCTCTATC
This sequence comes from Rhipicephalus annulatus, assembly GCA_013436015.1. Classification (NCBI taxonomy): domain Eukaryota; kingdom Metazoa; phylum Arthropoda; class Arachnida; order Ixodida; family Ixodidae; genus Rhipicephalus; species Rhipicephalus annulatus. Next base: position 236,210 of record WOVY01003942.1, on the reverse strand, counting down.
TAAACCGATACCATCGCTCTGCGCATCGAATGTTTTACTCGCGAGTATAAGCTCGCTAACGTTGGCGAGGAACAAGGCTGAAGCAGAGATGAAAGAAGTGGGCCATCTCCGTCGCATGGAGGGCGCATGCGCTAACATCATCCCGCACGCCAGACCTGCGCTCGCTTGCTTCTCAAAAAGATAGGAAACGTACCAACCGTATTTCCCTGGGAGAAAGGACATCAAGGAACGCCGGGAGATTGGGAGGGGAGGGCTGCGTGGCTGGCACAGCAACTGTGAACATTATGGCGCTGTGGCGAGCATTAACGAGTGCTTGAGCATAAGCAGGCGCAGCGATCCCTTCAGGGTTGGGGGGAAGATTCATCGCAGTGTCTCCTCCATATTAGGTCAATGTAAGGGGCAGACTGGATGCCCCCCCCCCCCTTCCCTTCATAGCTGGCAAGGCATGGCCACCCCCTTCCCATGCTGCGCATGCATGGGCGCGAGCGCTATTCGCATGCATCAGTGAACAGCTCGGATAACATTCTGCACATTGCGACCTTTGCATAGTGCTGGGTCACCACTGATGTGAGATACGGCTTTAAAGCAACCTTTATTGAAAGCGACCGTATTCTCATACGCCAGCATTTCGTAGTTGTGAGAAATCGAATCAAAGGGAGTTAGCTGCTAGCCCTACTTCGTGTATAATTACAACATGTTGCTATCGCGCTGACATTATTTTGCAATTTTGGTGGAGGATATTTTTTTTTTTCGAAATTCAAGAGATCAATTTCTTTACCCCACCAGTCGAACTTGCCAACTGAAAGCGAGTGACTACTGATCGGTAGGAGCACGCGTGAGTATGAACGTGATAGAGTATGTACGAGTATGAATAGATGAGTAGGAGCGTAAGTGCTGCAAGCGTGTGGAGGTGAGAGTGTGAACTTGAGACAGTAGGTATGTGAGTGCACGTGAGTATGAATGGGATGGCTATTAGCGAGTCCGAGTAGGAGTGACAATACATAAGAGAGCACTTATGAGTAGAGACCGGATTATAGGCAAATGCCTATTTTGTTCTTTGCGTTCCTACCGTACATAGGGGCATGAATTAGAGGTTAAGAAGGGATTTTATGGTGTTTTTATAGTGCCTAGAAATGCCTATAAGTGCCTATAAATGCCTATCTTGGGTGTTCGTGCCTAAATGCCTATAAGTGCCTATAAATGCCTATTTCCAAATGAGCGCATATATGAGGGCTATTCAAGCCCAAATTTTATTTTCAAGCGTGGTGTGATGTCCTTATTCACGTAAAAAAGGCAACAACTTTATTTCCAAACACTATAAGGTTCAACAAAGACAAAGCTGACGTGCTGCAAGCGACTGGAGGAGGAGCATAACGAGTGAAAAAGACGCTATTTCCGCAACCCTAAGTGGAGGCAGGTCTCAGCGTCTGCAGCGGTAGGAGGAGGAAAAATTAAAGATGGGGTGAGAAAATAAAACCGACGTCTATGGCTGAGGACGCGGTGACCGCCTTCTACTTACAGCTGTCCCTCTCTATGTGACATAATAAGTTGTAGTTAGACACTACTAAATGTTCTTGCGTGCCTAATGAAAAGCGTTCTACCACGGTGATTTTTCAAATTGGTTTGCGACGGGCCACTAAAGCATGATGCGAAGAAGCAAACTTGAATCCCTTGCCTCTCGTCCTGTGTAGCCATCACGAGCCTCTATATACTTCTCTGTTCTCTTCAGTATCAGGGCTGGAGAATCACATGACGCATACACAAGAACAATATGCATAAGCAAGGTCAAGTGCGCATGCCATGCGCCAGCCTACTTGTGCACGTACGCCATCGATGTTGTGTCGTTTAAGCATTCTCTATTGTGTATTACCCGTTTCTGTGGGATCGATCAGTCAGTGCGTGTATTTTAGGAGCTAGAGGCTGGCAAGGATCATGAATTGTGACTGCGATACACCACGTCACTCTGCTGTAAATGCGTTCAGAGGCGACGCACGAAACACAAGCTAAGCGTTGTCAGGATTGTCAAAGACACGATGCAGAAACGACGAACGCAAGCGAAATGGAATAGTTGTAGTAGTAGCAGTAGTAATAGTAGTAGTAGCAGTGGTAGTATGTGTGGTTTTGCATAAAAGAAACACAATATGAATATGAGGAATGCCATAGTAGAGGTATCCACAAATTTTGACCATCTAGTGTTCTTTAACATGCACTGACATGCGCAGTACACAGGCATCAACTTTTTCACCTCAATTTAGCTGTGACCGCCGGGGCGACAATCAAACGCGCGGCATTAGGATCAGCAGCGGAGCACCCAATAGCGACTGGTTCACCGAAGCGGACTCGAAACGAGGGCCCCGATTATTGAAGAGCATCTCGAGGCTGTTCGAAACAAAAAGAATAATAAGCTAAAATTTCATTTGCATTTTTGATTATTTTTTTCAGCTTTCATTCACTATAGTGATTTTCAAAGGGCAGTGCAAAGACACAGGGAAAAGAAAGACATGGAGACAAAGAGCGCTGTCTTTCTTTTTCATTTGTCTTTGCTCTTCCCTTTCAAAATTATATGAAGCAGCTAGCCCAAATCGAAGTACTCCTCATTCATGCTACACAACAGAACTCACAAATTGTACATGCCAAGTAGAGTAATGTCACGTGCAACGCTCTTAATGAGGTACCATTTAAAATGCAGGATATAACCAGGAAGCTGGACATTTTTCGTCTGTTTTTCTACATATAGCTAGCATTTAACAAAGTTCTAATGCAGAGCTTATGGTATGCTACATCAGCCCACGTAAAAGAGCGACGTAAAAAGAGGACCATTCCTCGCTGTATGTCACTCCCTAGATCTTGGGGCGTACGCCCGCGAGAAGGGCAAGTGGCATTGTTAGAAATTGAGCATTTTTCCGCAACATTTAATTTTGAAAATCTTAACACAAATAATCCGGGGTCCCCAGTGCACCATTATAGAGCCTGGCGAAATAACCTTATCTGATAAAGCCCGGCGAAATAACCTTGTCTTTTATGGACACAAAGATTCCGGACGCGAAACGTGGGCCCAATCGGAGGCTTTAATCGTAGAACACTGTAAGGCTGCCCTCAACCTGACGCTTAACCCACACGATATTAAACGCGCGCATCGACTGGGAACATTCCATCCTAGCAAAGATAGGCCCATAATTGTAAAATTCTCGCATTTCAAAGATAAAGACTGTACTCTAATAAACGGAAAAAAACTAAAAAATACTACGCACAGCATTTCACAAGATTACTCCCCCAACACCCGTCTGATACACAAACGACTGACCGAATTTGGCAAAGCCCAGTCCCGACCTTATAAGCTCACATACCGCAAATTAACCATTGACGAGGTGACTTACATTTTTGACCCAACTACACAAACTGTACTCCCATGTGAATTATAGCTACCCACTAAAGCCCATGTTCTATCGGAAAACTTTCTTTCAGTTATTTATACTAACATTAGGAGCCTATTGCCTAAACTTGATTTCCCTGCACAGTCTCATCCAGGCTACCGAGTGTAAATTAGTAGTACTAACCAAAACATGGCTGAATTCATCTGTCTTCGACTCAGACTTGCTTCCTATACTTGCTGATTTCGATATTTTCCGCTGCGATCGCCAAAACAGACGGGGGGTTTTAATCGCTGCTCACCATAGTTTGCAATGCTGCGCAGTAGACATTCCTTCTTGCTTCGAAATTATCTTCATCCGCTGCAAAGCTGCCGCTCCACCCATTACAACTGGCATTTGCTACCGCCCCCCTGACTCCGATCCCTCATTTATTGGAAACTTTTATGATACTCTCCAACTGGCAACTTCAGAATCAGACGGTTCCCCTCTCCTGCTATTTGAAGACTTCGATTTCCCCTCAATAACTTGGCACAACTTAGCATTAACGACTTCAAAAAGTAATATTGAAAGTGACTTTGTAGATATTTGCCTAGCGTTCAATTTATCCAAAGTGATAACATTCCCTACGCGAACAACCCATAATTCAACAAGCCTGCTAGATTTACTCCTAACGTCTGAACCTGATGAAATTTCGTGGGTTTTCAATCTAACCAGCCTAAGCAATCACTCAGTCATTCATGCCAGTTTCCAATAAAACTTGCTGAACCCCCCCAAAAATAAGAAACGAATAACACTATACGACAAAGCCGATTATGAAAGTATGAATAACGAACTTTCCTCTTTGTACGATTGGTTTCTCACACATTTTTGGAAACGATCTGTTGACGAAAACTGGGAGCTTTTCAAAGAGAAAACGCAAAAATTAATAAACACCTATATTCCTAACATCACCATTACAGAGCGTCCTACTTCTCCGTGGTAAAACAACGCAATAAAATGCCTTAACAACAAAAAAACGAGACATTTCCGCTCGGCTAAGGCATCGAATTCTAAGCAAGCATGGGAAAAATATAGTAATACTGAAAAGCTTTACGAATCCATGATTTCAAATGCTAAACGAACGTTCTTCTCGTCTACCCTCCCAGACATGATACGCACTAACCACGAACAGTTCTGGAAGGCCATTAACCCAACTCATTGTTATGCGATCCACAAAATGTTACAATCCCCGAGTTCTATGTCGCAGAAACACTAAATTCTACATTTTGTTCTGTCTTTACCGATGAATCCGAAGATATACTTCCTTGTGCTTTCACTCATGATTTCCCTGTTATGCCTACCATCATCTTCGAACCTCACGGTATCATTAAAGTGATCGAGTCATCAAAAGTGACGTCATCAGCTGGAATTGACTGCATAAATTCTAAAGTTCTAATAAACACTTAACATTTTTCTGCTGTTATGCTGTCTCATATTTTTCAGCAATCACTGTCATCTGGAATGGTGCCACGAGATTAGAAGGTCCGCAAGATCACTCCCATTCCCAAGAAAGGTCCGTCATCCGCTCCTTCCAGCTACCGTCCAATATCACTAACATGCATATGCTGTAAGCTTATGAAACATATTATCTACCCTCAAACTGTGAAATTTCTTTCGTCTGTAAATTTTTTTCATCCAAGTCAGCACGGTTTTCAGAAAGGCCTCTCATGTGACACACAACTAGCGCTTTTAATTAACGACATCAGCACATGTCTTGATCATAATATTCCTGTTGACGCTCTCTTTCTAGATTTCGAAAAATCCTTTTATAAGGTACCCCATAAACGCCTCCTTCTAAAAATTTCGCGCTTAAACCTTGACCCTGCCGTTTTAAACTGATCCAAAATTTTCTTTCAAACTGTGAACAGTCTGTTTGTGCCAACAAGGTATCGTCATCCCGTCCTCAAGTAGTCTCAAGTGTACCCCAGGGTACAGTCCTCGGTCCCCTCCTGCTCTTAATTTGTATAAACGACCTCCCTAATAATATATCATCAAGTATCCGTTTATTCGCAGATGACTGTGTCATCTATCGCCCCATTAATGACCCTAATGATTCCTAAATTCTCCAAATTGATCTGTTAAAAATTGAAACGTGGTGCAGAACTTGGCTAATGACTCTAAACATTAACAAAATGTCTGTCGTTTCTTTTTACCGTAGCAAACGGTACCTGGCTCCAACATACTTTATTTTCGGCTCTAAGTTGTCCCCCATGGACTCCTCTAGGTATTTAGGTATAAACATAACTCCCAATCTTAATTGGACATCCCACATAATAAACATCGATAACGAAGCAAATAAAGTTTTTGGCTACCTGAGACGAAACTTACGCATTGTCCTTCCTCCTGTAAAGCTTTTAGCCTACCTAACATTAGTACGCCCGAAACTCGATTGATTGATTGATATGTGGGGTTTAACGTTCCAAAACCACTATTTGATCATGAGGGACGCCGTAGTGGAGGGCTCCGGAAATTTTGACCACCTGGGGTTCTTTAACGTGCACCCAAATCTGAGTACACGGGCCTACAACATTTCCGCCTCCATCGGAAATGCAGCCGCCACAGCCGGGATGTACGCCCGAAACTCGAATATGCTTGCGCCGTCTGAGACCCGCACCAATCTAATCTATCTAAAATGCTGGAAATCAATTCAGAATAGGACAGCAAGGTTCGTTTACTCTGAAATATTCATAAGTGTCAGTAATCTGAAAGACCAAGCCCAACTTCAGAATCTAGAACTGCGACACAAGACCCTTAGACTAACCCTTTTTCACAAATTCTTTTATTTATTGTCTGACGCATCCAGTATCTTGCCCGCACATCAAATCTCTTCTCGTACTAGCCACTGCAACACTGTTTATCCTGCGCATACCCGCACAACTGCCCACCTTCCCTTGTCTTTGTTCAAACAGCGAAGAATTGGAATGAGCTACCACCTGACGTCGTGTACCACACAAGCCCAGTTCTGTTCAAAACTCACATAGAAAGAATTTTGTACCACAGCCCATCCCTCATGTAACACCCTGTACTGGGGCATTTGAGGTATAATAAATAAATAAATAAATAAATTATGCTTGTCAGCTCGAAATGCCCATACCTAGTGCAGGTCTTTTAAGGTGTTCACCAATAAGGGAGAAATTGGTCCTACGCGATTACACCTAGGATTCCTCTCTTCTCGGGTATCAGTGGCCTGGTTATTTGCTCCTGCGCTGCCCTTCCCAGGCACAACGAAACAAAATAGACCCCGGAGAGTATTAATTGAATGGTGGACACTTGAGGCACAATGCTAGACAATAAAACAAAAGACCACATACTGGGAATCGTGCAGAAAATGCATGCCTATGTTCAATCATTGATACATTTCTGCTATCTCAAACAGTATCATTTTTTTTTGCTTCTTGCCATTGATACAAGTCACCGACGTCGTAGTTTTGGTTTATTTCAATTTTTATAGAAATTTATTCTGCCTATAATTATGATTTTAAGGGCCTAAAACAGTGTTTTACCTGCCTGTCTTTGGCGCCTAAAACGCACTTTTTTAGTGCCTAAAAATCCGGCCTCTACATGAGTGTGAGTGGGTGCGAGTATAAACTGGAACTAGTACCCATGGGCATGAGTAGGCGAAAGTCAATCTGAGTAAGTACTTATGAGCGTTATTGGGCGTGAGTATGCACCCGAGTAGCAATGGGCATGAGGAGTGAGTATGCGAGTGAGTGCCTATAACAATTCTGGAGTTTAATGCCCTAAAACCACCCTATGATTATGAGAGAAGCCGTAGTGGATGGCTCTGGAAATTTATACCACCTGGTGTTCTTTAACGTGCAGCTATATCTAAGCCCACGGGCCTTAAGCATTTTCGCCTCCATCTAAAATGGGACCGCCGCGGCCGGAGTGAGTGCCTATGAGTGTGAGTAGGCATGAGTATAACATGAGCGACAACCTACTAGTGTGAGCATACGTGAGTATGAAAATGAGTCAGTGTTTATGAATGTAAGTAGGTGCGAGTATGAATGTGAGCGAGTAGTTACGAGTCTGAGAAATTGTGCGTGTGAACCTAAGTGAACACTCATTAACTACTCATATCGTAGGTGAGAGTATAGATGTTTGGTAAAACTCATGAGTTTGAGTAGATGTCTGTGATTCTTAATGACCAGCCTTCGTGCTATGTGCCCTTCCCAATGACATTTATTGATTTCGACTATGATGTCCTGAACACCAGTTTGTTCCCTGATACACCCTGCTCTCTTGTTCCTTAGGGTTACACCTATCAGTTTCTTCTCAATTGCTCGCTGCGTTTTTCTCAACGTAAGTTGAACTCTCTTTGTAATCCTCCAAATTTCTGATCCGTAGATACCTTCCTCAAAAGGGATTGTGGCAATATACCATTTATTATTTGATAATGCTTGCTGAATGTGCTCCACTCCAGTATTATTCTTCCTATCACTTCAATCTCATGCTTCGGCTCCGCAGTTACAACTTGTCCTAAGTAGACATACTATTTTGCAACTTCAAGTGCACTGTTACCAATCTCAAAGCATTGTTCCCTTCAGAGTTTGTTGTTTTGTGTTCTACGGATTAATTTTGCAGATTTCAAGAGAATGCAAACGAGTGAAGGGCAGACATAAAGTTAGAATGGGCAGATGAGATTATGAAGTTTGCGGGTATGAAGTGGTAGCAGAAAGTAGAGGATACGAGTTGACTGTCAGAGCAGGGGACAACCCTTTGTCTTTCAGTGGGCGCAGTCAGGGTGCTGCTGATGAGTAGATGGGAGTATGAAAGTGAGTGCATGAGTGCGGGAAGGTGTGAGTATGAGCGCGAGTGAGTTCTTATGGTGTAAGTAGCCGTGAGTGTGATCGTGAGTGAGTGCCTATTACTCTATGGCTGCGAGTAGGCGTGAGAATGATTGTGAGTGAGTGCAAGTGCATGTGAGTGTGTATGCATGAGTGTGAATGTGAATAAGTGCTTGTGAGTATGAGTAGGCATGAGTATGAACGTGAGTATGAGTGTGAACGTGAGTTATGAGCATGAGTAGTCGTCAGTATGAACGTGAGTGAGGACCAACATGAGTGTGTGTCGTATGAATGTGAGGGAAGACCTATGAGTGTTAGTTGGCATGAGTATGAACGTGAGTGAGTGCCTGACAGTGTAAGTAGGCGTGAGTACAAAGTGAGTCCTTATGAATGTAAGTAGTCGTCAGTATGAAGTGAGTGAATGGCTACGAGTGCGAGTAGTCATGAGTATGAACGTGAGTGAGGGTCTAGGTGAGTGGCTTTTAGAACACCAACTTGAAATTTTGACCACATGGTGTGATCGCTGGCACTAACAAGCATGCTATATCTGCAGACATCAGCAAACGGCTTGCTTAGGTCACGTTGAGTTTACAGAGTACGAAAGCCGCTTTGCTTCATGAAACCTAGAAGTGTGGCAGTTTGGGCTAGTTGGTATGACATGACGATAGTTACAGCGCGAGAACAGAACGATGACAAAGAGCTCGTCTTCTTTTTGTTTGTCGTCGTTCTGTTCTCGCACTAAAATATCTTCATAAAACCGCGGCACACCCATACACTCCAAGCGCTTTGAAGATCTAGTTACGCGAGATCTGCTGATAGCCTTACTTTGTATAACATAACATTCTGATTTGTTGCAATAGCATTGACTACAATCTTCCGAGCGTCTTGCTTCTAAGTGTTCTTCCTTTTCTTCTCAGCTTTCACTCTTCTGAGCGAAATGTCAAACCAACTATCTCAGTAACTCACTATTTTGTAGCATTCACTGCTTCGCCCATGAGGTGAGACTGGTTGTTTCGTGCCGCCACCAACATCATGGAACTAAGTTCCTAGATTTTTCCCTGTTCATAGAGGGTGCACCTTCACTTCACTTTAATTAATCTTAAAGACCCCGGTTAGGGAATATTACATAAAGGGTGGGTCAACAAATCTGGGTTACAGAGAATGATCTTCATGGCGAACAATATGCAGTAATGTTGTCTGCAAAAGATGATGGTCAAGTGATGGTTGCAATGTCACAGGGAAGGACATTCCAGTCTACTACTGTGCGAAGAAAAAATGAGGCAGCAAAAGTAGTAGTGCAAGCGCGTGCGATGGATTAAGGATGGGTCGTGCGGTCAGATATGTGCGATGGTGTGTAAGAAGCTTGATTGAGGAAACTGTGAAAGAATGTGTGGAACAGAGAGAGACTGGCGATGCGGTGGCACACGCGAAGGTTAGTAACATCAATTACATGTTTCAGGGACGATATACTTATATCATACAAGTATGAAGAATGAATGAAGCTGGTGGCACGATTTTGAACAGATTCTAGCTCGTTAATCAAGTATGCCTGGTGCGGGTTCCAGATGGGCGCAGCGTATTCCAGTTTGGATTGGACGAGGGATTTGAACGCGAGAAGTTTCAAGTCCAGCGGTGCGTGACACAAATGGCGTTTTGAATAACCGCGGGATCTATTTGCAGATGATATTGTTGATGTGAGCGTTCCAGGAGAGGTCAGATGATAAGGTGACGCTTAGGTATTTATATGATTCTACATGCTCGACAGTGGAATTGGAGATTAGGTATGAGGATAATAAAGGGTGATGCTGGCGATGAAATAAAACGAGTTTGAATTTGGTGGGGTTAAGCTTCACGAGCCAAAGATCACACCACTCTTGCACTAGATTAAGGTCCTGTTGTAGGGTAGTTAGATCAGAGGTGTTAGTAATTGTGAGATATGTCGACGCAGTCATCGGCAAATAAACGAATATGAGACGACACATGGATTGGAAGATTATTTATATTAGAAATAAGAAGGGTGCGAGTACAGAGCCTTGGGGGACGCCAGAAGTTACTGAGAGGGATGTAGAGCGGTTATTACTGAGACAAACTGGGAGCAGTTTGTAAGACATTTTGTGATCCATGTGAGAATGCTGGGGTGCAGGTTCAGCTGGGTGAGTTTTAGTAATAAGCATTTATGAAATACTTTATCGAAAGCTTTTGCAAAGTCAGGAAAGATTGCACTTGGCTGAAAGTGATGGTCAAGGTAATAATGCAGATCATGAGCGAATATAGCGAGTTTGGTTTCGCAGAATAAGGATTTGCAAAAGTCGTGCTGGGAGAAATGAAAAAAATTGTTGGTGTTAGGAAAGTGCATGACGTGAGAGTATATGACATGTTCCATGATTCTTAGAGAAATGAGTCACGCTTGTTAGAGAAATGAGTCAATAATTTAGGGGAGATTGTTTGTTACCTGATTTGTGGTCTGGAATGACCTTTCTCTCCTTCCAGTCGTCTGGTAAGATTCCTGTTTCAAATGACAGTGGGAAAAGCATTGCGAAATACACTGCAATAATGTCTTTAGTATTTTGAAACAGTTTGGAATTAATATCAACACCAGCCAATGATGAAAGTTTCATTTTAACAAGTGATGAAATGCTAGCGGTAGTAAATGCAACAGAGCCATCGTTTTAAACTTTGCAGGAGGAAGATTAGGAAGGGGTGTGTCATCTTCTTTAGTGAACACGGATGAGAACGCGATATTTAAGGTATTGGCACAATCAGCGTCGCTTACAACTTCATCTTTAGCGGGAGCGTGATGTCGTGTGCTAGTCATGGGTTCATAACAGCACAGGATTTTTTGGGGTTAGTTTTTAAAATTTCAGACAAGTCCTTAAAATAGAATGACCGTTTACCTGTTTTATTTCAGAGTAATATGCATCTTTTGCAGCATAATACTTTTCTCATGCGTATGAAGTTTCATTAAGTTTGCTGTATAAAAGAGGCGCTTTTTTTATTTTCAAGAGTTTTTAGGTTTCTGGAAAACCATGGTTTATTTTTATTGGCGAGGAAACTACTTGTGGGGATGAATTTCTTAGTTCAGTTAGCTTGTGCTTAAGCGTTAACCAGCTATCATTGTGCGAACCAGAACCGAGATTGAATTCGAAGTAAGGCAGGAAATTAAGTGATTAAACATTTTTTGTATTTACTCTTATCATACAAATGAATTGTTTTGCGAAAAATGGGGTGTGTTTTGGGCACGAAGTTAAATACGGTATGAATGACTTTGTGATCGCTTATTTCACATAAGTATGTGATAGATTTTAAGCTTTTGGGGCTGTTACTTAGTACCAGGTCTAAAATGCTTGCTGATTGATGAGTGACACGCATTAGTTTACATACCTGTTGCATGAGATGTAAAGTTTAGGCAGAGAACAATAAACTCCCTTGCTTCACTGTTTCCTAAAATTGGGGAAACCCGATTTAGCCAATTAATGCTAAGAAAGTTGAAGTCGCCATAGATGTTTTTTGGTACTAGGGTATTTGAGAGTAAGCTGAGATAATATTTCATTGAATTCGCGGGCGAAATCAGGATCAGTTCGAGGGGGCTTGACACATACACTGAGTATTACTGTTTCAGGGGGAGCACGGCACATGACCCATAATGATTCTAGCTTCGAAGATGTGCTGATGAGAGAGCATGACAGTTCTTTTTTAGTGGCGATGAGTACACCCTCGCCACGCGCGTTCTTGCAGTTATGACTAACAGTGTTGAAGTTTGGCAAGCCAGCCATTGCCTCAGTATCTGAAATGTCATCAGTGAGCCCTGTTCCTGTTAGCATCAGTATACTACTGCTGTGTTTAGGAAGAAAACTACGTATTTTAGTATGGAGTACTGAAAATGAAAGGTTTGCTTTCGCGCTTTTATGGGGCTGACGGTGTGCTTGCTGACGGCGGCATAATCCCAATGATATGGCCTTGACGATTCCTGTTACACTGTCAAAAATATATCGCTAGGCTCCAATATGCAACGTTTTGGAATGTAATAAAAAAGGTGTAGATTTTCTTCTAGCAAAGGCAACAAGGTGCTTCTGTGCAGTTCGAATAGGACGCGTGAAGTCTTACCAATACTAAAATTTGTGCCTTTTAGCTTAGGGCCATTCGAAAGAATTGATTCTTTAGTTTTGAAGGATGAAAGCTTGACTACGATGGGTCGATTACGACTAGCGTTGTAGCGCCCTAGTCGATGCGCACGCTCTATATCTCTGGATTCGACTTTCAAGGCAGTGTTTCACAGTTATTTATTCTGATTGGGCGTATGTTTCCCTCGGGTTAGTGTCAGCAAAGCCATAGAATATTAAGTTGTTGCACCAGGAACGTTTTTATAAATCGTCAATCTGGCCTTCAATGTCACAGATCTGATGGGTTAGTGACCAGTCTTGGAGTTAAGGGTGTCTACTTCTGTTCAGAGAGTTAAAAAAAATTATGTCATATTTTCATAGTTATTTATTATAAAAAGGCCACAAAAGGCATCATGTACGGCGGTCGAAAGAAGTTTAATAGATTTTGGCAATGACTTTCTATGTCTGTGAGGCGAGTGTTCAGAGCAGCGATTGTGTTATTTGTGCTCACTAGCTGGATTTTGTGGCTCTAAATCTCAGATATTAAAAGTGGCTTGGCCGGCAGATAGCTTGCGTAGTTCTTCAAGGTCGACCTTCTCTGGACCGGGTTTGTCTCAACATCCCCTGATAGTAGTAGCAAAGTGCACACGACATCAATACATTTGAAAATAAGTAAAAGGCAGCACTATGGGCTTGGCAGCTGCACCAAAAATAATCGCTAGATTTTTTAGCACAAGCTTGATACGAACTACCAACCTACGTGATTAGGAGGAACGGATTAGCGGTCTGCGTAGAGGCACAGCCGCGAAGTCCACAGTGCGCGGCAGTTGGTGGTTGCTGCTTTAGAGGCTGTGCATGCGACGTTGTCGACGGCGATAGGAAGGCTGGGTTGATTTTGATGATGCACTGTAGAGGCGCTGCAGAACGTCCTGAGGCATGGGCGACAGGGAGAAGGTGAACACATGGTTCACTTCCGTTGTCAGCAGGCACAAAGGTTCCCGAAGTGTTAAACGAGGCTGCCAGAAAGGCAGACAAGAGTACATCGGCGATGATGCGAGCAAAAATGTTGAATGATAATGATGATGCTTAACTCCCTTGGTCTCGATACATCGCGGACGACGGCACGAAACACTGCCTGGGCGCAGTTTCGACGCAATAATGCGTTTTGATGCAGGATGACACAGTAGAAACAATTTGAGGCGACGTGGCGCAATTGGTGCAGCACTTCCACTTCCGTGTAAGTGTAGGAAATTTTAAAATGTGACCTATTTTAAGAGTTATCATTTGAATTCTACCGGAAGTCAAATCCTACTAGTACCAGTTAGTCACTTTTATTTCCTTTGAACCAAAAATAATGACATTTGCTAATGCCCTCTTTCAATTAAAGAAAATATATTGTGCAGATTAGTTAGGTTATGACAGATGTGCTCATTTTTTTTTTCATGATATGTGATGTATATTATTTGAATTGGATGTGAAATTGTTCGTACCAAACCACTATTCGCTTTGAACCTAAAATTTAGTTTTCACACAAGCCTGATAACTAGTATTAAAATAATGGCAATGTCCCTAGGGCACAGTTACAGCTACAAGTTGGCTATTCGCAACTCCGTAAAACGCTCCGCTTGCTGGCAACACTGATATAAAGAAAAAGATGGCTACGCTTAACAGGGTTGACGCGGCATTTTCGCTTGGCACTATGCTGAAGTTTCTTGATTGTGGCGTCCGATCGCGTTGCTTCATCGAAGGCAAAGTGGACCACCTCATTCTCATCGCATAAATGATTTCATTGGCGAAACAGTGGAATTAATTGCGCTGTACGTAAAAATGTTCAGCCTTTTTGGTGAACCGCATCAGGTTTACTTCAATCTGAAGAACCTGTCCAGCGAGTCCGAATTAAAAAAGCTAACTGCTCATGTGTAGTGGGCCTCTCCAAAAGATGGAAGCATTTGTGTGCTGCGTTGCTGCACTGCTACAGGCAAGGTGTTAATTTTCAATGTAACTAAACACTGCCGATTGCATTATGCCATTGGGTTCCGTTGTCCCATCAAAAGCTGAATATGCCTGCCGTGCACTTGGTTACAGAACGAAGCTACGCCTGGGCCAATGTATCAAACGGGCTACGCCTGCGAGACCTTCCTGCGTGTGTATATGTGCGTGTATATACACGCATGCGAAATAAAAAATGCTGGGGCAGAAAGATTACTGCAGCTCGATTTGAGAATGGGTAGCACTACAACTTGCACAGAAAACAAGCATATGTGATAAATAAAGTCACACATACATAATGCAGCCAACTTACTAAAGAGATCGCTTATATAAACAAAGCTATACCTGTGTTTGGGAAGCCCCATATTGATAAGAAAGCCCACACGCTAAATAATGCCGCACTCACTGAGGAGAACAAAGTCGTTGCGAGCGAATATATAGGCCAAACTACTGTAATGTCAATCACCTTCTTTCCAATGCGCAAGTTCCTGATTTGCGCCGTTCTCTGCCTGCATCCTTCGGGAAGTGTTCGAACGATACGTGGCCATCTTTCCACCGCGATGCCACACATTGCGGAACACAGCTACGGTGTTCGAACATCGTTTTCTTTATTTGAGTTTGCACGAGCGGCATGACGAAAATAAAGGAACTATGCGGCCACTTCTCACCAAGCGCAACGTGGCAACATAGTTCCTTTCAAGGGTGACCCTTCTAGCGCCGTTTTTAGGCGCGGCCACTAGGTGGTGAGCGCTCGGTCGGAGTCACGCATAGATCTGCACAATCCCTTTCAGGTTTTTTTCAGGACCAGTTACAAGACAGCACAATGTTTGCCTCCCCACTCTGTTCATCGTTGCGAATTTGGTCACTACCATATACAGAACACTAGTTTACTCATCACACTAATTTACTGCTCACCAGCATGAAAACAGAGATTTGGACTTTGCTTTGTCCCGCAATCTATTTTCTCGCCACACGCAAAATAATTTATTTGTAAGCTTTTCTATACCAGTTTATATATATCTATAAATAGGAGCTGGTTTCGGTGAAGCTACTGACAGCACACCTCACACAGTTTTCTTGCAGGTGGCAACTGCAAGAAACATTATAACAGTGGAGAAAGGCTAATAGAAATTTTGAGTCGGCACACTCTACTTGTGTTGATAAATTTTATTTTTGTCGGTACTCTCACAATTCCAAATGCAAAATTCAAAACAGGAGACTGCCACGCAAGCCTCTTTTGCACACCTTTAAGGCAACAACCGTCATTTTAAATTCATCTCTGTCTCCCTGCCACTCAGTGTTCTATGTCCATTTCATCACCACATTAGGTGCCACGCAGTGCGTGTACTAAGAGTGACAAAGAAAAAAAATAGTAGCCTCTTTTTCACAACACACCACTCACTTAAATTTGTACACTAGTGGCTTGTATCATGCAGGCCACAACCACCCACTCTCTTCCCCACAGAGTTACAATTGGGCATACTGGCCACTAAGCCTTGTTCTGCAGCCATAAAGGTCGAAGCCCAAGCACACACAGCCGCAGCCGAGATGATCGAAGGTCAAAGGTACAAGAAACAAAGCGCGGGGGGCATAACCAAGCAGCTGTACAACAAAGCCCCGTCGCTGTCAAAATATATGCATGCTTTACACACTTGAATGTGACAAACGGCCCCCCAATTTTTTTTTTCTCCAGAAAAGCACATGTCTACAAAGGTGGAAGAGAGTTGCACAAACAACTGTACTTCTGACAAATCTTCTGCCGGGATACTTACTGCCACAGTTTTCGCTTCACTGAAATGTGTCCGGCACACAAACAGCACACACTCGTCACGACATCACAAGCTGTCTGGATGATGAGGAAAGCGGCACGACGAGAGAAGTTGATAGCCAAACTGAGCTTCTCAGTTTTTCCCGTACCATGAACGAACCAGCATTCTCCCACTGATCTGAGAACCGGAGAGACTCTGCAATGGGCGAGTGCGTGGCCACACAAGGTCGCTTTGGTGTTTTAAGTGGCAGTCGTTTCTCCCAACTCCTTTGAGCACCGATGATAACCAAAAGCAGCGATGCACGAGTTCGATCAAGGCAGACAGGGCGAAGACTGCCGCTGGTGTCATCGGCAGCAATGCAGCAGATGTAGATTTAGGAACATACTCCCAGCGGATGGGTGGCACCAGCAGCTGTGCATCTACAGTCCAGTGCCACAAGTGCAATGCCTCCCTGGGTACGGTCGCACCGGCAGGAAAGTGTCTCTTGGCAGTGTCCCACACAGCAGAAAGAAGAAGCCTCGTCTTGAGAGAAAGGGAGCAAAGTAAAGAAAAACACCAGAGGCTAAAAAAGGAACGGTAAACAAGAGGCAAGCCACAGAGCGAATTGGGAAAAAAAGAGGGAATGCCTTCATTAAGCTGTGGCAGCTAGCAGAGAGGAGCACCACCAAAGTTGAATGATGTGGGCACTGTCTGGTTCTGGAACACGTAGCCACCACTCCTTTCAATCCGTCTTGACTCTGCATGCAACACAGTACACAGAGAAATAAGTTGGCGTTAATTTTTATTTAATAAATGTAACATGTCTTCGCGGTTTCATGCAGTTTGCCAAAGAGAGGATTGACTACACCAGATTACCAGCTCCACTCAACAGAGACCATAACTGTTCTTGCCACAGTGCTATGATTACTAAACTTGCTGTTCTAAAACAGTGGAAGAGTAGCAAGGTTTCTAGGTGTTTTCACTACTCCTGACTGTGCACGACTAAGGCAAGTGTCTTGATGAGCCAACTCTGCAACAGAGACCGATATCGTGATGTGCTTAGGTGTTTGCCTTTGCCAAGCAGACAGCTCAAGATGCCATTACAATGATTGCTGAGTAAGCCAGTGTGTCTAAGCGACAACGTTCTAGGCCTGCTGTCACAGCTTGGTCTCTGCACTTGCTTTTGACCAAGTGCAGAGACCAGCGCATCGTTCCTGTGAACTCCAGAGCTATGAACCAATATCAGGGTTCGGGATATTCAAGGATATTCAAAGATATTCAAGCACCTTCCAGGACTTGCAACACAGGTTTTTTAAAAACTAAAAGCGGGACCCAATCTTGGGATTCGTTTATTCTAAAAATAATTAAAATTGACTCATTTTTATTGCACTTTTATAGTACATGCATATTGCAATTATAACAAACATGTCTAGTCTGCACCTAGCTCCCTTAGCTTCACTAGCTTCACCGCTTGCACAACAGGAAAGAAGCCAGCGCTGAAGAACAATAAGAGTGTCTCACTTCGTTAGCTCGTGGTTTGACGCAGTAAAGCTATTCTATCAAGCAGTTTTGGAAAGCCATATCAACTCACACCTGGGAAATCGCAGCAACAAAAAGGAGGGCGGGGGGTGTGGCTGATTGATATGTGGGGTTTAACGTCCCAAAACCACCATATGATTATGAGAGATGCCGTAGATGAGGGCTCCAGAAATTTCGACCACCTGGGGTTCCCAAATCTGAGCACACGGGCCTACAACATTTCCGCCTCCATCGGAAATGCAGCCGCCGCTGCCGGGATTCGATCCCGTGACCTGGGGGTCAGCAGCCGAGTACCTTAGCCACTAGACCACCGCGGGGGGGGGGGGGGGGGGGGGGGGGCTGATTTATTTGCTCCCCTATCTTTTTTGCACCAAAACAAAAACATTGCCAAAGTAAAAAGGGGCAGGGGGGAGGGGGTCAGTAAACATTGGTGTTGCACAGTCTCCTACCGGCTTGGAGTGGCCAAACACCCGAAGGTAGGATTTCCCTACTACAGTAAAAGGTGCGAGTTTCAACGGGGGGGGGGGGGGGGGGGGGGGTGAACATACTTGTATTTTTCAAAATTTCGCGTCATCAAAACAACTAGCAAAATCAATTTCTGTCAAAGGAACTCCCGTATGTCTTCCTGGGACACGTTTGAACGAATGAGACGATGCAGCCAGCTGCTGGGAAAGCACGAGAAGAAGTTTCACTTAAGGCCAACTGAAAACTTAATGCCAAAGTATAGCCAAGGTACCTAGATCGACAGGAATATCACTAGTTTCTTTGGACAGGAACGCCAAAGTGCTTTTAAGCATTTTTAAACATTTTTAGGGAGCTTTAGAATAGCACACCGCAAGCCCTTGTGGTGCGTTCGCTGCCACTGAGCATGGTCATGGCGCGAGCCGCTGTTCGCGCTTGTGGTCCGCCCGCAGAAAATCCATAATAATGTGCGGCCTGCAAAGCACTGGTTTGAAGGCTATGGTGTAGCTGCGCTTGTGCATTCAGGTTTGCGGGGAGGGCAAACGCTATTCTAAAACTCATATGGCGGCCGCTACGCCCGCAATGTCTGCTAACACTATTATAACGCTTTCCATTTCCGTTAGCAGGCGTTGCGGGTATAGCGTTTGCATATGGCTGCCAAATGAGTTTTAGAACAGCGTTTGCCCCTGCAAACGCCGCTGCAAGCTCACTCATTGCATTGTGGGTCGCATTTCGTATTTTCTGCAGGTCGACCGCGAGCACAAACGGCGGCTCGCGTTACGACGCATGCGCAGTGCCAGCGACCGCACCGCAAGGGCTTGTGATACGCTATTTTAAAACTCCATTTTATCGCCCTTACCGCTGCGTTAGCCGCGTGCCTTCGGCTAGTAATCACGTCGCCGCAAAGACGGTTTCGCAAGCGGGAGTTGCAGAAAACGGTAGTTCCATTTTCAACCTACGTGCGGTGGCCGGGCACATGCCTTCGAAGCCATGTTGTTTTTTGCTATGATCGCATCAGCTGCGATTTGTCCGCAGTGCTTGTGGAAAGCAACGTTGCTTTTACTGGTCGAGTGCTGAGCATGCATACATTTTCGGAGTTCTGTCAGTTACGTAGTTGCCACACATGATCGTGTCAAGAGTGACTACGGTTTCGCCCACAGCGGTTGTGGCAAACGATAACCGCAGTTCTGACAGAGCATGCGCTGGCAGTGCGCGTCCTTCCGAAGCTTCAAGCACGCTGCTTGTGACCTTTGTTCCACGGTTTCGGCCATAAAGTTTATACGACCCGCCGCGATGAGGAAAAGAGCTCGGAGCTTCCGAATTTCGGCCCAACGGGCGTTTAGATGAACGTCTCCTAAATTCGGTTACAATAAAATGCGATGGGTTTGTAAAAAACCTAGATAGCATTGGGCTGCATTTTTGTCAATGCAGCCAGATCAGGCACAGAAATTTCGATTTCTGAGTAATTTTCCTGACAACCGTACAAACATAAGAAGTAGTCAAAATCCAGGAGACTTGGCAGGTATGCCGATCTACCACATAAAAGAGGCTGCAATGTTGATAGGAATTGGTTAAGAAAATACATGGATTTTCAAGAACAAGAAAAATTTTCAGGACTTTCAAGGGCCTTGAAAATGCAATTTTCAAAGTGTTTTCAAGGTTTTCAATGATCTGTACGAACCCAGCAATATGAAACAGGAAGCATTGGAAATGAGTAAATATGGATAAAGGCATCACTTAACACACGATATGATCCTTTGACAGATGATGTGGTGGAGGCAATGTTCTCATTAGCCATAGTATGACTACAGTAGACTCTTGAGCAAACAGAAATCTGTTGAACAGAACTACTACTGAAACAGATAAATATTTCCTCTGTTATGCTTGGTTTTGGGCTAGTATTCTGTACTTACTTTCTTCTCTCAGTAAACAGAACACCTGTTAAATGGAACATATTTTCCTGGTCTTTTCAGGTTCTGTTTACTGAGAGTTTACTGTACATTTATTAACATATGGCACTGACAGCACTTAGAAATACTATGCTGCTTAGGTGCCAGCCAATCCACCAGTCAATGCTGCACAGTTTTTCAATTGTAACTACTAAAGCAAGTAGCTGCAACGCAAACTTGACGTGAGGACAGAAGGCACAGAGAAGAGAGAGGAGTGTGTCGAGCTCGTCCTGCAACTAGCTGCCCCCGATGATCTATGAACAAGTCTAATTTTTAACTCACACGACGAATTAAGTTAAATTCTGTTTAGACTACCGCTACTCTAACTAAACTTCCTTTTGTGCTTACTGGCTCAATTATTTTTTTTTATCAGCCTCGAGAAATCAGAATAGTTCTACTAGTATATCATGGAGCATGGTCTCTAGTCTCTTCCAAACAACGCCTTCGG
The DNA here is from genome assembly GCA_013436015.1 of Rhipicephalus annulatus. Lineage (NCBI taxonomy): Eukaryota > Metazoa > Arthropoda > Arachnida > Ixodida > Ixodidae > Rhipicephalus > Rhipicephalus annulatus. The sequence goes on along the minus strand of WOVY01003942.1, from coordinate 215,778 downwards.
CAGTTCGTAATGACCAGCAGGAGTAGCGAACTAACACATACCTGCGGCTGCCTTCCTCTGGTCGGCGAGCACATACACTTCCTGTAGAGACTTGTGCTGTTCAGCAGATAAACCTGAGGTCAGGGCACTGAACCACATTGGGTCTGCACTCTGAAGGCCTGCACCAAAGGAGTCCAAGTTCATTCAACTCTCCTTTACGCACTACATGAAGTCTATGCAGTCAAACACATGCACCTTGCTGCATTCAAGAAGCAACACCTGTAAAACATCATCAAGTAGACTTCTATTGAACCAAGACAAATATCTGAATAAACCGAATGTCAAATTATTGAGGGCATCAAGAAAACAATAATTAGATCAACGCATTCTTACTTACTGAGCGAAGCTACAAGTTTCACCTTAGTGTGCAAAAAAGATGAGTGCACAAATATATTCCTATGACTTCTGTACCACTATGGCTGCAGTGCAAGAATTAATTCATCTGCTAAAAGAGCGATGAGTAGCAGCTTGAAAGAAGTCAGGCCACACCTCAGACATGGGAACCAGCATCACAGCAGTTGAACTAAAACAAGGCCTTAAGGGGGGAGGCTACACTTGATGGGCAACTATTTTATTTATGTATAGATATAAACTAAATTTTCACAGTTTGTGTGTTTAGATGTGCAGATTCTAAAAATGTAATTACTTTTTTGATCTGTCAAGTAGTTTCCAAGATACTCCACAATCAATGTAAAACCTGGGTCCTTCATTTGCAGCCTAAATAGCATCTAAGCAGGAAGCACCAAATCATGCATACTATTATTGCACAGAGATGCAATCGAATCCAAGCCAAGCCAATGTGGCAAGTGTACGTTGCGGCATATTTTGTATGTTGTGTCGGTAATCTTGTCACGTTATGGCGCTGCTTTCAAGTTGATTGATTGATATGTGGGGTTTAACATCCCAAAATCACCATATGATTATGAGACACTGTAGGGGAGGGCTCCAGAAATTTCGACCACCTGGGGTTAACGTGCACCAAAATCTGAGCACACGGGCCTACAACATTTCTGCCTCCATCGGAAATGCAGCCGCCGCAGCCGGGATTCAATTTCGCGACCTGCGGGTCAGCAGCCGAGTATTTTAGCCACTAGACCACCAAGGTGGGGCAGGAAGCACCAAAACATTGGTGACAGAGTAGAAACAATGTAGGATGTTTAAAGAGCGCAATGTGCTATAAATCAATTTGCTGGGCCGATTTCAAGAAGAATTAGAGGACATCAATGTTCAGAGAAAAATGAAAGCCACTTTCACCTGTCACACATGCGACCCAATTAAAAATTTTTTGATCTGTATATTGCCTCCAAAATAAGCATATTGGATACTGCATGCGTTCATCTTTCTGGCAAAAAAAAAAAAAAAAAAGAATTGTGCTGACAGCTCGAATAGAACAAGTTATTTTTCCCTCCAACTTGGGAAATGTGCCAAAATTGATGTTTTGAGAAAATGAGAAAAAACGTTTCAGAATGCCTTTATTGAAAAAATACTAATAAAATCTTATGAAAATGCATCAGGGGCATAATAGAATATAGATTTCCCGACAGAAAGCTTGAGTGCTTCTGCCTTCTTTCATTTCCGCAATTCCCGGCCCATTCCTTTCTGAATGTGCCAAATGCACTCCAGCTTGCAAACTGTAACTTCTCTATATGGCTATTATGCTTGAACTGCAAGGGATGCCTTGCTACGTAATAATGGGGGCACGGAATTCCACCGCACAAGTATTGAAATCTGCCATTTTTTAGAGGCAAAAAAAAAAAAACGCAATGAGACAAACAAACGAGTGATCCTGGTTCAGAAAAAGCCGCAAATTTCAAGTTATGCAAATATTTTTCCTTACCCTGTTAAAGGTCAATGGATCTCAATGAAGCTCACTGGGTACGTTCATTTGCACGTCTGCGCAATTCATTGCAAATTGCAAGCTTGAGAGTTTCGCACATTTTTTTCAAATGAATTTTATAGCTTGCCTCAAAACGCTCACTTCGCTTACCAGAATTATAGCAGACTCTCGATAGTTCAGACTCTGATAATTCATACTTTTGGTTATTTTAAACAAAATCCAATTTTTTGGCTGGCCCTCTATTCTTTTTATGTATTTACTTATTTATAAAATACTGCAGATAAGAAGTCCAAGCAGGGTGAGCAAAATACATAACAATAACAAAAAACAAGGCCCCGACGAAAAAAAAAAAAAAACCGACTTGGTCATGAAGCAATTCTAAAGAAGTAACAAAAGACCAACAGTATTTGTACAAACCGTGACGGGCGTCAGGGAATGTTCCGTTTGGCTCGTAAACCGTTCTAAATTGTGCTCTCTACGGAAAGATTGTGCGATAAGAGCATTTCTCCCTGGAGCTGGCGTACCTCCTTTTTTACACCATCATTTTGCAGAGTGTCGCGATGTCGGATTCAAAAGCGTTAGCTTCCAAACTTCGTATCGCCACATGGTCATAAGGTTGATGAAGGCAGCAGTCGCTGTTTTCATAAGTGAACCTTATTTGGGCGAACCTGTGCCCGGAAAACAAAACGTCACTCTACAAGCAATACAAGCTGTAGACCGATAGCTGCAAACCAGAGCGTCGGCCATCGATAATCTAACAAGCAGCAAAGTGCGTCAGCATTTATAATTGTGCCAAAGAAGATTCCCGCGTTATCGCTAGTGGCTGGGTAAGTTCCAGAACAAACTCTAATGTACGCGTTGTGCGTTTAATCTCATCGGAAGGTTCTAAGATTATCTAGATTGTTCCCAGTCACTCGGGAGCGGATTGCACAAAGCAGGGTTACACGCGTAAAGGTGAAGTAGCAAAACTAGAAAGCGCATGCTGCATTACCATTACCATTACAAATTTTTGCTATTGTCGTCATCACTTCACCGGTGAAACTGACTTATTTTTTTTCTACAGTTAATATGGTTTGGCTAAAAGCTTTGCTGTTAAAACATATATGGAGTCGCATAATGAGGTATACACACAAACGCCAACTTAACAAAATTCATGCATGAGCCGAAATACGACGTCACCGAACTAATTTGATATGGACGCGGTTGCGCCCTTTGTGTAGGCCACGCATGTTGTTCAGTTGATTATAAAACTCGATAAAATCGGGCGATGCACATGCAAATTATTGTTTAGGCGCCACTTGGCACAGCAGGTCAGATTGGCGCAGAATGGCGCAAATGGCACAGCAATGCCTAATCGTAACGTGTGGTGTCATCTCACTTGAAGTCATGTATATGAGAACTTCTGATAATTCAAAATTCTTGATAATTAAAGCAAAATTCAAAGGTCTCTTCGAGTTTGAATTAACGAGAGTCGAAAGTAATGGCAACATTATGCGTGTGACATTGAGTTTTTCTAGGCGGAAGTGATTGAACTGATGTGCCACTGCAGCGTCTGCTTGTCTGCTATGGATTGAGTGGATTTAGCCAGCGCTTCCGTGGTTGAAAGTGCGATTTTCTTTTCCATGTTGGTGGGCATGCGATAGGAGCCAAGTGCTCTTGCTTTGTGAGCGAGAAATGATTCGCCGTATATTCACCTTAACAGCGTAAGCGTTTCAGCCGATTGCAGCAAACGGCGTGGACAGGTAGTGCCGTCTGGCAGGCGCTATGCGCAATCAGGCAAGTTCGGGCAAATGATTTTATCACACGTAGAAGCGAACTTTGTTGGGTTTTGGTTTCGAGATTACAGTTTTTCGGTAATTAATATATATATTTGCATTTGTTGAGCATTTCAGCTATCGGGTGAGTGACAAAAAGTGTCTTAGGAACATAAAAGCACCATTATCCTGACATGGTAAAAAAAATTGCCGGAGTTAGCCTTTAAAACGTTCACTAAAGCTTTGTAGGTCTTATTCTGAAAAAAAAAAAAAGAATAATAAGCACTAAAAATAAAAAAGGTTGTCAACTGTAGGCTTACCTTGCATGACTTCCTTGAAGACCTGGTACTCATCGATAGGGCATTCATCGTCATCAAGGGGTGTCGTGTACGATTCGAGTGCCGTTTCTTCTTCTTCATCTTCTTCGTCTTCGTCATCATCGTCTTCATCTGGGTCATCTTCAATGGTCGCCGAGGTTACCGGGAATGGTGATCCTTTCTTGGCACGGCGAGCCAGCCTCGCCAAGTACTCCTGACCCTCGTCGTCAATTTCGTCCTCGTCAGAGTCTAGCACCTCTGTGCAGAAAGATTCCAGATATAATATGAAATGTCATTGTGCATACACACTTGCCCAATACCTAAATATAGATGGTACAGACAAGCTATCAACTCTTTTATGTATACTTTGTCAACTTAAAATGTATCTTTTTAAGCAAAGTATTGCCACAAAATCTCTCTTTTCTACATGGAACATGCCTTAGATGTCATCACAGTATTATAGGAGAAAAACAAAACAAAAAAGAAGAAGAAGAAGAAGAAGAAGAAGAAAGAGAGGAAGTCTTAGTGAAACTGAGGGCTTGAAAACCAGTGAGTGGCTCTCAGGTTCCTATCACCATCACATAACGGCAACAATGCGGCGGCTGCATTTCCGATGGAGGCGGAAATGTTGTAGGCCCGTGTGCTCAGATTTGGGTGCACGTTAAAAAACCCCAGGTGGTCGAAATTTCCGGAGCCCTCCACTACGGCGTCTCTCATAATCATATGGTGGTTTTGGGACGTTAAACCCCACATATCAATCAACATAACGGCAACAAAGCACATTTTGTAGGGAGTTCACACAGGATGATTTCATGTAAGATTGAGCTGTGCATGACACATTTGTTCTCTTGTGAAGTGCAATTCGTGATATGCTGCTGTATTACGAACACTCTAAACAAAAAAAGTTGTCTTCTTAGTTGAACGTAGCTGCGTCATGTCTTTGTCATGAATTTACCTCGAAGCGCTTGCAGCGGATGGAGTTGGGAGAGAGGTGCGAGTCAACAGTTACACGGCAAACTTATTTAAATACAGTTAAAACTGGATATAACGAAACTGATAAATTCCCGGAAAAATTCATTATATAGAGGATTTTGTTTTATGCAGGTTCCGCCCGAAAATTTGAAAAATAAATGCACAAATAAACAAAAAAGGGGACTGAAGACAGAGCTAACCAAAAACACTTATTTTACAGTGAAAAACTGCGTTATTATAGCGACAGCAATTGTATGGACACTGTCGGCGGGTTTTTGCTGTCCCCGCCATGTTCTGTGTAACATGCCCCCACGCATTGTAACTTTCACGAGCGAATAAAAGCGGGCAAGCACTGCTGAAGCAGAGATCAAAAGAGTCGGCACATCCCATATCGCCGGGAAACTGCATAAGATAACATCTCCCGCGTGTAAATCGAATGCTCAAACGGAAAGTAAACCACCCATCTTGAACGAGCACTTTTCCCAAGGAGCGGCCGTATTTGCCCACACTAGCGTTTTGAACAAGTTCCACGATATCGGATCCAAAAGAGTTGGCTGCCAGCCTTACTTCTTATAACATTAAAATTTTTTGCTATCGCTTTCATAGCATTGCATTCAACGCGCAGTCATGTTACGAGAACTTACCGGCTAATTGCGAAAGCTGCCAAACTGCAAAATCGCGGCGTGGCGCAGGACGGAAGCACGTTACGAGCCGACCTCCGATGATCTGTTGCACCGTGGTCACAGAGTTTCCATCAGCGCTTAATCTGACATCTCGCGGTGGCGAGGACATGGTTGTCCAAAATTAAGAAAAGTCACAGTTTCGCCGCAAGCGCTAAGCACTGAATACGATAGCAACAACTTGGAATGCAACGCTGAAAACGGCAAGCAGATCGAAACGTACACCATGCACGTGCAGTGAAACTGCACGCGCGCGACCTCGAAAACGAAAAGCGAACGATACAGACACGGATACTACAGAAATCTATTTGGTAAAGCGCCCTCCGTAGGCAACGCAACCTGTTAACTAAAAGCGCAGCACTCCCAACGCGCAAAAGTAGTTTTCTTTTTCTTGATTTGATTTTGGTTTAAAGTTGGGGGCGGGGCACACCAGTGCAAGCGCCTGCGGCGACGAAAACGGCCACGCTGGCTCGTGGGGTGCAGGCCCGCCTGCCTGCCTTACGCGAGGCGCACACCCGCGTGTAATAACAAGCGCTCGCTCTCGCCTTGGGCACCGTGCGCGCTGCCGTCACTTCGCGCTTTGTCGACTGCAGGGCAGCCGCGGAAGGTGCACACTCGTGCCAAAATGTGGAGCGAAATTTCCAGATTGTCCGTGGGGAAAATCCGTTATATTAAGATTGTCTCCCGCTGTTACTTTGTTACATGGAGGTCGCGAATACATGTGCTTCTATGGAGCAACGATGGGGAATTGAAAAACTTCGTTATACAGAGAAATTCGTTATATGGAGGTTCGTTATAAGCAAGTTTTACTGCATTAAACAAAATGGCAAACAGTAATCCGACACTGAGAATTCACTTCCAAAGAGAAACATGCATGTACACAATAATCGGCCATACTGCGATATCGTGACTAACATTGATCGAAGTCAAGTTCACTCCTAAGCCTTAATCTCTCCCTAGCCATGACGGTGTCTTGGTGGCTACTCTCATGCGCTCCCACAGTAGTAGAACCTTCTTACTGTTCCGATGCCACTTTCGGAGCTATGAAGAAGTGGTACCCTTGTCCATTGATTGATCAATATGTGGGGTTTAACTTCCCAAAAACACCATATGATTATGAGAGACGCCGTAGTGGAGGGCTCCGGAAATCTCGACCACCTGGGGTTCTTTAACGTGCGCCCAAATCTGAGCACACGGGCCTACAACATTTCCACCTCCATCGGAAATGCAGCCGCCGCAGCCGGGATTCGAACCCGCGACCTGCGGGTCAGCAGCCGAGTACCTTAGCCACTAGACCACCGCGGCGGGGCGGTACCATCGTCCAAGTCGTCCTGGAAAGTGGTTTTATTCGTCATCCTCGGCCCGCTTGGTTAAACTTAACTTCTGCATGGCCTCATTGCTGACGGGTCCAACTGCTGACTGATGTGGGCTGCTTCCGTCCCGGCACAAAGTGAGATAGCTACAAGTTCACCAGAAACTGCTGGACAAGGGTGCGGCAAGTCTGGGTTGCCTCACTCAGGAGGACCTCGAAAGAAGACAGCCACTTCCCGGACCTCTCACGCTGATATCCTTCAGAACTCGGAGGCTATTTTGCTTCCATCACCGTAGTGACGCTGGTTTACCACGGCTTCGCAGCTCGGAGCCTCGCAGCACAGTGCCAGCTCATCTTCCGTGGTTTTCCATCACAGCTCAAGTCGCGTGCCACGAGCTTTTCTCCGACTAATCTCGTACGTGAACGTGGCGCGTCTGCGCAGCATTGGGGTCTTGCAGCCGTGTGCCACATTCTAGCGCCCGGCACATGCCTCGCACCTTCTTACTCATGACAGTCCTCTCTATGCTCTACAACTGAATTGCGGGTGCCACAAGCGAAGGGACAAGATCTTCAAGCTGCATGTTCTCCATGAAAAGTTTGGACAGGTTGAAAGCATAAATATACAGATCTAGATGATGGCTCGTCGACTTGCTGACGCTACGCCGTGTATGTCCAGCTTTTTCAAATAATGGCCCTAGGTTATGGCCAGTACTGAGGCATATATCTAGAAGCAATCATAACGGGGCCCTACAACACTTTTTCTAGTCCCCATCGAATGAATTCACCAAAAGAGCTTATTGCCTGACAATTTCAACCCCGTAAGAACTTTTTAAAAATCTGTCTAGCACGAGCAGTTACAAAGATTTGTCACCTGCTGCAATTGCATTCTCTCTTCTTTCATCCCAACAAAAGCAGTGATGCTGCTGAGGTCTTTTGATTTGGAGCAATTTTTGAAGCAGCAAAATTTTCAGTTTGGAGCACTTTGGAGCAGAAAATTTTCCATTTTTAAGCACTTTGCAGCGGCAGAACTTTCTGTTTTGGAGCACACTGGAGCAGGTAATTTTCCATCTGGGAGCATTCCGGAGCAGATGACTTCACTTCCTAAAGTAATCTAGAGAAGCAAGTTGCATTTACATTCAACCACATGAATAATTAGAGTGGGGCTTTTGTAGTGCTGCTACATATATTTTGACTCATTTCAAATTTTATGCAGCCAGTAATCTCAGGAGCATTTCCTATTTTACTCCATGATGCAAAGATAATGTCATCATACATTCGAGTTTTCAGGAACAACTTGTTCAGTAATTATTTTCATACATATTAACAGATTACTGGTTCAATGAAATTTTACTATTTAAATATTCTAAATACACCTTTGTAGTTATCAGCAGACATGGTAAACAAACGCTGTGACGTATGTACAACAATGCTTGAAAGCTACAGACTTACACTTTCCCAAATGAATTTCTCTAAGACAACTCCAAGGAGTAAGAGAGGCTATTTTTCTTTCAATCAATCATATTGTAACATGACGTAACTTGGATGGCTTAATCAAGCACAAAGCTCCTCCGACCTTCCTTTTTGTTCTGGAGCAACAGCATTCTTACAGACTATCACTTCAGTGCTTTCACTATCACTAGTGCTTTCAGACTCACTTGCGCATGCGCAGGATTGCTTGTATATAGAGGTACGCATCAATCGAGATTTCTCTAAAGTGTCAGTTGTCGTGGGTGCTGACACCCCTGTAAAGTTGTTTGCGCTGTATAGTGCAAGTGTCTCGCGCAAGAGCCGCATTTCGGGTTACACCTACCAGGTGGTAGGTGGCGTTATGCACGTTAGTATTTATCATCATCATCATCATAGAAAATGTTAGCGCCGGCGGCGACGCCTTGCAAGAAGCCTTGGTGGCAGCCTGCAAGAAATAAGCTGGGCTCCTTCTCTGGTGGTGTTTGGCGCGAACAGTTGTCTCTTGTGGTGTCCCCCCAATGCACAGCACTGCGGGCAGTTTGCTGGGGGCCACTGTGGTGGGTCACGCGTTAGCGATGCCGCCTTGTGTTTGTTAGGCTGTTGAGCGATGTTTAATATTGTGAAAAGATGTCTCAGCGTGTTGATCACGATTGATGTTATAATAATTCGGTTGATGATACGATCAATCAAAAGCAGTTAAATGTGTGTGTTTGGTTTGGTGCGACCGCATCTGCTGTGTCTGTTCACTCCAAGAGCATGGTGGCGCTCCCCCACCCCAAGGCCCCACACAGAGGCAGACCACATGGTTTAACAAACCATTTTCTTTTTTGCAGCAAAACTATATAAAGCCAGAGCAATTTGCCTGTACACTCAAAAGCTCGTTCTACTTCATTATGCATTCGCCTAAGGAGACTCGAAGACGAAAGTGTTGTATCGTGCGTCGGAGCCGACACACAGAGACGCGAGGTCTGGCGCCCGAAGCGCAAGCTGGGAAGAAGGAGAAAGTGGCACACAAGAGACCCGAGCGGAAAACTACTCTTGCTATGTACACGAACACAGGGATAAGACGATAGAGTCTAAATTGGGAGCAGTTCGTGGAGCCGCAAAATTTCAATTTTGGAGCAAAAGAACCTTGCTTCGGAGCAGTTAGCGACATTTATTATGTCGTCTTGAGAGCTTGAACATACAATTTTTTAGCAACGTGGGGGTTGCAGTGCTTACTTTAATTGGCTAAAAATACACAACACTGAAACAGATTTCAAAACAAGTTTTTGAACAGATTATTGCCAGGTAGGAACTGTACTACCTTTTCACATACCATGTGACCTATCTAGCTCTTGCAACAAACACTTGAAATAATATTTTAAAGAAGTTTTCGTTAAAAACTAGGTTCCCTAGAAACATTCAAGAAGAAAGAACAAACGCATTAACCCCAAAAAAATTCAGGAAACTGTGATTGAATAAGAATCAGAGTTTTGATAGCACCAATTGTACTGTAAGCTTTTGAGAGACAAAAAAAGCGCGCTGCACCGATGTTTACGACCACCTCGTGCAGAACCACCTTCAAGAGTGCAGCGCGGGAGCTAAGAAACCTCGGCGCACTTACTATCTCATGAAGCGCGTGTGTATGGCACTAAGTGATAAGCGAATGGTACTGGTAACACCTCTCCACACGAGCAACGACGCGTTAATACGGCCCACGCTGGCCTGTTCTATTTCTTTTTAAGATCACAGGTTATCATCATCAATGTAAAAGTTTCGATAATACATTGGCTTGCGATTGCCACTCACGCCACGACTTGCGTAAAGGCCTGACCACATGTTCCCATTGAAGCACGTCAGCGCATGGCTTTTTGATTGGGCGCCGCTCTTTCTCTCTGTGAAGAGGGGGTGCGTGGCTACACAAAGCTGCGGTCCGCTCTCTCTCTCCATAAGAAAAAGGCGCGAAGCCGCGTCAGAGCCATGCGCTGATGGGCTGCAAATCGCACCGCGCAGCCCAGGTAAGAAATTCGTGTCCATGCAAATGAACCGCCGAACGTACAGAGGCCTGTTTTATTGAAAAAAAAAAAAAGTATGGCAGTCACACTGCGGAATAGCCGCTGACCGAAACACCAATCGAATGTGAAGCTAAGCTAATGGGCGTCAACCGGGAATGGGTTGCATGCATAATATCGCTCAAGAAACCCATTTTGAGAATCCATGTGCATGTGCCAGAGCATCCAGGAGGCACGTCACATGAAGAGAACTGACTCCACATTTACAGTTACTCGCGAATAGCAAACGTGCACACGTAGGCGATTGTACCCAGCAGCATCGACATAAAAATCGCAGCTACCGGAGGAACGGGCTGCACACAACAAAGAACATGAGAGTCAACCCCGCAACACTTTCCACTTGACTCGGTTGTTTCCGCTAGACGACAGTGGTGCCAGAACACACATAGTAGCTAATAGAAGCAGCACGCTCGATGCACGGCAGCACATTTTTGAGGGTTCAGGCATATTTACAACACATTATGGTGGCACCATGGAAGCCCTTCATCACCAGAAAGGTGCAAAGTAAAAAAAACACGCTTGGGCACGTTTTATTAGTCAGCTCGGCTTTTCCCCTCCGCTGAGCCTGAGGTTGGCATTAAAATTATAGCTTTCAAGGCTCCTTTGGAGCAGTTCGACGCAATTTTCGCAATTTTTATGCTTTTGGAGTGGTTCGGCACAAGAAAACGAAAATGTATCGAAAATGTGCAATACGAGCCTGTCTCACACCTGTGAACATCTCTATGTATACAATTGTGCAAGGCCCTCTAGGAGCCAGCCAACTGGTTCTGAAACTGAAACCACGACACCACATCATCCACCTGCTCGAATAGAAAGCATGGGGGAGGTAACACGTAACACAAGCACACACTGCACGTAGCACAATGAAGAATACAAATGTATGGCAGGCACACTAACACACCAAGCAAGACACACAAAAGAAAAGCACATCGCGAAATATACCGCCCATCATCCCCTTTCCTGATAGAGGATGTCCGCATAGTCACTGTGATGTTCCAGTGTACGGCTTCGATGGCTGTTGTGGTGCTATTTAAAGGACAGGAGTCTCAAGTGCAGCCGCCCACAACAGTCGGCTGAAACTTGAGAATCGGCCCATGTACTGTCCTTCCAGTGCACTTTCTGCACAGTTGGGGTTAGAAAAACCATGTGATGAAGCCCCAATGGGGCATCACTCGGCGCCACCTATGCAGGAGCTGTGCAGAGATTAGGAAAAGACACAGTCAACACAAACGCTTCTACCCAAGCAGAACAGGCACTGGCTCTGGAATTATGGCTAGTATACTCGCCGAATGCACCTCCGATGGTGCCCTGAATAAGAACAGTCTCGCGGAGATCATCACCAGTCGGAAGACGTACATTAGGAGCAGGAGCAGCCACATGCTGAACGGAGCAGGCACAGCCAAAGGATGGACAGCTGATGCAAGTAAAGTATGGTCAGCAGCGGCTGACCCAACCAGTACAGCCATCCTCGCAACAGTAGTCCCGGTCGAAGGGTGTTGAGTCAGGGTGTGCTCAACTGCAGGCCACAGGCAGGAGCAGGCGCCTCAGGAGCACGGCCAGCTGGGACACTAACAGGTGCAGCACAAGCGAGCACGTTCTCAGTCCGGGCAAGGATCGTCTCAGTATGTGAAGTCGAAGTATGGCCCGGTAGAGTTGGCGAGATTTCAGCAGAACTCGGAGGGGCCGACAGCAAATTAGGGTTGGAAGCATATTGCTGTTGAAAAGGCAGAGGAGGGCGAACGCTGTGGCGTTCATACTTACGTTGCGAAATTGAGTCAACCTGCAGAGCAGCCAGCCGCTGCAATGCGTGGCCGACGTGCTCCTCTTCCCCGGCATGTTCCAATGCTGACTGGACACCGACAGCGTCCCCCATCTGAATAAATGAACGAAGCAGGTTGGAGTCGCGCAGGCCATGTAGAATCTGGTGCTGTATCATTGTATCTGCTGCGGTGCCGAAATCGCAGTTGTAGGCCACCAGCCACAGCGGTAGAATGAATTCGGCGATGGTCTCAAAACTCTCTGCCGGCATCAGGCACGTTCGTAGAAAGTGTCTTCAGGCAGTGCGAAGTATGCGTCCAGAATGTCTATGGCCTGCTTTCACACGTCACATGTTGTACAATCTCCTGAAGGCTGTACGCCATCAAGCAATGTCTGCTCATCAGCAGCCTTGTAATAAGCTTGCAATCTCTCCACTCCAAGCATGTGGAGCAACAACGCCTTCTTTTAGGCAATCGGAGGCACGCCAGGGCATTGCAGGAATGGAGATGATAGAATCCGCAGCCCCGTCAGCCCGCCAAAATATCTGTGGGTAGCGTCTTGAATGTGAGCCGCACAGCAGAAGAAAGTAAAACGAAAAATGACTCACATTTTCACGGTGTGTCCGCCCAAGATCATAATCTTCAAGAAATACCGCATCAGCGGGGTAGTAAACGGTGTGCTGAACAAAGTAGCACTAGTAGTAAAGTTCGGCTTCCCACCTTCGACCGGATGCACACCGAATCGTCGTCTCGTTGCCAAATGATGTACCATGTGTCACATGCGACGAACGGAGAACACGAGGCTCGGTGCTCAAAGCGCGGACCGGGAAGGAGGAGAAAGTGGCACACACGAGACCCGAGCGGAAACTCCCCTTTATGTACACAAGAATGGCTCATATATACAATTGTGCAACCCTTACTAGGTAGGGGGCAGCCAACCGGTTCTGAAACCAGAACTGAAACCACAACACCACAGAAAGCGATTTTGTTTTTATTGTGATAGCAATTGCATGAACATTCTGGACTGGTTTTTGGCGTCACTTACACGTTTTGTTTAGTAGGCCAGAGTAAACTGTAGCTCAGGCCGTCCTCTCTACTTTTCTGTAAATAAATTATCTCTCTCTCTTCAAGCTTTGTGTAATGTCCAAATCGATAACATTCACCTGTGCATGGTATGTTTTACACGCGGGTAAAAGAATTTTACACGTGGGCTAGGCGTTTCTAGTCACTACAGTAAAAGCACAGTAGCGGTGGCGACGAACGCGGCAAAAGTAGAGATAGAAAGAGCCAACCTATCACTGTTGCACGGATGGCACATGCGATGACATCACCCCGCGTGATGTTTATGAATAGAAATTACAAGATTGGTGCAGTGGACACCATTTGACTGCGTATCTATTATAAAAAATACATCTAGGGATATCGCAAAAGCATGATTGCCGACACACATGTTTCGTCTTATTTCGAATCAATACAGTAGAATCTCGATGATACCAACTTGAAGGGGCGCGCATAAAATATTCGTGTCAGCCCAAATTCGTATGAATCAAAAACAACTTAAAGCTGATAAAAATAATAAACAAGAACTTCATTGGCAACAAAACCAGGCTGAAAAAAAGTCTGTGATGTTCTTCTGAACTTTCCTGCCTTCACCGTCTCTTAAGTTCCGCGGTTTCCTTGCTCATGCTGCTGGCGCAGCGCGTTCACAGTTGACATCAGTGCGAGCGAAAGCGGCTGAACTCATTTGAACTTCACTCGCTTCCGCGCGTAAGCAGCTGGAAAACCGCTTCGCGAAGTTGACACAAAAAAAGATGAGCCCTGGAGAATTCGCATTAGAGAATTAAAGCAAAAATGCCAGCGCCGCCAGAAAACCACGCCCGCGACCGCCGAAAACGTTTTAACATTCGTTCTGCCCCTCGCATACATGCGGTTCCCGCCGCCGCCATCGCCGCTTGAGAATTCATTCCATTTTGCCCGGTTCCTGATCAGTGAAGTTCATACAGAGCTATAATTATACATACAAGGCATTGAAAAGAAACAGTTTACACCTTTACTAACATTATTTCGGAAGACACGCCAGCTAAAATGACACGAGCGGACACAGCAGCGGCGACAGATTCAGCCGGCAGTGCAAAAGCAAGACAGGTTCGAGCAAGCAGACTCGCTGCTGCTGCACCTTCTATTTCCGGTGTTATCAGCGATCGTAATCCAAACTAGGCTTTCGACGACCGCGTCCTTGTCAAGGCCGTGAGCTTTGACGTCTCGCGCAGGTAGTTCGCGATAGCGCCGACGCGACCCACCGCCGATGCTTTCGCTGCCATGTTGATTTGTGGCTAAAGCCAAAGATAAGTTATCGGAGTTGTCGTCCCCTGCAGCGACGGAGCGGAAACACGCATTCGTGGTTGACGGTGCCAACGAAGCAGCTCGGCCTCCTGATGGAACCACATCACAATTATAGATTTGGACACAGTGAACAGCGCTTTGTTGGCATTTGCAGCGTGCAAAGTATGCAACGGAGAACTGCAGATTGCCCCCGACGACCGGGAATTCAGACTCGCCGTGAAGTTGCGTTTTGTGTGTTAAACCTGTGGGGAGACTGCGTCGTTGTGGAGCAAAGCCGCGCATGCGTAGCGATGAACACATGAAACCTTTTGCTGTGAACGTTTTGGCCGCGCATGCCATGCAGGCAACGAGGAACACACAGACCTCGCTGAATAATGTGTACTCGTTGATGGGCATCAGCCGTCAGGGTCTTCACACAAAAACGTGGCAACACTACGTGAGGTTGAAGTTGGCACCCGCAGCTGATCGTGCTGCACGCAATTTGACGAGCGACTGCGCGCCGTTGGTTCGCGAACTTAATGCCGAACTTAATATAGGCCACATGGGAAACATCGCAGTGTCGTTTGATGGGTCATGGATGACTCGCGGTCATTCGTCGCATATTGGTCTCGGCACCATCATTGAATTGTTCAGCGGGCTGGCGCTTGACTTTGTTGTTTTGAGCAACTTTTGTGCTGGATGCGAGTTAGGCCCAAAGGAAGGTGACCCTTCTTATACAGCGTGGAAAGAACATCACCAGTGTCAGAAAAACAGTGAAAAGATGGCTGGGGAAATGAAGGTTGAGGCTGCCCTCATCATCTTCAAGAGGTCATTTGAGCGGCACAACCTGCGCTACACCATGGTGCTTTGCGACGGGGACAGCCGCAGTTACCTTGCGCCAATACAAGAACATGAGGTTTATGGGTGCATTCCAGTGGATACACCCATAAACCTCATGTAAGCCCAAGGAAGGTGACCCTTCTTATACAGCGTGGAAAGAACATCACCAGTGTCAGAAAAACAGTGAAAAGACGGCTGGGGAAATGGAGGTTGAGGCTGCCCTCATCATCTTCAAGAGGTCACTTGAGCGGCACAACCTGCGCTACACCATGGTGCTTTGCGACGGGGACAGCCGCAGTTACCTTGCGCCAATACAAGAACATGAGGTTTATGGGTGTATCCCAGTGGAAAAAGAGGACTGCTATAATCATGTCCAAAATCGTATGGGCACTGCTTTGTGCAACTTGATTGCAAAACACAAAGGCCCTGGCCTTGAGAGTCTTGGGGGAAAGGGCCACTTGACAGGAGACCTGATCTCCAAGCTCACCAATTATTATGGGTGGGCTCTGAAGACACACCGTGGTGATGTTGATGCTATGCACACAGCAGTGATGGCCACTTATCATCAAATCACGTCCAATGATGATGTGGCAAACCACACTCTGTGCCCACCTGGTCCAAATTCCTGGTGCAAACAAAATGTGGCAAAGGCCAAGGAGGAGCCCATTACCAAACATCGTCGAAAGCTGCCTCCACATGTCTGCCAAGCCTTACTTCCCATTTATTAGCGCTTGTCAGACAGAAAGCTGTTGCAACGATGCCAGCGAGAGAAAATCCAAAATAACAACCAATGCCTGCATTCAATGATCTGGGCGCTGGCACCAAAGGAGCGACATGCTTCGCTATTCACGGTAAAGGCAGCTGTGGCAGAAGCAGTGCTCAAGTTCAATGCAGGCAATAAAAAGGCATCAGAGGACATTATGAAAGAGCTGAGCCTAAACCCCAGCTGGCAAAGCCGCAGCTGCATTGCTGAAAAGGATCGACGGCGCACGGCATCAGTCAAGAAGCGACAAGAAACGGAGAACATGCACCAGTCCCTGAAAAAGCGCCACATAGGGACTCATAGTCAAAAGGACTACATGCCCAGTGCATACTGAGCATTTTCCAGTGCAGTTATGTAAATGAATGAGTTTTATTTCTTTTTCCCAGCTTACTGAAAACATGCTTTTTGGTGACAATACTAGTTTGTCAGGTTGATGTCTTTCAATCTAGAACAGCTAGAGCAATAATTTTTTCATTACCGTAAAGCCCAATCTGTTTATTACAATGTGCTGAGAGCGAAATTTCTATTTGCTGCCCATATAAATTTAGAAGGTATTAAATTTCTTTGTATGTGATAGCCATGACATGACTCCTCAACTTTCATATCTGCAGAATCACTAGCTTTTCTTTAATTTGAAATCTGCTTGCAGCATTGCACTTATTGCTAATTGCACTGTCTAGCTATGCAATAATATTTACTTTTTGATAAGCACTTTCTTCTCTATTGCCTCCGAAAACAATGGAGTGGCAGTATTGTGTGTCTTCCAAATTAATTGACCTACAATGAAAATTTTGCATATCTGAAATCAGCAGGAGAAACTACTGAAGCATATATATTTTCATCATGTTTGGTCCACAAATACAGAAAATATCTTCACACACCATGTCCCCCCTTAACAGTTGAGTGTAGCACAATCAACTTTTTAAAAGGCTTTTATCTTTTACTGCGTACCTGTGTTAAATGCCGGTCAGCTGCGGGAACTATGAAAATCGGAAAAAGGTGGAAAAAAAAAGAGATTCAATGGAACAAAATTGCCCGAGCTCGAATCCCGTGCTCGTTTTTTTTAAATTTTATTTGAAACCATGATTTATTTTATATAAATACAAATACAACCCATTATAAAGATATGAATTGGCCTTCATGGCCTGATATCAGTCACCCCTTGTGATTTTTCTGAATTTATGCCACTGAGTAGCATACTAGGATACAGCTTGCTTTTCGTTTCACTTAGACTCACGGGATGGTCCCATGCATCAACTTCATTGTTTTTAGTTTGCCAACACCATTTTGGAGCAGGTTTGGAGCAGTTAGCAAATATTGCACTTTAGAGCAGCATGGAGCAACTGCAGCAGCACTTCCATCACTGATGTACAGTATCTCTAACTACTGTCCTTACTATCTTTTGGGATCACTGGAAGTACACTCTGATTATTCTGTCGAATGAAACTACTGTCTGCCACGTTCCCCTCATCATTTGAAGGAATTTATTATTGGCTTTGATGGCCGGGGCATCACAATAAAGTTCTTCATCGCCACTGATGAGTTTTATACTGTTAATACACAACTAAGCTCTAACTTTATTTTCACGTAAGAGTAGAATGTAAAATACGGCGACTCAGCATACAGCCTATCCTGGTGAGCAGCGTAGTCTGTGCACAAAATGTCCCAGAAATGTCCTGATGGGTAGCCCACTCGGTATGCAAACTGTCCCAAAAATGTTCTAATGGGTAGCACAGTTGGTATGCAAAATGTCCTTGTGGACTAATTTGATTATGCTTCAGTCCCCTCTAAATCCTGGAATAGTGCCAGAAACGCTTTGGAACCATTTGTGGATTTTCAGAAAACAATCTGAGGCCGGACAATAGGATCTTTTTTGGACTCCATCCGGAATAGTTTAACATGTTCTCGGGACCTTCCTTACGAAAACGTTTTAAAAATGCACTGCAGATATGTTTCTGTAGTCTGGGTAGGGAATTGTATGAAATTGGCGCAATTGCCGCAGCTGTTGCACCCATGACAAATGCAGTTGTGTCGACACGATCATCAGTGACCACTACAGTTTGCGTGCATCCGACACGCTACGACCCAAACCTGTGGTGCTTGCCACAACACTGTAGACGAAACCGTGCTGATGCAATCACAAATATTAATAATGCACTTCTGAAGGCATGCGCACGGCCAGTGTGCGCAGACTGAAAACGAAACTACCATTCGCCGCTAACATTGCACAGGAAACAGCGTCCCTATCGTCAAGATCATCATTAGCAAATGAGCTGGTACACAGCTAACACAGTGGAAAATTAAAGGTAAAAGTCGTAGAACAACACGGGGCGTTACAATGACGGTATTAGGGAAGAACCAACACTTAGTTTTCAGTTGGTCTGTGGCAAATCTTTGCCACGCTTCTTCGGCACTTTCCAAAGGAAACTTGAATATCGTATTTTCTCATGTATAACCCACCCCTACATACCGCGTTTATTCTTGTCATGAACCCACCTTTTTTTCAGAAAAGTTGATGCGAATTTGGGGGAAGGGTTCATCACACTTGAGAAAAAAAGTCACAGGGAGTTAGAACAGCGAAAATTTCACACGATTGTTTTGGCCTGCGAGATGCAGGACAAATCTGTTTTGTAGCCCCAAGTTCTTCTTGTTTTCTCCTGTAACGAACGCGCACGGATTGACGCCGAAGTGTCGTCCAGCCGCTCGGTTCCCATGCTCCAGTGCATGCAGCTGTGTACCTAACGTACCAGCTGAATGCGTCTTATACGGCAGGTGTCCAACTGAATTGACTACGACAAATCTGACAGCAAAAAGGCAGCGTTGGATGGTGGTACACAAATGCTGCGGGTGCACAACGTGCCGTCGGCACTGTGCGCCTTGCATGGCCTTTGAGATGGAGGGCGCGTGGCGTAAAAACACGCCACAAGCCCGTCATCTTGCAGGCCATGCACTTTGTTGCTTCGTTTTCGTGCCGCAGTGCTTGCGTGGCGCTATAAGCAAAAAAGTTTCTCTGGCATTCGACATATGGTGCTCTACTGCGAAAGGCACAACTTTTAAATTTTGATTGACGTTGTCCGCGCTCGTGCTGTTCGCAACTGTTTAGCATGGTTGCCTAACTATGTTTTGACTTCTATTGCGTCATTATTTTTTTATATAACAGCTTGGTTTAATGTTTCAATATTCAACGGCACTGGCTATCACATCAAAATAAAATGAACAGATACATTAAATTTTTTTTCTTCTTTCAAGGACTAAGAAAAAATGCCGCTAGGAGGCCACGGTGTGTATATGTCCCTCACATATGCTCCTGCTGGTTAGCCTAATTCATGTGTTCAGCCATGCCAGAACCCAGTAATTCAGTGCCACCAACTCGGCAAGTCAAACACCCATCAGCGGCATTGCCTGGACACTTGTGAGTAAAGCTGTGCACCGCCGCCACACAATAATTTGCGGCGCGCCGTCATTTGTCTTATCTTTACTCGAGTGGGGAATCTGGGCATAATTAAAATACATTACTTCACCTTCTTTTTTGCAGCTTCAAGTATTCTGAGAGCGGCATTTGCGGTGTCGTGACTGCTCTTTTGTTTCCGTGTTTGCATGCGCTGTCTATCTCTCATCTAAACCATCTCATCATAACTACCGTTATATTAATAGCCTTTATATCACACACTACCCCATATATCGCGACTGGGACCTTTAAGGTAATAAAATAAATGAATGAATGAGTAAATGAATGCAAGGGCTTTAAAACAGCTCCTGAAGATACACAGTCGTGTTTTTCTTTCTTGGCATTTCTCATTCTTTTTTGGCGCCCTCGTGCTGCCAAAACAGTGATTCACGTGACATGATTAGAAAAAATACTTTACAATAGTCCATATACGAGAAATATGAGTTGTAAATTGTTTTCTATCCTGCTTTGCCATGCATTCGCCATCTTCCACCCCGTTCTGCCTCGCGTCACACATGCTCGATGAACTTGTGATTTCCCTGCATTTTGGGAAATTTCGATTACGCAAGTGAAAATAAGCAGAGTGTTGCCTAGAAGTTTGAAATCCTGACAGGCTGAACGCTTAGCGCTCACATTGCACACGTGCTTCATGAAGACATAAATCTTGAAGAGCTTGTAAGAATTTCAGTAAAGAGAGTGCAGCACAATGTAATTGAGAACAAAATCAAAGGAAAAGGCTCCAAATTATTTGATTCTCCTGACGGACGAATTCATTATAGCGAAGACAAAAGAGCTCTTCATAACAAAGGCCAGCTCACTTCGGCGGTATTTGTATGTTTTTGATTGTGAGATTAATTTACAGACACTCTCTACAGGCTTTTATCATCCCTGTCATGTTCTGTATAAAGTCCAAATGAATTACTTTTGTAGGCTCACTGTATGCTGTCCACGATAAATGTGTACCACGATCTGCTACTTAGCAAAAACTTAAACAGTGTTTTTTTTTTGAAAAGTCGTACGGTCACAGGGAGCCGATCGTATACTGGCTAGTTGCCAGTATACGATCTTGGCTAGTTGCGTGCCAGTATACGATCTTGCCAGTGTTCTTGGCTAGTTGCGTGCAGCGCTTCGCCTACTTGGTGTACACACCGTGCCGAACTGCTTGCATCGACTTCGTTTCAGATCGTGCGCGGACACGACGAAAAGCCTGTTGTGTTCACGCGACGATGCCAGCTTTCGACAAGTGACGCTCTGTCGGTCATGGCAGCGGATGGAGCCATGTTAGGACTGCCACCTCATGAAGGCATGTGCTAGCTTGCTGCCTCTGTGCCTGCGATTCCCAACTTTCAACTTTGAAATGAACTTCTTTAAGGGGGGATGCTACACCTTCCAAAAACTCTTTTATTTTTGCGAGTACCTCAGTCAAATTTGGAGAGCTTATGTAGATTTTACTGCCGATTTCAAAAATCTAATTTTTTTTGCTGTGACAATTAGTTTTAAAGATATAATGAACTGCGACTATTTCAATTAAGGCCTAATTAGCTAATTAACTGTAACTTGGATATTGATGTGCAACCTATAGAACCAATTCGGTATGTTCACAGTGTGCAATAAAGTATAAATCATTGTTCTGGGCTATTTCGAAGCAAAGTTGTGGGATGTTGAATATGACATGAAAAATTTCCCCATCTACACTTGAAACAAAAGATCCATTTAGAGAATTTTCTCCAAAAATTATTACAATAAAACTTACTTTACGACACATCCCCTGCATTTATCTTCGAAACAAAAAAGAAATCGTAATGATATCCCAGATAGAACAAGAGATATTGCTCCGGCATAATGGGAAGCACATGAAAATTGTCGTTTTGAGAAATCGAGAAAAAACGTGGGCACACATTTTTATTGCAGAAGATGCAACAAGACAACCTCAAAACGCACCAGAAGCATAGTCTGAATGCATTCTGTGCTCATGCCTCCTCTTCACTAGCTTCCGGAGTTCCAATGAGGCTGTTCTTTTCTTGTTGGAGACAATGCTGCGACGGTGGTCTTTTTCTCTCGCTCTCCTGGCACCAGTACTTGTCGCATTCATGTCCATTTCACCTAAGATTGCCGTTGCAGAATTCAAATTGCCCGTGTTGAAGCGCAGCACTGCTTCTGCAACAGCTGCTTCAACAGCGAACAGGGACGCATGGTGCTCCTTGGGGGCCAAACTCCAGATTACCGAATGTAGGCTCTCGTTGGAGTTCTGCGTTTTGCCGCGTTCGCACCTCTGAAGCAGGGCTCTTTCCGAAAGCCGGGTATAAACCGGTAGTAATGCCTCTGCCACGTCTTTCGGTAGATTGTAGGCATGCCTGGGGTCGGGCTCACCCTTTGCTTTTGCGGCATTGTGCCGACACCATGAAGTTTCACCAGCTGGGCACAGACTGTGGTCCGAGCATTCATCAGTGGAGGTGACGTGGCGGTATGTGGCCATCACAGCCTTTTGCATCTCGCCCACGTCACCTTCATGCAATTTCAGAGCCCGGCCATAATATGTGCTCAGCCTGGTGATCAGCTCACCTGTGAGCCTGCCTTTCCCACCAAGGCCTCTTTTCCCATCGCACTTTTGTTTCTGCACCAGGTTTCTCAATGCGGTGCCCATCCGTTTCTGTACATGATTAATACAGTCTTCCTTCTGCACGTCAATGTAACCATACACCTTGGCGTCTTGTATGGCGCAAAATGTCCTAGAGTCTCCATCAGACAGCATAGTTGTGTAGCGCAGGCCATGGCGTTCAAGCGACCTCTGAAATAGAATGAAAGCCGCCTCCACTTCCATTTGCCCCGCTTTGCTGTTCGTATTTTTTTGGCATTTGTGGTTAGCCTTCCATTCTTGATAGCCCTCACTACTAGGATTTGGGCCCACCTCGCAGCCTAGGCAAAAGTTGGAAAGAACGACGTAGTCCAACACGTAGCCACTAAATAATTCGATAACTGTGCCCACGCCGATGTGGGAAGAATGGCCTCGTGTCTTCCACGTGCCGTCGTAGCTAACGGCAATATTGCCCCGGTGGCCGAAGCACAAGTCATCATAAATTGTTCCAACCTTTTCCGCACATTCGCTCATAGCGGACTCAGCCGCTCGCGTTGCAGCGGGTGCCAGCGTGTTCTTCAAATGCCGCTGAAACGTCTTGTGGTGCATACCGCGGTGTGAAATGCCCATTGTTGCGAAAATATCGTTCATTTTCGTTTGGCCGTTGCTGGTAGCCACCATCGCCCTCGAAGCGAGAAGATTTACTTCAAACGGATTGCACGTTTTCGTGCCGTTCGCGCGGGGCGAAGTCCATTCATTCGCGATCTCGCCGCACCTTTCACACTGCACTAGCACTTTCACCGCAAGTCCGTAGTCCCAATCCCCTCTGACGATCGTAGCCGGTCCGTGGCAGGCTTTGCAACACAAGGCACCCATTATCGCGTTTAGGATATCTAGATGCATAAGCAGATAAGGAGCAGCGTGGTCCGAGTCCTGTGTGGTTGCCTCGCTACAACTCGCGGTGAAAAAGTCAATTTTCCGTGCAGTTGCTGGCGCCGATGAAAGCCGGTCGAGCGTCGCTTTCTCCCGGGCACGATTTTCTTCAACTTCGGCGTTTGTCACCACCTTGGCGTCGATTCGTAGTCGTCCGGAGTTCGCTTCACCGTCATCGTCGTCGGAGGCAACGCGCTCGGGTCGCACCATCGCTGAACGGCCGCGGAGCGTCGACACATCGTTCGTCGGAGTCAACCAAGGGCTCTGATGACTTCGTAGACTTTCTCCCACGACCTTTGCGTTTCCTGCGACCAAATGCGTGCACGGTCCGATACTTTTTTGTGTTTCCAGGCATGGCGATACGATCAGAAGCTTCAGAGTGCTCTGCCGATTTCGAGGCGTCACATCGGTAACCCTTTCAAAATGGCGTCGGGTCGCGTATGCAGGCGCAAGCCGCGAGCTTCCGGCCAACCGGAAAGCGCCATTTCAGTCACGTGCGCCGTTTAGCCAATGGCAGTGAGCGCGGCTCTTCGTCTTTGAGGCCCCGTTTTTCGAGCCGGGGAAATGCTCAATGTTGCTTACTGAATAAAAAAAAAAACAGCTGAAAACGCGTTCTTTCAAACAAGACCAAAATGGCGCCGATCGAGCGCGTAGTTCTCGCGTATCGTAGAGCCGAAACCTGCCTTATTCGCCCTCAATTTAAAGGGCAGGACGCCCGTTTTCGGTTTTTTAAAGTTGAATAACGATAAAAGTTGATGGTATTCGGTTATGAAATTTTGTAAATAGGTGCGCAATGATGTCGGGAACGCGATAAGAAGGTCCGCGAAAACTCGATTTTTTGGCTGATTTTCGGTCCCGAAGTGCCGCGTCCCCCCTTAATTTCTTTAAAGCGGTGCACGCTGAATGCAATCCTGCACAACGATTGAGGCAGCAGCGATCGGCGCCTCAGCGCTGCTAAATAGCCGCCGGCTATTAAAAGGTGTAGTAGGCTTAAAACGGTGCTACGTCAGACACGTAGGATTTTTGTCGGCAATAAATCATACTGGCGTGCCTTTTGTTAGTTGCCACATCACCTTCAATTTTTGTTAATGGTTATCAGAAAAAGCATCACTGCAATCACGTGGAAGTCACAATAATTGATCGGCCGAATCTGTTATTTTGCAGCAGCGCAACTAGTACCCAAATACTGCAGCACACATGTAAAGGAAGGCGACCATCACGTAATAACCGCTCACGTTGCATGCTATCAACTTTACTTTCGCTTCCAAAAGCACCTAGCGGTGCAGCAATGCCACAAATCAGACAAAAAAGACCCTTTTGGAGCAGTATGGCTCAGTAATTTCTAATAAGCGCAGGTTTCCCACCACTGCTATTTTGCCACTGTTTGTGTTTGATTTGACACCAGTACTCAAAGAGCAGACAACATAACTGGAAAATGCAGTCACCATTTTCGCAGTCATCGTCATCTTCCTCCTCATCATCAGATTCTTCTTCCTCCTGGGCACGGTCTGCATGTAAACAATAGCAGGAATCAGATGAACCACCCAACCAAATCGGAAACATATGCTGGCAACACATTAAGCAAGCTTCGCTGCACACTCATGCGCATTGTCACCCCCCAATAATCAGCGATGTCCAAACAACAGACAGATTTTCTGGATCTAGTGGGGACCCCACCTACTGAAGTCGGTCCCTGATGATAGATGCTTTGAATTGCCAATTTTGGCATGCTGGATCTGCTTGCTAAATGTTGCTAAAGCAAGCTCCAGGCATGGCCAAGAAACGCGACATGGGTGAGCATAATTACTTGCACATAGCAGACCACGAATAGCACAGCAGCAAGCCATTGTGCAACTAGTGTGAACGAAGAAGCGACTGTGGATTATAAAATGAGAGAGAGTGAAAAAAAGAAGAGCAGTCTGGTAAAGTAGCAAGTCTGGTGCATGCAACTGCTTCCATCACTTTGACAAGTTTGTAAAAGTTGGCACCCATGATTGCTGCGGTACATTACGCAATGAAAACTTAAAGCAGACCTGCACTCTTGAGCATGCCGACCTTGCATTGTTTCACTGTCGAGAAATGCAAGAAGCTTTGAATCCTATGGGCATCCACCAGGGACAAGAAAATATTTTGTTGTAGTGACAATATTACTCATGTGTGATTTCTTTATTGCAGGTTTTGACTGTATTACTTTGGCTCAACAACTTGAAATTTCACCTTTTAACTATCAACTAACTGCTGCTGTAATTTAACATATATCAGACTTTGAACAAAACAAATCTTTCTGATTGGATTATCATCGTAACAACAATAGATTATATAAGTAAGGAGTAGAAATAAAGATAGCATGTTGATGCACACCGAAATGCTTAGAACATCTGCACCGCGTTGTAGAAATCAAAACGATAGAATGCGCTCACAGGCATAGGCCCTCTTGAGGCCATCAAACAGCACCAGCAATGAGGGAACCACCTGAGGTGCCATCTCCACAAGTGCCTGCGGTCGTGACTGCTGGCTGATCAGTGTGCACAGCCCCAGCACGCACATCTTGCGGTCATGCAGCCTGAAAAGAGCAAAAGTAAGGAATAGATCTAGTGAAGACAACAGAGACATGGGTGAGCAGAGACATGGGTGTAGTTGAGAACATCACTCAACTACATTATCCGGTAATTGTCGGAAAATGGACAAAAAGTACATGAAAAACTTGCAGTCCGTGGGTACAACTTTTCAATAACTCATCTAAGGACGTCCACTTCAATTCCTTTATGCTGTCATAATTACTGGAGTACAGTTAAAAAAACCTAAGCAGCATCCCCAATGCGTTCCTTGGCTCCATGGTATGTGGGTGTGGTTAGGTTACCTCTGCAGAATATTAGCCTTGCACAAGCTGTGTTTGCTAAATCTGGTCTGCGTGTGGAAAAGTTCCAAAAAATGCAAATGATTCTTACAAAGGGATGAACAGCAAAACCAACAGGCTTGAAACAAATCTTTTCTGGTTTGAAGGCAGTAATGGCAATACACTGTCCACAATCGAACAATACTTGGCTAATCGTGTTGTTTATACTCACCCCATGAAGTACTCAATGTTGCCCAGCCACATCTTGACAAAGTAGTCCAGTAGGTTTTCCTGTGTGTCTGGCCTCTGGATCTTGCTTAGCGTCTCAAAGAGAAGCACGGGGTTGTAGTAGAGGGCCGCTATGACAACCTGCAATCATTATGGAAACAATCCTATTGGTTAACCATCCAAGAAGCAGTGACTGCTACAAATCTATCATGTACTAGTACAACACATCACTAGCACGAATGTGACAGGAGAGTGAAAATATTCGTATCCCCCCAAAAAACTAGGAAATTCCATTTTCAAACTACGAATAAACACACAAAACATTTATTGCCATGAAAAAAAAAAATGTGTGTGTCCTTCTGGGACATGAAACAGATCAAAAGGGACAGCACAGCTGGCTACCATGAACAAGCGCATCAAAGCTTTACTTGAGGACAACTGAGTGACTAGACAAGAGCATAGCACAAGAAGTGATGTATTAAACATTTTTAAGTATTCTGGCCATGGGCTACAGTTCACCTCCGAGCTGTTTAAAAAAGGAGAGCTTCAGTTACTAGACATTACACTGTGCTTTCATGAGGAACATTTGTGTTGGCTGTGCAAGCCCCGATCTGTAAAGAGTATCTTGTCGTTTACCTCCGGCCATTTGAAGATGGTCAAGTATGGCATTACCTATTTATGCTGCGCCAGTAAATGTGCACACAAGTGATAAAAGAAAGTTTACCGAGCCAGGTTGAGAGACAGTCGGCGGGCTACCCTGATACGGAAATCTTGAGGGGCTGTCCAAAAATGATCAAGTGAGTCAAAGACGTAAATGATGAGCGTAAGAGAACAGAGCACCGACGCAATGAAAAGAGACCTGTAGCAGTCCCCTATATGCATAAGATTTCCCATTGCTTGAAGAATGCGGCCAGTAGGTAAGGGGTACGTGTTGTGATGTCACCTCCGAAAAAGATTTCCGCAATTTGCTCCCACTTGCATAGAAGTTCAAGTTCACGAAAGACCTGCTTGTTCTGTCCACAGAAGAGAAAGGATAGATATATTGGATGCAAATCATGTGCCGTTTCTAAGCTGCCATTATCCTTTGAGGGGTGGGTATATAAGGACCAACAGGGCGGTGCGTCAATATGAAACTAAGAAAAAAACCTATCTTCAATAACCACTACCTTACAGTTTGCACTTGCCAGCTCATTGCAGAGAGTGTAGCTGCCAGCTGATGGCAGAGGAAAGCACTTTTTTGTTTGGCCATCAGGACAAATGCACTAAGGAGGTGATGAAGGCCTTCTACATTAAAAGAGAGAGGCAAAGGTGCGTGAGTAAACCGCCCTTGGTAAAAAGGAGGTTTGATACGTGTGTTTAGCGCTGCCATCTTATAGGGATTATTAGTTCTTTATGGACTGTTACGAGTGTTTTTGGCCAGTAGAAGGCTTGTTCTTTTTTTCTCAAGTGTTTACATGCATGCTGTTTTTCACCATGATTAGGTCTTTTTTTGTAGCATGTTTGCTCAGCCGTGCAGACACCATGGTGTGCCACGTGACTAGGTCGGCGGCTTGATGTATGAGCGTGTGCTTTCCAATAAATTTTATGTTGCGAGTTCAGTGCTCTGTCGTCTCTTCTTCTGTCCTTGTTTCTATTTTTGTGCTGTTTGTACAATGATTGATTGATTTGTGGGGTTTAATGTTCCAAAACCACCATATGATTATGAGAGTAGTAGAGGGCTCCGGAAATTTTGACCAGCTGGGTAACGCTCAAATCTGAGCACACAAGCCTACAGCATTTTCGTCTCCATTGAAAATGCAGCCGCCACAGCAGAGTACCTTAGCCACTAAACCACTGTGGTGGGGCACTGTTTGTACATCCCAAGCATTCATACAGTCAGCGTACGATTGACAGTGGCCCCTTACGATTTTCAATATGCTTCACCCCATCACACTCGTATTGCGGCAAAGCTGCTTTCAGGCTCTGTTGCAGTAGAAAAGTTATTGACTAGAGCTGTGTGAACAACAAAATTTAGGGTGCAAAGCGAATTCAAATATTGAAGGTCGACAGGAGCAGCAGAACATGGATTAGGAAGACTGTGACGTGGGCGTCCCAGGAGGCGGCCGGAGACATCGACCCGGTTTGCGCAACCTCAGGATGCGACCACCTTTGACGCCCTTCGAAACAAGTCGACGACAAAAGTCATTGTATCGAGTATCGCCAACGCTGCTAGGCCTCGCCACATCAGTAAGAAACTCATGCAATGAAGATGATGGGTGACTTGGCAGCAGCAGGAACGGCGACATTCTAGAAAGTTGAGAGCTCCGACAGGGACACAGCCAACTGATGCTGGACATTGACGAGCAGCTAATCAGCTGAGTCAAGTAATGTCAGTGTGAATAGTGAGGCTAAAGGTGCCCGACTCTAACTAGGACAATTAGGTTAGTAGTGATTTGTGTGTTGTTTGGATTTGAGCTGGAGTCATTTACCTTACCCACTTGTACATTCTAAAGTGCCGTCCGTGTGCACGTACCCACATCTTGTCTCAGTTCATCAGATGTAGAATCACTGACAATTCACGAGCCTGCCAGGATTTACTCCTGGCCGGTCACCGGTTCTCGTGTGTTGGGAAAATGGATTGGGACACGATAGCAGCTATCCAGGAACAAAGGCTCAGCAAAGAGTAGGGCTCGAATTTCATAAAAGAAGAAAGAACCCGTGTTAAAAAAAAAAAAAAAGAGATTGCAGTCTATGAGAGTTAGAGGTGGAATGTGCCAAACTCAGGGCAATGTGTAGTGAAGAGCTGGAAAAGTATGCTCTAAAAAAGTGGGTCTGATTATCGGCATTAAGTTTCATCTGAGAAAAGCGGCAGTGAGCATGGTAGTTGTGCAAATGAGACCAGGCTCCCAAGCAATGAGAAACACAAAAATGGCCCAGTTGTTACAAGTACTGGTACTAAAGTAAGGGATACTGAACTGCATGCCAGTTTTATTGAAGAGGGCACGAGGCAAGACAATGTGACGCCTCGAGACAACAAAGATGCAGGGTGCCGCTCTTCCTTGATGAGCATGTCTGTAGAAGCGTTGAATGTTCACAAGATGTGGTACAAGAGGGAAGGAAGATAACGAGTGACTGAGATGCACAATGGTAAAGGCGCAAAAATAAAGAAGTTGAGGCTAGCTCCAAGAGTGCCGAAAACTAATAGTAACAGCCCGCCAGAAAAGTTTCTCAAGTGGTGAAGCGTAGACGCATAAAGCGAGTGCGAAAGAATGCTCTAGAAACACACAAAAGCAGTGTATAACCCCTTTGATGCAAAGAGGGTAAAGCTAGTAAAGAGCGCCACATATAAAGGTAGAACGCTGAATGAGGAGGCATCGGGTAGAAAGAAATAACAGGAATCAGCTTTAGCGATGTTCGGTGCTGCCCAGTGCTACAAGGCGTGGCGACGTTTCGTCAGGAGCACTGAAGACACCCTGTGATGAAATGCGACCTAATCCTGGACTTTGGCATGCCCCAAAAAATAAGCAAGTAAGATTGAGAGGGACCTGAGACGACTGATCGGAACATTGACCCAAAGCATTGTGGAGATAGGTTTGCACAAGGCTTACCTACTAAGTGCAACCGTGTAGGGATGCGACGTCCTCCACTGCCGCTGCGTGCGAAGACGCTGCGGTCGGGTTCGTCGATTTCTCTGACACGGCGCAGAAACCACACGAGGCAGGATAACAATCACGGGTTTATTAACCCAAGATGCAGCACAGTGCGACACTCACAGGCTTGCAGGCCGTATAAGGAACTCCGCAAGACCGAGCAAGTACGCTTGCCTAGGGCGCGACGACTCCCGCACAAGGGCCGAAGTCGAACGCACGAACGAGAAGCCGCCTGCTAAGCAGCGCGTCAACCTCTCATGGAGGCCTGAGAGCATATGCCGCGACGAGCGAATCGTCGGGCGCAATACAGCTCGTAGGAGAGGACGATGTCACGCGCGCCCGAAGGGAAATGGTGCTGCGTTGTGAAGTAGGCCCGCACAGTGCGCCAGCGTAGCGTGCCCGGACATGCCTGCGCGGGAAAGAGCCGACGGTTGACTGGCCCAGACCAAGAGGTGCCTTGGCAGCCGGTTGACTGGCCCAGACCAAGAGGCGCCTTGGCAGCCATCTTGGCGGATGCCGGCGCTTATGCGCGCCCGGGTTACGCCGTTGGCGCGCGCGGCAGCTGGGGAACGAGGCGCCAGGTAGGAGGGCGCTCTCGATTCCCACAGCATGCATCCAGTGAAAAAAATCAGCCAGAATCGTGAGTGGCAGGAAGGCTAAAGTTCCTTGACTTTCACTAGCATGGTTTATGATTTGGTTGGTAATGAAGTTTGCTGTTAGTGCTGATTTTAATTTGCAATGGCATTCTTGTTTATTTTCTTATTCTTTAAAATATGAAAATGCTCATGGCTCAAAGCTTTGCTCTAATAGATGTGTTGTGCCCTTAACCGTTTTAGTCCAGTCTCAGTTGATCACCTGCAACCACTCAAATCCGTGACAGTTTGAACTGAATATATATTTCGCATCCTTCAAAGCAAAATTGCTAGAAAAAAAGCTGGTGGGGTCGTGTGTTTAAAAAAAAAAATGAGGCATATTAAAATGAGGCAGTGCAGAGACTGAATTGTATTTAAGCACATAATTTGGTGCAACGTAACTGTTGCTAACAATCTTACAAGTGAAAGGCAAAGATTTATTTCCTCAGCCCCTCTCTTCCTCTTTGAACATCTGTAGAAGCCGAACTGATGTGGCGGACAAAGGTCTGCTCCCTTCGTCTTCGAGTCCGGAGTTCCTAATATGCCTTACGGTAATGCTACTGAGGTCTTCTATTTGGGGCAATTTTCGGAGCAGTAAAATTTCCATTTCAGAGCACTTTAGAGCAGCAAGGTTTTCTATATTGGAGCACTTTGGAGTAGGTAAATTTTTCATTTTGGAGCAATCTAAAGCAGCTAACTTCGCATCCTGGAGGAGAAGGAAGTTGCATTTACATTCAAGGACACGAACAAATATTTTGGGGCTCTTGTGAAGAGCAAGAAATACTTCAATTTATTGCAAATCTCA
Organism: Rhipicephalus annulatus; assembly: GCA_013436015.1. Lineage (NCBI taxonomy): Eukaryota > Metazoa > Arthropoda > Arachnida > Ixodida > Ixodidae > Rhipicephalus > Rhipicephalus annulatus. The sequence goes on along the minus strand of WOVY01003942.1, from coordinate 184,578 downwards.
TGGAGCAAATCATCTTGATATATAGATATGTGAGGTTTAACGTCCCAAAACCACCATATGATTATGAGAGACGTAATAGTGGAGGGCTCGGGACCACCTGGGGTTCTTTAACGTGTACCCAAATCTGTCAGCCGCCGCAGCCGGGATTCGATCCCGCGACCTGCGGGTGAGCAGTGGAGTACTTTAGCCAATAGACCATCGTGGCGGGGCGAGCAAATCATCTTAGGAGCACTCGCTATTTCAGTTGATGATGCAAAAATAATGGCATAATTACGTTGAGCATTCTCAAAAAACGGGTTCAGTGATTATTTCTGTAGCGAATAAACAGAATACTGTTTGAATGAAATTGTACTTCATGAAATAACATTCTAAATACAACTATGTGGTTATCAGTAGATATTGTTGACAAACGCTATGATGTACAAAGCTAGAAACTCACGCAGTCCCAACTGCATTTTCCTATAAGACGACTCAGGACAAAGAAATGTTCTTTTTCTTTACAATCGATTATACTGCTGGGAGTAACAAGGCGTCATTTAGTTTCACAAATAACTCATTTCTCTGTGCTAAAACTACAGGACTTTAAAAACTTCGTTTTTCTTTTGCGGCGATGTTTTATGTGGCTAGGGTATTTTGTCTATACTTTAAAATTCCCCTGTAGGGTCCTCTAGAAAGCAGTGCATAAAAAAATATAAAAAAACCACAGTGTACCTTACGAATACGCGTAAGACAACTAGAAGGCGAGAGCCACTTTGTCTTTATTGTGACAAAAATTATTTGGACATGCTTGACCAGTCTTTGCCATCGCCAGGGGCGTAGGTAGAAGTTGCGTGTGCGGGGGGGGGGGGGGGGGGGCGGCAAATAGTAATATTGAGCTATATATACGTCATGGCAAATGACGGGGAAATGAGATTCAGGGAAGGAGACATGTTCCCCCAATGTGCCACCCCCCCACCCCTTGTACACCACTGGCCGTGTCACCGTCATGCTTTGTGCAATGTCCCGAATCGATAACATCCTCCGCACATCGTGTGTCTTGCAAGCAGGTAAAAAAAATGCGATCAGAGGCAATGAACGCGGCTAAAGCAGAGATAAAATGAGCCGACCTCTCCCCTTTGCACGAAGTTCGGATCATCACACTCCATGAGCCAGGCCTGCCGTTGAATGAGGACCGCGCCACCCATATTCAAAAAAGCAGGAAGAAACTAGGATTGCAAGGGGAGGGGGGGGGCGTTATCAACTTTGGGTGTGATCGCTGGCATGCGCGCTATGTCGGCAGGCATCAAAGACGGCTGTTATACCACTCTATTTTGTACTCTAAACGCGAACAGACTATTAGTATTGCATTCATTGCTAAAAACTTAAGTAAAACTAACAAATTGAATCTTTTGGACATGATATTGCTTAATTCAAAAGGACGCTGTCTAAAAGGACAATGATCACTCCAGTTGAAAAGGTGGTTTTCGTGCTGTCAGTTATCTAAATGCGAAGCAGGTTAGCAGTGAAAAAGTTTACGAGCAAGTCTCATCATGCCTCGAGATAGCACGGGCTAGCAACTGTGCCCTTCAAGCAACGCAGTCTCCACTACCTCACCCCCACCCCTAAAAGAACGAAACAATGAATGTGATGACGTGATGTTCAATTTTCAAGGGCAAAGCTCCTTGTGGCGAGATCTGGCTGGTTGTAAAGCGGCGTTGATCCATCCTTTGTACCCGTAATTCCATGCATGCAAGCTGCAGCTGGATGACGATATACTAGATAACGCTGTCCCGTAGACATGCGTACAATATGGTGGTTCGGTGAAGGTATGCTAGATGGCGCTGGTGGTGCAGCTGCTCTCCGGTTGGCTGCTGCACGGGCTGCGCGGGGCTCAGCCGATGCCGTATGTCGCCGTACAAGCGCGCTTGCTGGATCGTGCTGCTTGGCAGACCATGGAAAACAAGGAGTGCTGAGTGCGGAAGGCCGCTGTGGCTCGTGCTCCTTGGCAAGATCCCGAGGTGCGGACGGACGGGCGGTGAGGCGGATGGACACGCGGACGGAAGCACGAACAGATGGATGCGCGAACGGGCAGATGGACGGACAGACTGACGGATGGAAGCACAGAGGGATGCTTTGCCCCACTCATCATGATTCACTCCTTGAATATGCTGTATTTTTTTTTAAACCATCAGCTATATTGACCCTGGAAAGTGAGAGGCGGACGTGTACTAAGACGTAGTCGCTTCACACCAGAGCGGCCTCTCTCCTTGTTGAAAGCTGCGCGTATTAAAACAGAATTGCGGCTTCTCTAACCAAAGAGCATGTATTTATTAATGAGCTGAACCCTTGTAACCTACTGTTTGAAAGTGCAGGGTGTTCAGGGGCTTTTACAGCAACAGCAATTACAAATGCAGATGTGCTGGTGGAAGGATTTACCAAAATGAACTTCCGAGCTAAGATCCATTAAAAAAAGTCTATAAAAGCAAAGTGTGAACGCGTTCTCATTGCTCACGTATTCGTCTGTGGACGCGAAGTGCCGAAAATCAGACCGCAATGTCAAGAAGTAGATATGACAGACATTCTGGTGGCACGCGTGCAGTTATTAGTAAAAAATGCTTTAATTACGTGCTGATTGTCCTTCAAACGAGCTATTAGCAGTGTTCCTGAAACGGAAGACGTCCGCTCATAAATCGCCGGCGCAGTTTTGCCCACTGATTGGACTAGACGTCACAAGCCCCTGCAGAGAGTGGGTTTCACTGTTATTTGGGCTGTAACAATGTAAGTTACGCTGACACCAAACATAGCATCGTGGATTATTTAGGACGCACGTGCGACCGCTGTTTATTCAACGGAATGACTCTAGATACGCGATTGTCACTTTGGTAGCCCCAAAAAAGGTGCACATGTTCTGACCCGCCGGCATGAATGTTGCCAGTGATAGATGCTTCCAAACTCAAGTTTGGCGCAGTAAATTTGATTTGGTGCACTTTGGCACAATTTTTGCCACTATGTCATAGGTGCTTTTTGGAATAAAGGCCTGCAAACTAAGCAAAAAAACGTTTTTTAAGACAAATTTTAGAATTTTTATAAAAAAATCTACATTACACAGAGATTCGAAAGTTAATTGAACGTAAGCACAAGTACGTCTATATATATCTAAAGAAACTTCAGGTACTTAGCGGTAATATATATTGTAAAATTCATTTTCAAACTAAAAAAAAAGAAAAACAAAAACAACAGAGTCGGTAAGCTTGGCACTTCACTTCAGCGTCATTATTAATTTACTGCGCTTTGGAATTTTTTTCCCCGGCAAAACCAATCGTGATTCTCTTCTTTCCACACATCAAGGCAATAATATATAAAATTTCGAAGGAAATTTATGAAGTTGACCAGCCTTGCAATGTTCGATATTACGTGAAATCAGCCACTTTCAATTGACTTTTATTTATTTATTTATTATTATTATTATTATTACACCACAGACCATGCTGAATCAGCAGCAGCAGGCACACAAGCATAAAGAAAGAAAAAATGGCGCTCACTTCTACCACCTCCGTGCCTCGGAGAAAGCACGACGGCCTCTGATTGGCTGTAAGCGCTGCGAGCGGGCCAGGATAATTTCTTGGAGGGGGGTGTTCGTCCGCGCACAACCGGGTCAAACCAACTTTTTCTAGGGTGGCGCCGGCACTTTTTCCCGCCACCGCGAGGGAAAGCCAACTTGCTGGGGCACTTTTGAGGCACATGGAAATTGATATATCAGTTTTCGTTGCTATTTTCGTTCGATAAAACAGTACCTTTTGCTATATATTCTCAATGTAAATTTACCGTGTTTAGGAATTGTTCGATATACGGGATAATTTGATATAAACGGGTTCGATATAGTCGGGCTCGACTGTAGTTTCATTCTTTTTATTGGAAATGAAATATCTTTCCTAAAATTTCAGGCAAGATTTGCAAAATCGTAAGCGCGGTCAAAATTTGTGCATTTTACGGGAAATTGGGGGAGTTGGCCGGTATGCATACCTGCGCACATGCGAACATGAATTTCTCGCCCCATCCATGCTTGCGAGGCGCCCTCGACAAGCGTGAGTGCTGACGAGCAGTGCGGGCTTGTGTGCCGTATTGGATGCATAGACACAAGATGCCGGAGCGGTGGTGCACTGTTCCGTCTAATACAAGCATATCTAGGGCATTTTCTTCCCAAATAATCAAATTTTAGTTGTCTTCATATTACCAATCACTCGAGACGCAGGGCAAAACTGCTTAGTCTTCTTGAGCACTACTTTTGTCAACATGATATATGCTATGCCATCAGTTTAGCATTATCAAATTTAAGCTTAAAAAAATTAAAATATCACCACTCATTCAAACATGCGATCCATTCAAATACTACATGTAGTGGGAGAAGTGCTCCTATATGAATTAGTAGGGTGGTTTTACTGCACGAGATATGCCACCAAGCTACTAACCTTCGACCTTGCACATGTTTGCGATACCACAGCGGCTTTGAGAATTCACAATTTGTTCCTTGTTTAGGACCTGTTCTCACGCACTTAGCACTCCGCTCAACATGCCCTCCACACGCGTGTGTAAGCATAAAAACAGCTGTCACATGGATCAAATCGTCCGCGGGGCCGCACAAGCCCGCCGATGCCAGACCTCTGCACGCAGGCCACTCAAGCAAGTTTTCCTACGCGGGAGTAGCGAATTTCTCGGACCTTACAAGCAAGCTACTTGACCAGCCTCCTTCCCTCTTGCTCGGTTTTCAAGGTCGTCTCCCACTCCACACTTCCCTCTCTTCACTCAATCTCAACTCCTTTGCAGTCCCCCCCCCCCCCCCCCCGCAACGCCAGCCATGCTGGCTCGAATCACGACGTTTCTGTTTTAGCTAGAAACGGGCCCAGAGCAGCTGGACATGCCCAGAGCAGCTGGACATGTTCTGGCTTGTATGCCGCTCATTATAGGTGCCACGTTCTGAAGCACTTGCCGATAGTTGTGAACCGCACAACCGCCAACTTGCCATTTCGGGTGTTCTTGGACTCAGCTGTGGAGATGGTAAAGGTTTCGGGGGCAAAGGTGACAGTAAGATGTGTGCGAAAAGGTTTTCGCGAAGACGACTTTGTTGACGTCGCACCCGATGCTGTGCCTGAAGCTTCCGAACAAGTACACTTAGACGATTTGTGGCAGCGCGTCATCAACTCTATGGAAAGGCGCAACATCTGCTGGGATGAGGGCACTGTGAATGAAGTGTGCGACAAGAGTGAATTGGGGAAATCGGATGATGACGACGACAAAACTTTGGAGTCAGTGCCTGCTAGCATGCCTGTAGCAATTGGCCACAACAATAGACTCAGGCAGCTTGTATATGCCAAGGGCTTCGGCAAAGAGCATGTTGCTGCATTAAATAAACTCGAGACCACCCAAATCACTTCTGCTCTTTGAAAAATATGCATTATGGACTGCCTTGCGGAGAAAAATTTTCGTGTTTTTTCATTTGCAACATTTTTAAAGCAGTGTTTCATTTACTATGAACTTCGGAGTACAGTGAACGAATGCCATGTCACACTCAAGTTTGTTATAATTAGGCTTCACTATTCATGGCGAGGTCAGGCTATAGGTGGTAGCACCGTTACCGCAAAGGTGTGGATAGGCCATCAGCAGTGCGTATAAAAATACATGCAGCGGCACTTCGTTGCATGCGGTCTGAGCCGACTGTCGGAGGGAAGGATAAAATGAGTCGATTACAGCTTACTGTTAATATCTTCGTTCTTCTCTACTGAATTGGTGCACGACGCCTATGCAACGTTAACATTACCCATGAGTAAAGCGTATTCAGCCTTTCTTAGGGATGCTCGCCCTGGGTGACTCTCTTCACTTTTTCGCACTATATAAATCACGCCTTTGCTGTGTTGTTAATATGCGGTTAGCTTGTGTTCGGCCTCCTACGCATCGCTGTGGCGTAACTGAAGAACTAATTTACATCTTTGTCATCTGCATACCACAAGAAAGAGAGAAAGAAAGATCATGCAAAGCCCGCATAGCTGTGCGATTAGTTCAGCACTACCGTTCGCACCTTATACGCATAAGAGTTTTTTTTTTTTTCTTTATCATTCTGTTCCCCATGAAATGTGAGACAGTCGATAAGTCTAGTCAGGAAAGCTTAGTGGATGACGGCGCTTTGCGCTACACTGCATTTACTACGTGTACGCCCGTGTTCTTGCACAAGTAAAGTATAAAAAAAAATGCTTTTAAGAGTTCAGCAGGCAAATGGCGGCGCACCGCAATCATATCGCAACATCGGCGGCGGCGTGGTCTTTTTCGGAACTTCGGCGGCTGCGCGACCAGCGTGAGCAAAAACAAGCGGCGGCGCACAGATCAAATGGGTACCCAAGTTCGCATCAGGCGAGGAGGCGGGAAAAAAGAGGTTGAAGCGTACAAACTTCAGCCTACTGAACGCAATGCAATCATGTACAAAAAACTTAGCAATTTGTAACAGAGAGTAATTTGCATCAGCAGGGGTCGCACCACAGAGATTTTACACTTTATATGCATTTTGCTTATGTGCATACGTCAATGAGTGCTCTATTCGAAAGCTCACCTGCTGGCATAAGACCTGTAGACCAATGGCTGAGCCAGCTTCTGCTAGCGTCCTGATGACCAATTCCACAAATGAGGGTATGCACTGCGCACAGGACAAGACATGGCCACAGTTAAAAGTGCTACTTTCAGCCCCACTAAAAGCAGCTAATGGGCCTTCCAATCTGGTGGCGCACCGCGAAGAAAATAAAGCCGCGACGCAATGTTAGAACTCTTTAACACAGGCCAACATATATTGCAAAGGCAAAGAGGAAACTTAGAGGTCCTCTTTATTCGTCCAAGACCTCTCCAGATGTTAGACATGCACTATAAGGAATGCCTTGCGCTAGTGTTACAGTACATTTCAATAGTGATCATTAGAAACCAGATTTTTAGGCAAATCACATTTTAAGCACAAAAAATATGCAGGCAAAACACAGTTCTAGGCCCCCAACATGGCAAAAGCAGGCACATTTAAATTTTCAAGAAAAACACGCATACTCTTTGTCTATGACATTAAAACAAAAATATGGTATAGTTTATTATGGCATAAATAGCCTAACATAGTCATTCAGCTGTACTTTTTGCCAAACAGCTTGCAAACACAACCTCTCCTTTTATTGTCCACCACCATGGTGAAATTTTTTTTGGCATGGCCAGACTGCTAAAAGGCCACTTCTTGCCTTATATTGGTCAGATCTAAGTTATCCCCTGTCTCTCGGGCACCTGGTGTGAGCATTTGAGCTGTCAAGCACGCACTGGGCACTCACAATCACATCTGCCATGATGTGCAGCACTACATGCCCCAGAAAGAGGTGAATGCCAGACCTAGTGGTGTCAGTTTAGCAAGTTTAGCATTTGAAGCCATATTTAAGAGCAGAAAGAAGTCTGTTTTGGAGCACCTTCAGAGCAGCAGGAACGGTGTTTTCAAGCAGGCTTAGAGCAGACATAACGGCATTTAGGTTCAATTGAAGCAGAACTTGTCAATTCTTGGCGAATGTTCTTATTAGTGTGCATAAAGAAAACCCTGCAGCAATGTGAACAGGGCCTATGACCAGTTCGCTACCATTAATCAAGGTCTAAGCACGAAAAAGTGCCACATCCCGGCTCCACTGCACTTGCCAAGATGTGTGTTGAAGTGAAGCATAAATGACAAAGGCAAGCATACACACACACTATTTTTGCGAATCACAAGTGCCATAAGCTCATTAAACAGAAAAAGCCGTAACTACAAGATCAGCAGTTTAACAATTAAAAAAACACTGAAGAAGAAAACTCTGGAACTGAGAACATACACTAGACTCTGAGTAAACAGAAATCTTAAACGGTAGAACAACTGCCTTTGACATGATTGCTTTCATACCAAAGTGCTGCAACCCTGTGCATTTCTCCATAAATAGGGGTCCTGTTTAATAGAACCCATTTCCCTGTCCCTTCAGGTTCTGCTTAATTAGAATCTACAAGGCTATTTGAACTTACCTGCACACATAGTGCATTCAATAATCACCACAACTCACTAAGGGTGATGTTCCGTCGTACTCATTAATTTCTAGAGGCGTGAGCACCACATGGCATTCTCCATTCACTTTCAAGGACTCTAGGTTGACCACTTACTACAGGTTTTCCAAATATTTAGAAAGTCTTCCAACCGAACAAAACCAGTAGAGAGGAGACAAGTACAAAGGGGGTGGGGTCAGTGAACAACACAAGCATTAGTGGGAAGGACGCTCTTTTTGAAGGCAGCCTCCAACAAGACAAGCCCACTTGTAAAAACATTGCTTTCAGCATCGACAACCCGTGTTTAAGCATTTTCCCCCTTAATATGTTGTCAAGGTGCAATTGGTGCATATGAGTCCCCGTGCTACTCGCTCAGTTGTGGAATAACTATGGTATCCTGTGAAAAGCCCAACCAGCCGATTAGGTGGGAAAAGCTCTTCAGGGGAAAGAAGGGGACTAATGCACGTAATTTACTGTTTTGCTTGGCAATTTAGACAAAATGAAGCCACCGCACAGCTCTTTAATTGGTTTATGAACAGCAAGAAGTCCCCGTGGCAGGCTGAAATCTCATGCGATTTACGAACTGTGGCCTTGGAGGGAACAAGTCAGGAAGATTCTCAAGCCAAACAAATTCGACCCTTTGTTTGCAATAGCAATTACACCGAAACTCTCAACTCCTGTCTGGTTTTAGCTGTCGACATTGCCATCATGCTTCACATAAAGTTTAAGCTGATAACATAACCCCCCGCATGTTGTATGTTCTCCCGGCAGCACGCGAGCGGGGTCAATGAACGCAAGTGAACCAGATGCCAAATGAGCTGGCTCATCTCCACTGCTCAAGCAGAGAGGGCACACCCTGCTTGTCTTTAACTAGCATGTAGGCACATGGGGAGGGGGTTTCACTTGAGCAGCAACTGTGAACTTTTATTCTAAGGACACGGTCACAATCACTGGTGCGCACTATCTCAACATGCTGCACCCTCAATGCGAAAAGAGCATTTCTCCATAAAGCAGCCATATTCTCTCACACCAATGCTTTTTGGAGCTAGTGATATGGGATCCAAAATTCTTACTTTGTATAACACTACAATTTGTTTTTATATCATGTATTGCTCCGCTGTTGCGGTGAAAAAACATAAATTGTTTTAAAGCCATTTAAGGCGTGCATGAGAGCAGTTCTCTTAGTGGCATGACTCAGTGTCTATAACGGCTTGCCACCTAACTTACATCGGTTTCGCAATCAAGACGTATGACAAGCACTTGATTGTGTGCGAGTAGCAGTTGTACCACATCCCACCAGATGCACTCGAAATAAGCATTTAGGCTTAGTGTTGTGATAGGCATACTGAAGAACATCACACAGCGTGATTAGGAGGCTTTTACTGAATTTTTTCTTGTGAAATAAACTTCAACAAATTTTTATTTGCCTGAAGACTCCATTTACAGCAAGCATTGCTGATAGTATAAGCTGCTTAGCAGCGGTGGCTACGTTACAGTACGCGGAGTGACTCGTAAACGAAAAAAAGGTCACTCTACTATCTGTTTTCGCCAGTTCTGTTACAAATAAAGGAGACATTCGACAGCCTGCTAAGCTTTCAACAAGGGAGAAATGCACAGCAGTGCAGAGACTAGGGTTATAGTGAATATAGTGACAAAAAGCATCTCGCCGAAATGGAGCAAGTACAAAGCATCGGTAGCATTATGGACAAGTTATATATATTTCATGCGATAAAAAATATTTTTGAGCCATAAACAATGCAATGCTGTGTTAACAGGTGAACCAGTGAAGGTTGGCACAGTTGGCACAAACTTTACTCAGACGAGTGCAACAAGGCGCACCACATGGAAACGTAGTTATATGGCGCAGTTGGATCACCACTGCAGACAGAATGCTCCTTTTCTTTCATCTCACGAGTGCATGCCCATGAAGGAGGTCACTTACAACAAGGAACAGTATTACGTACGATACAGAAGTATGTGATGCAGTAAAAATTATGCAATGCAACAAATAATTTGCAATTAGGTGCTTGAATAGAAGAATGAAAGTAGATAAAATTATATTAAAACACAAGAACAAAATCCGCACATGTTTTTGTTATCATTAGTTTTCCCTTGAATCGATCGAGATGCAGGACTAAGCTGGCGTCATTTTGCTTGCCTTTGTGTTCTCGCCATTCCCACATCGTGCCAGCGCTAACCCTGGCAACGCTTGACATAGACATGCGTAGGGTTCTCCTTCAGAAGGATGGAGGGCAAAGATTTGTTGCCCTTTTCTACAAGGTCAATACATGGGGCAGATTTTGCAATTCCCACCTAGTTGAAGTGCCCCCCTCCTTATCATGTGAACGCATGGGGTTGAGTTTACGCCACCCCTCTTAGCATACCTGCCAAGTTCAACAATTCTGAGAGATGCGATGAGGGCTTGTTGCTAGCTCATCTTCAGTAAGTTTCCTTGTAGCACACATAAACAACAGGAAGAAATTAAGGCACATGTAGACAGACAGAGCCCTAGAATAAAGGAACAACATAAATATAAGTACATGCGCCCATATATATGAACGTGCACTGATAATCTCATGTCTTGCGCTGATACTTTAACTCTTTTCCTGAAAGTGCTATCGACGGCTGGCTTGCACACATATCGCCAAGTGCTGCAATTTGTTCAGCTTTTATTACAAGACGAGTCATTTCACATTTGCTTCTAGCTATCATTCTGGTGTTATCAAAGATAGGAGACTATTGATGCTGTCTACAATGTTGCGTGAGAAAACCACCACTTGCATTTTTTTCAACTTTATTTTTGTGCTCACGCAGCCTATCATTGATGCATCTTTCTGATTGCCCACGTACCATTTTCCACAAGTTAAGGAAATCCAATAAATGCCTGATGTCACACATTCAACAAACTTATTTCTGTGTTTTACTTGGCAGTTCACGACAAACTTTTTCCCTGGTTTCGACTGTGTGCAAAGACTAATCAGCTTATTACACGCTGAGAAAACAACATCAGTTTTACTATGCATACCTGCCAAGTTCAAAGATTCTGAATCTGGAAGACTTTCGCAATGGGGGGGGGGGGGGGGGGAGGATGTGCGCAACATACCCGCACAAAAAATACAAGGACAAAAAAAAAAAAAACATCGCGTAAAACAAAACGGGGAGGGAGGGGGGTCTCAATCGTAAGTGCCATTATCGGCGTTGCGGTCTTATAGTTACTAGGAGTGGCCGAACACACGCGGGTAGAGTTTTTCACTAAGGTGAGAGTTTCAAAGAATTAACACAACTAGCAGAATCTATTTCAGTCAAAACAACTCGCGTTTGTCTTCCTGGGACACACGTGAACAGACAGGGCAGCGCAGCTGGCTGCCACAATAGGATGGGTCAAAGCTTTGCTCACTACTAGACTCTTTTAACAAGAATGCCAAAAAGCGTCTGGCCCCTCTCTATTGCAATAGCAATTATATGAACAGTCCAGGCTGTTTTTTTTTTTTTTTGCCGTCGCCACTGCCACCCTTCTTCATTATGCATACGTATCTATATATATAAACACTCAAAGAAGAAAAAAAAAAAAACTGCCCGCGATCGGCGCCGAGCTCGTCGCGATGCGCCGATGCGTGCTCATCTTTCACGTGTACTTTGCCCTATGGTTGGAAGCCTGTGTGCGTGCGCTTATCCTTTAGTGGCGGAATCGTGTGCCTTCGGCTTTCACTGAAACGAAAGCGTTAGCTGCCGGGCCCACAAAGGTCACTTTGGTCTCCACACTACACAGGCCCTTTTGGCGAAAACAGCGCGCTTTTCATATACAGCGAGGTATAACAACCGGGACACTTAATTTGTACTCATCGGTACCTGTGATTACGCATCGTGCATCGTTTTCGTTTAATTAAACAACACGTTACGTGTTGAGCGGTAAACGCTGTTAGTTCGCTCTCGTCCTGCGAGTATCGTTTTCGTCCGTCATTTGAGTAGGAGCAGCGCGCTGCACGTTTCGATCTGCTTGCCATTCCCAGCGTTGCCTTCCAAGTTGTTGCTGTCGCATTTATTGCTTCGCCCTTGCGATGAAACTAACTTTTAAAAAAAATTCTTTGACGTATTTACTGCCTTTAACCTACCACTGCGTGCTCTCGGAGCTCGTAGATCGATATCGCGTCGCCGCGACCGCGGTTTTGTGCGCGGTGATTGCGGCACGCAGTAGCTAATTTTACAATCCCCATACGCTTGGCTGCGCACCCGCCTTCAAAACTAGCTCGTTTTATGCCATCTATGATAGTATCTGCCGTAGTTTTGTCCGCAGAGTTTGCTGAAAGCAGCGTTGCTTTGACTGGTTGAGCGCACACTTTCGGGTTTCTGTCAGTTACGTCGTCGCCATACATGAACATGTTAGGAACGACCGCGGTTTCGTCCACAGCGATTGTGGCACCGACAATCACACGACAGCGCGTGCGCCAGTCGCACACGTAATTCCGAAGCTTCGGGTACGCTGCTCGCGGCCTTCGTTCAACGTTTCCGTACTAAAGTTTGTATCACCCGCCGCAATGAAGAAATGTGTTCGGAACATTCGAATTGAGGCCCAATGAACATAGTAAAATATGGCTGGGGAATTTCAAGAATTCGTATCTGTTGCTTTTTGTATTACTGAGAATATGCTGCACGTTTACATGAACACCTCTTGAACTCATTTATAATAAAATGGGGTAGGTTCAACAAGTCTGAAGTGGATCGAGCTGCTTTTTCTGTCAATGCGGCCAGGTCATGCACAGAAATTTGGATTTTCGGGAGATTTTCATGACAACTGTACAACCGGAAAAAAAAACGGTCAAGATCCATGAGTCTTTCAGCCAATCTGGGAAACATGGCAGGTATGACTAGGCCATGCTAATTTCTTTAGATTGTGCGACAACTGGTGAATATAAGGAATTGCTGCCGTTAGTTTTTCCTCTCGTTCACAAGCCTTTCAGGGTTACTACTTTTCGCACTTTTCCTGCGGAGATTTTCAATGCCTGGCGAGACGTGAGGACGAACACAGTGGTCAACTGCTTCCGCAAGGTAGGCTTCGAGACAGCGGAACTTGCGGAAGCCTGTGAAGCTAATGAACGCCTAGACGACGCGTTCGCAAGTTGTCGTGCCGCTTCCTTGCAGCTCATATGACCAGGAGAATCGTCCGGACCCGGAAACTGGCTACACGCACGTACTTTGCCACTGAAACGGCGGCAGCGTTCGGCATCATTCGCCGTTGTATCGGCCAAATGGAGATAACCGGGCTGTCACACCTCCACAGCTTTGATAAGATTGAGACTAGCGTCTTCAACATTTCAAAAACAGAGAAGCCAACTACATAATCGATTTTTTTTTGCGCCAATAAATCTTTCTGCTGCAGCGTGCATGCGGAATTAGTTGTCTTCTGGAATGGGCCAATTATAGGTGATGATCCGCTACAGGCAAGCTCTCGGGGCCTCCATTCCTTTTTACAAAATTTTTCATATACTGAACTAATTCGCGATCCTCTTCGAGTTCGATATATTCACGTTCGACCGTATGTGGCAGTAGCACTCCCATCAGAGGAGTGCGATGCATTGTCATCGCCGTCACACAATTGCACCTGAGCACAAGTTGTGGTCAGTTTGCGTTGTTTTTGAGTAGGGCCTGCGCTTGTCATATCTGTTCCCAGTGAAATAAAGCAAATTGTTATGCACCACTCTCATTAAAGTGCACGACAGAGGAAGGTCATTTTGCACAGCAAGTATAGCTGCATGATCTTTTTTGTGTGCCCGAAACTTGTAATCATGAGTAGCGTAAATGGAGTTCTTCAGCAGCATGTCATTCAAGAAAGGTTACTGCGAGCTAAAGATAAGAAAATAACCGAACCTCAAGAAAGAGCTTGCAAGCTTTCATAAGCAACTTGGCGAATGATGACTTTGTCAAGGTAGAAGTATGCAATGAAGGCGTATTCAAAAGTGATAGCAAAGCCAGTAAAACTGCCTCTCAAAAAGTGAACAGCGAGCAGGGGTGCAACAGCTGAAATAGAACTTCGAGCAATTTTTAGAGCAGCCAAAGTTTACTTTTGGTGTACTAAAATGCAAATTTAGAGTAGTTACCGGAAAAAAAAAAAACATCCATTTTTATCACGAAAGACCAAATTTGGAGCAGTATAAAAAGAGAAGGCTTACATTTAGAAAAAAACGAATACGTGAAAGCCATTCAACATCACTTGAATAGTACAGAGTAAATATGAGCACTGCTATTTCACCGAAAGTAGTATCTTTAACCATCCCACCAAGCAAAAAATGATAAAGACCACATTAGCATTTTCTGTGTCATTCAAATACGTTGACAGACTCAATGAATTTAAATGTGGATCTTCCAAGCTGGCAACCTTGAGAATCAGGGGATTAGTGAAACTGAAAGGTAGTGGTGAGAGAAAACAAAAGCGCATTTTTTTTGTCCTTTTAAAAGCTCCAGCCATGTCATACACTGCTCCAAATGCTTGCCCATAACATTTTCAGAAGTCAGCAATCATACTAGTACTCACAGTTACCGTATAGTGCGGAATATCGGTCGAGATTTTTTACATAAAACGTCAATAAAAAGTCACCCCTCCACCTATATACCGGCCCATAGCATCAGCCTCGACATCGCCTTCCTCCGCGGGCCGACGTGCTCTCTGCCGATGCCATTTCTCTTTTCTTGTTCATTTAGTGTTCATAGCGAGTGTCAACGTTACTCTGCGACTAGCCATGAATACCGGGACGAAGCGCCAGTTCACCGCCGTGTTTAAAAGAAAAGTTATTGAATTCACGGAAGCCAGTGGCAACATGGTGGCACAGCGGCAGTTTGGAGTGTCCGAGAAAAGCGTCAGGTACTGGCACAACCAAAAATCCAAACTGTCGGCATGTGCCGCAAGGAAGACGTCGTTTCGCGGTCGCTGAGCTGTGCACCCGGAACTCGAGGACGAGGTGGCGTATTTCTTCCGTGAGTACCGTGGCAGATCCCTGCCAGTGAATGCGGAGCTCATTCGATCAAAAGCCGTCGAGCTCGCCCGTGAAGCCGGTCTGTCAAAGAAAGACTTCAAGGGATCCATTTATTGGGTCCGTCGCTTCAAGCGACGCAAGGGATTCGCCCTTTGACGGCACACGTCGATATGCCAGAAGCTGCCGGAGATGTACGAGGACAAATTGATAGAGCTTCAACTCTATGTGAACAGCCTCCGGCGGCAGCATGGCTACATGCTAGGCCAGATGGGCAACGCCGTCGAAACGCCAGTTTGGTTCGACATGCCGTCGTCCATGACTGTTTGTGAATGCAGGGCAAAAGAAGGGAAGTTTTTGTCGACCGGAAGCGAGCATTCGCGCTTCACCCTTATGCTTTCTTGCACGGCCGACGGCAGAAAGTTGCCGCCCTTCATCATCGAAAGAAACTTTCCCGCAGGACGTCGTCGTCCGCGTCAACGAGAAGGAGTATATGGACGAGGCCCTCTGCACAGCGTGGCCATCTGCACAGCGTGGAACCGGCGGCCCGGAGCACTCCTTCAGCACCGGAACATGCTAGTGTTGGATTCGTTTCGCGGGTACTTGGCGGCATCGGTGAAGGAAAGCCTTCGCGACGGAAAGACGGATCTTGTCATTACGGGAGGGATGACGTCAACACTCCAGCCGCTGGACGTCCTCCTTAACAAACCTTTCAAGGACCCTGTGCGTGCACTGTACACCGAATGGATGGCTGGCGACAACCCGTGGACCCTGACAGGCCGGCTGCGCAGGCTACCTCTCGCGACAGTTTCTGGTTGGGTCTCCGAGGCATGGAGGTCTCTGCCTGAAGAGATGGTGGTGCGCGCATTTAATAATTGCTGCATCAGCAACGCTCTCGATGGCACTGAGGAGGACATGCTGTGGGAGGCGGCTAGTGATAAGCAGTCGTCGTTGGAGGAGAGCTCCAACAGCTCGGAGGACTGATTAAAGTGAAATCGTGAACTATTCGCGTTTTTCTTTCATTTTTTTTTGCTGGTCAAGCTAAGGGGGTCGACCTATATTCTGCATTATACGGTAGGTTGCGTATACATGCATGAGTAAATAAACAAAATGAGCTGCGTATGTACCGTGACTAGTGCTGAAAGCCCTTCCAAATCGTAATACGCTTTTCTGCAGGACACTGGGATACTGTGGCGAAGGTGACTTAAGCAGCGTTCTGCACAAGTTGGAGCAAGGCCATGAAATTTTGGATTTGTTGAGGGGGACGTTCTTGCTTTCTGCATCTTGTATCCCATGAAGAAGCGCCTCTTCTACGGCAGAGTGGGATCACTTACACTGTTTGAACTGGCTGGCTCCTTGTGGCGCTTTTTTCAGAAGCTTTTTTTGCTGAGCCAAAATCCCACTAACAGTATTTCTGGCAAACCGAATTTTCTGACGGTGTCTGCCTGCATCATGTTACACTTGTCTGCTACAATGTCGAGCTTTTCTGTCACCGAGAGGCTAGTGCGGTGTATGAGGGAGCATTCTGCCATACTGAGGCAGCGAAATCCAGATAAACACAGCGATAAACCAACTTCGCAGCAATCACGGCGTAGCTCTGGCGGTGAGCGGTGCATAACAGCAGTGATAAGCACTGTCTTCACGGCGTGGCGGCGAACCAAGTCCAGGCCAGTAGCAGCATCTGTTGTGCACTGATATAGGTGGCCAGCAGTGAACGTTGATAGCGATCACACCATCACACAATTACAAAGCAGCCACTGAGCGTAGTGATCACGGCGTGACATCCGGTAGTGAAGGCCCGGCGATACGCCCATTGCAGGCACTGCGGCGAAGCACGTCTAGCCTCCCTTGTGAATCGTTGCTTGCAGCCGGTGGTGGACTGACAGCGACAACGGCGATCACAGAATGCGTTGCACCAGCAACTGCATGGTTCTGAAACGTGGCAGATGAATGATGGACTCGATTTATGCTACGAGCAATCGTTTTAATATGTGGGCCAATCGGGCCAGTGACCTGAGCGCCACCAAGCTCCGAAGAAGAAAAAAAAAAAGCTTTTTTGCACTCACAGTGAAGCTGGGCCTCAGAGATTCAAAACACACTTTTGATGTGCTGTTTGTGTGGGAGTTTTAACTATAGTCTCTGAGACTTGCAATTCCAATTTTCTTTTTCCTGTGTTGATGTTGAAAAAAACAGGTCACTGACCAATGTCTAACAAAACAATGACGTTTCGGGACCCGTACGGATCCCTTGTTCACAATCTTCCTGTCAATTTTGGCTTTTGCTTGGCTTGGCTCCTGTGTAGCTTTTAAAATTTTTTTTAGGAAAGCAAGACGACCATCATCGAGTGGCCGTAGGTTGCCAAGCAGCGCGGCACTGATCGCGGCGATCACGCAACACTAAAGAGGGCATTTGCAGTGCACTGGTGCTATTTTTCGGGCTTGCGGAGAAAACGCATGTGAGACGTTTTCATTGGAAGATTTCTGCAAAGTGTTCACTCTGCATGCTCACGATATTGGCTCCTTTAGGTGCCTGTGAATGGCACGTGTGGACAGGCTCGTCCCTTGGCAGTAAGTCTGAAGTAGATATCAGCAAGGCATACCAATTTTAAGAACTTATTATTATTGTGTTATTACCGACTCAACCACTAAACATTTACTGAGGCTATAATCAACAGGGTTTGCATATGTATGTTTCTTTTCTATTTCCAAAAGTGGACGCCAGTTCACTTAACCGTTAATCGCGCTTCATTTATGTTAGAGTGCCTGTTACAAGCGATGTTATTGGCCTAAATTCACTGAAAACTTGTCCTTTACAACCAATTGTTTTCTATATTTGGTGTCTCTTACAAAAGAGATGCAATTAACGAAAAATATAGGCTGGCCAATTAAAAGAGTGGATGTTGTGTGTTATACCCATTTGCCTGTTACATCCGTCACCTTATAATGGGTTTAAACTGTGTACAGTTAAGGGGGACACAAGTTTTCGAAGGCGGATAATTGCGAAAAAAATGGAGTTCTTGAAGCTGACATTTTCAAAATCTGAAATTATTTTTGTACTTATCCGAGAAGTTTTTAGCTTTTCGCGTCATTATTTCTGGCGCAAAATCAATTTATAACACCCCTGTGAGATGAATGTCAGCACCCCTGTGAGGATGAATGATTGCCGACAACGTCGCTGGAAGCGGCAGTATTTTGAAGCAAAAAAGCAGAAGAGAAGCTACGAGAGATATGAATCTTTGCAGCGACAGAACGGAAGCGTAGTCTTATCGCTAAACATGCCGATGCCGCGGTTCCCTCCTGCCTGACGAAACGACCTTGTTAGTGTGTAAAATTGCGTGACGGGTTGTCAGAGTGAAGTATGGCATGCATCGACGAACAACAGAAATCTGTTCGCAGTGAACGTGCTCGCCGCTCGCACAATGGAGGCTACAATGGGAACAGGTAGACTGCTTTTAACGACGTGTTTGCAATGATGGTGCGGTCTCCACTTGAAAATGCGGCAGTCTTACGTGAAAAGGATACTAACACCTCGCTGTTCTTGCAGCCTCGAAATTGATGAGCGAGTGAGCGAGTTTGGTCTGTGACATCTACAACTCAATCTGGATGAGCTGGAAAAAGTCCCTTTGTCATGCGACGAATTGAAGATGACGCGAGCACATTTGCTGAACATTGGCGTCAGTAACGTCTTCAAACTGATAGGCGGCCTTGTCGGCAGACGAACACATGAGGACAACTTGCAGCAGGACTTTAAAGTAACGACACACTCATGCAATCAGTCAGATTACATGCTCGGTGCATATTAAATGACAAAGTATGTGTGCCATGATATTTTTCACTCAATAAGACTGAATAAAGTATTAACCGTTTTTTTTTTTTTCATTTTCTCGGAACATAAATTTTGCCAACTTTCCTTGTTAGCTTCTTCAGTAAAAGTCGATCTAGGACAGCTAGAGCTATAATTCTTTTTCCACAATGTAGTTAAATGCACACAGAATGCAGGGCTAAGATTCGATTTTCAATTTTCAAAACAAAAAGATTTTGATTAAAAATTTCTTAGTTTTTGGTGGTTGCACGCAGACAGTGAACTTTATTGGCTGTAATTCGAGAAGTTTTGAACTTGAGAGAACTTTGAAATCACGGGGTTAGACAAGGAGAGCAGAAATGTGGGTCTTAAAATTATTCTGTAGAAAACGAAAGTAATGTACAACAACCTTGGAAGAGAACAGCGCTTCGAGATAAGTAATGATGCACTTGAAGTTGTAAAAGACTGTCTACTTAGGACAAGTAATAACTGCGGAGCCGAACCACGAGAGTGAAGTAACTAGAAGGATAAGAATGGGGTGAAGAACATTTGGCAAGCACTCAAATCACGGCAGGTAGATTGCCACTATCCCTCAAGAGAAAGGTATATAACAGCTGTATCTTGCCAGTACTTAGCTACGGAGCAGAAACCTGGAGACTTACAAAGAGGGTTCAGCTTAAATTGAGGAGGACGCAGTGAGCAATGGAAGGAAAAATGGTAGGTGTAACCTTAAGAGACAAGAAAAAAAGCAGAGTGGATTAGGGAACAAACTGGGGTTAAGGATATCATAGCTGAAACCAAGAAGAAGAAATGGACATGGGCCGGGCATGTAGCGCGTAGACAGGATAACCGCTGGTCATTAAGGGTAACTAACTGGATTCCCAGAGAAGGCAAGCGGGTTAGGGGGAGAAAGAAAGTTGGGTGGGCAGATGAGATTAAGAAGTTTGCGGGTATAAAGTGGCAGCAGCAAGCACAGGACTGAGTTGGCTGGTGGAACATGGGAGAGGCTTTTGTCCTGCAGTGGACATTGCAGGCTAATGATGATGATAAATTCGAGAACTACTTGTTAAATTTTCTATCAGCTTGCAGCGTTGCTCTTAGGCTTTTCAGTATCTATATATGTATTAATGATTATGTAATTTTATGTACATAAATATTCATTGTTTAAGCAAGAAATACATGTTTTTCTAATGACCTCAAAAACATTAACTTAAAATATACCTACCGTATTTACTCGCATATTCCTCACAGTTTTTTTTGGCGGAAAAGCGATGAAAAGTTGGGAGGTGCGAGAATTACGCGGAAAAACTTTCCAAGAAAACGTGCAGAGCGAAAAAGAAAACGAAGTGGCCGCAAATCGGGACTCTCACACCAGCAACTAACAGCAAGGTTTGAGCGGTACTAATTAAAATTTACCTCAACAATAAAAGCAAAGGATCAACACAAGGCAAGATTTATTTGCGACACAAAAAGTGCAAGCAAATAGTCGAGAATTAGAATACCATACGCGAAACTTGTGGGCGTTGCGGTAGCGTTCGTCCCTCAACAGGAGCCCTCAAATGGTAAGCGTAGGGTGTCAGTATTGGACTGATGGCTATTTAAGGGGAGATGCTCCTCGAAAAATTTTTTCTTCAAATATTAGTGACAGCTCAATGAAACTTTCACTGTTTAGAGAGTGTGAGCTCCTCTGTTCAAATATGCTTTCATTTTCTTGATAGCTCATTTAGTTAAATTTTTGTAGACAATGGATTTGTAAAAACAATGCATTTTTGTGCAAGCTTAGACAATAATAGTAAGCACAAGAAAGCTCTAAAAAATAGCAAATGTTCCTCTTAATGAATTGAGGTATTCAATAAAGCAAAGAAACATTGTGTAACATATGTGTGCTGGCCTAGAAAAAAATTCTAATGCCGAGTTTCAGTTTCAGCATGCTCAAAGAACAAGCTTTTGAAAATATCTAGCTGATCATGCTTTGGAGACCTCTGAAAATGGCTCATTTGAATTCAGGACATGTTAAACATTAAGCATGCCAAGTTTCGTTGCAATCCGACTTCATAAAGCGTACAAATTTTAATGCACAAACTTTAAAAATGCCAAAAAACAAGGAACTGAGAAAAACAGGTTTGAAAGTTGAAAAACATGTTTAATTCTATACTCTTCAACCGATCTGCACGAAATTCACATAGATAGTCACCAAGGCTTTCTGGGAAAGAGTTCACAGTTTTAGAAGGATCCAGCGCCATATGTTGGGCTCTCACAGTCCCTGCGAGCTGCCTCGTACAGGCGGGATTTTTTTCGCGGCACTGCGGCGATGGGCCCTTGCTTCAGCTGTGACCTTTGCCGTCATGCTGGAAATGCGCCTCTTGTTGGCATCCTTGCCTAAAGAAAGCAATTCCTTCGACGGGAGAACTCCAAGTTCCTGAAGCACCTCTTCAAACCCAGAGTGCCCTCGGCTGAACCAAAGGACAGCGATTGCCGTCGCTGTTTCAACCACGGTTCTTGTGGCAAATTTTGTTTTTGGGCATAACAGCCATATTTTGCTGTTGAGCGATTCAGCTGCGTTCTGTGTCTGTCCTTTCATGCAACGCTGAAGCAGCTTTTCTTCTGTCAGCCTTTTGTAGACTGGCAGCATTGCCTTGCTTTGGGAAAATGTGAGGATGGGAGTGTGGGGTGGTGCTGGCTCACCCAGTGCTTGTGCTCGCTTGTGCTTGCACCAAGACGTGTCACCGTCTGGGCAAAACTTGTGACTGCTGGCACCATCTCTGGAGCAAGAGTGGAAGTAGGATGCCCAGACAGCACGATACATGTTGCGAACACTGCCTCTGTTACTAGTGATTGCGACTTGAAAATAGCACTGCAGCTTGTGAATTTTTGCGTCCTTCAGCTTCTGCCCTCTTGGCATCTTCAATTTGCGGAGAGCTGTTCCAAGTCTTTTGGCGACATGATTAGTGCAGTCCTCCTTTAGCACAGGAACACCTTCATAGAGATTCAGTTCTGACACAGCAGTATATGCTTTGCTGTCCCCATCAGAAAGGAACGTTGTGAACTGCAAAGGTGTGCTGTAGGAGTCCGTTCTTTTCCATATACGTACTGCAGCCTCGGTTTCCATTGCATGTGCTGAACAGGTTGTGTTTTTTTCACACACGGGTGTGTGAAATGGTTGCCAAATTTCTTTTTCTCTATCCTCCAGTGCCTTGTGCCTGCTGCAGCTGAGGCAATAGTTGGACAGCACCTCAAAGTCTAAACACAGCCCTGTGGCAAGGGAAATGGCCGTACCCACACCATTATGGCTTTTGTGGCCTCTTTTTTGCCATGTTCCGTCGAACATAACGGCTACATCTGACGATCCGCCGTCGTCGGCAGTCAGCTGTCTTGCTCGTGCGAGGTTTTCAGCGACGGCTTTCATGGCGGCTGCATGCACTTTTTTGGCAATGGCTGTGAATGTCTTATGATGCACTGGTTTTGTAACGCCAAGGCTGCATGCACTTTTTTGGCAATGGCCGTGAATGTCTTATGATGCACTGGTTTTGTAACGCCAAGGATCACGCAAAACCACGCAAGCTGATTGTGTCCGACGCCTATCGCACGCGCTGCGACCACTGACTTTACATTCATGGCGAAGCTGTCCCGTGCGCTGCCGCTGGCGGTTGTATCCTCCCTTTCACTGCATGACGCAGACACGCGGCTTGACGTGTACGTTGATGAAACGACAGTTGTAGCACATGCGTCATTTCGGCAATAAAGTTCAAAAAGCAATGCCAGTCCTTTTCGTTTATCTGCCAATTCTCGAACAGACAACTCGCACCGTCCGCAGTTGGGACATACTGCGCCGCTGACGAGGTTCTGCATCAAGTCCATCTTGCAAATAAATGAGCTGCCGCTCTCACCTTGATGCTCGCTTTCGTCGTTGAATATCTTCATTTTTCTCTCTGAAGCACTGACGAAATCATCGACGCTATGGATAAAGGTCGGAGAATCCAAATCGGGTGCTTCGTCGTTGCCGGGGCTAGGCCTAGCAGCAGACGAACCTCCCGCTGCCGAGCTCTCCGCTTGCGTTTGGTGCGCCTTCCTTTGAACTGGTGCCTAGTCATAAACTTACGTGAACGAAAGTCACGTTTTACGCCGGAATCCATCGGCACCATGGCAGAGAAAAAGTAACTCGGGCGGTTGTTTCTGCCGTCCCGTCTCGGCAAAAGCAGGGGCCGTCCCGTCTCGGCAAAAGCAGGAGAACGAAGAAAGAGCGCTCGCGCACGGATGCGTGCTGGAATGCTCGCAACCAATAGGCAGCGCTCCAATCAAGCCACGTGACTAGAAAGGCCCGCACACCACGCTGGAATGCAGTCGGGAAATGCTTTTTTTTTTGTATTTTCAGTGAGAATGCCACGCTGCCGAAGTGGGCTTTTGGAAGTGAAGGTTAGGCCTACATGCCCGCGAAATTTCAAGAGGCGGCGATGCGACAGAGCGAAGTGGCGCGTGCGCGAAAATCGGGTAATTCCGCACTTTCGCGAGCTACCGCGAGTGCTTTAATTGTATTTTTCGATAACTTCTAGTTGATTCTCGGTTTTTATTTTTCAATATATTAAGGAGAAGGCTTGGAGGAATACAAAACAAAACAAAACACAAAATTAACTTTTTCGAAAAAAATCGCCGTTTTTCGACCCGCATCTCCCCTTAACAGAATCGTCCGCAGTTTCCTTCTGAAGAAATAAAGTTTACCATCAATACCAGTCTTATGCACACGGCAGGCCCAACGCGTCTTGGTGGCTTTCAGCTGCTGTGACCAGTAGGGAACAGAAAATTCGTCGACTCTGAAGGGCCTAGGGGCAGCCCTGTTGCCGTTGTTTAGTGCATGATCAATCACTTTTAACTTGAAAGCAGCCGTGTAGCTTCAGTATCGCTTCATAACGTGACAAGATTACAGACACAACAATCAAAACACACTGCAACGTGCACTTGCCGCTTTGGCTTGGCTTGGATTGGATCTCCGTGCAATAATAGTACGCTTGATGCATAAGAGATAGCGCCAGACGGCGTGCGCTATTATCATCAACGGCTGGAACGAGCAGACGACATTATTGCAAAAATTTACGGTGGTGCGATAATTACTCGAGGAAAAAAAATCGTATTTTTGTTAGGCGATGTGGGGGGTGCGAGAATTATGCGAGTGTAAAGATTATGTGAGTAAATACGGTAGATAGTTAAAGAAGCTGAACAAGGCTGTGCAGTTTCACCTGATTTGGTAAAGAAATAACCCACGTCATCTTTAAAACTCTTGACCCCCTTAAACCTGCTTATAAAGAGCCTGCATATGACGAAGTTTTTTTATTGCCCGCCGCTGCTGCATAGAAGCACATTTATTAGCGACCTCTATGCAACAAAGTAACAGCGGGAAAATATCTTGATATAACGAATTTTCCCTACAAACTATCAATTATTTTGCCCCGGATTTTGTCATTTTGATACGCGCAAGCAGCGGCGACGTGCACGCCGCGTTTGGGCCCCAGGGTCAACCAGAGCGAGCACCTCGCGCGAGAGAGCGCGAGGGGGCTTGGGTCCTATGAGCCAGCGTTGCCCCTGTTCTTACCGCCGTGGGTGCATGCGTGTATGTGTCCACCCCCCCCCCCCCGCCCTCCAATCTAAACAAAAAACAAAAGAAGAAAACTACTTTTGAATTCGCAATGCCACGCTTTTATTAAGCGTCCCATGTGTGGGGCCGCGCTGCATATGGATGGTGCTTTACCGAATAGTATTCCGCAGTATTGATGTCATTTGCTTTTCGTTTTCGACGCCATGCGTGTGTGCATGGTTTCACTATGCTCGCATAGTGTGACCCCCGACTCAGCATGGTCGGGTTTTTTATTTTTTGGCAGAGACTGCTGCACCGCGCGGCGCACGAGCCACCCACCCACAGAAACGGCTGCTGCGCCGCGCGGAAGCGACGTCAGGCATTTTCGGTTAGGTGCTTTGTTTGAATAGTCGGGAGTGTCTAGCGGTACGTCTAGATATAACGATAAAAGTCCTTAAAATTACGTCCAAACGAAAAAGTGAACAAAAATGTTAGTTAGGTTTAGCATGAAAACAATACAAAACCGGCTTGTTTGCCATATGAAACCGATCGGCAGCTGTGGCGTAGTTGGTTAAAGCAACACATCAACTGGTGAGGTCGGTGGTTCAACTCCCATTGCAGTTAATACTTTCTCTTTTTTTTTTGTTCACGCATGTATTGTTTTAACATTTGCGCCTCCTCATCAGCCCGATTTGCTGCTGGTGGTGGTCCTGTCTACAGGCCCTTTAATATTGGATCTTCGATGACTCTTGCAGGATTGACTATATTTATTATGATCAAGTGTTTTGCGAATCAGCGCTCTTAATCAGCGAGACGCAAAAAGACACAAAAAACTCGAATGCAGCTGGCTGCATTGGTTTCTTTGGCACAGGTGTCAGGAATGTTGATTTCCACGGTTTTTGTCTCGGGCAACTTTTTTTATGTCTCTCAGTGTACCATCACCTGACGAGGTAACCGCAGGCCGCTTTCTTTAAAAATACTGACGTGTCACCGCAATGTTCTAGGCGATCAGCACTTGATAAAGGCGATCAGCACTTGGCAAGCGTTGATGGCGTCAGCCCATCTAACTACAAAACAGCTTGTCTGCCTTGCTGAATAACATGTGCGGCCTGTGACAGCACGGGAGCATTCACGCAGCAACGGATGAGAACAGCCGTACGTGTTTACAAATGAAAAAACAGCCGGCAATGCAGTAGCTCTGGCCCTCGTAGATCACAGGCTTCGTAAGAACATTACAATAAAGTTGTTTCCATCCACCGTATAAACACTTCGCCGACGCACTGGGGTTTCATGCATGTGCGTTCGGTCAGTCACACGTGAACTGTGCTGTGCGAAAGCATTTATTTCATCGTCGATCTTGTCCTTCGTGACAAGCAAAACTCGGCAGCAAGAACACTTTCACCTTTGACAACACCACACTTGGCATTGCAATCTAGAAAATGCAGTACGTCCAACAACTGTAATCCGCACATCATACTGAGAAACTTTATGGCGCACACACTCAGATGAAGCTGTGGCGCGGTGGACGGCCGCGCTAGCTCCCACCACCAGGTTCAACTAAGCATCCAGCAATCACGTGAAGCAGCGACGACACTCCAGTCCTCCTTGGGAGTGGCCTAGGCCATGGCCACGATTTCATCGGAGTTTTCACCACCTACACACATCGCAGGCGGCTGTTTACCTTTCGCAGCCGCAGCGCCCATTGTGCCCCCTGTATTTAAAATACTTGTAATATGTATTTAAATAACAAACCTAGGCTAATTGACTCGTTAAACACCTGCTTAGTAAAATTTTTGGAGGTTTAACGCATTACACAGGAATAACTTACACATTTAACTAGGTTTAGGTAATAATTTTTAATGTGACGTCACTTCCGTGCGGCACAGGAGCCACTTCTGTGAGGGGCTGGCTGCTGCGCCGCGCGGCGCAGGAGATGCTGTCTTTTTTCTTTTATTTTTTTAAAATGCAGACAACCGTGTCGTCAATGCCAAGGGGATGTTAGATTAGGCAATGATGAAAACTCTTTGAGATTACTGCGGCGACGGATCTTCAGAGGCCGATCGCGCTTCCATTTTGTCCTGCGCGCGCGAGTTCGCAAGCTCTTAGCCTTCGTGATTACTGGATTACCTCTGGCAACAACATGACGGCGCGCTGAATGCAATGCAATGAATGTGATAGCAACAAGTTGTAATGTTATACAGAGCAAGGCTGGCAGCCGGCTCTTTTGAATCTGATATTGCAGAACTCCAAAAAAATGGTGGTGTGATCAAATAGAGCCGCTTTGGGGAGAAGCGTCCAGCCCTCGCACTTTCTTCGTGTTGAAAGCACACTGATGCTTGTTGAGATAGCGCGCACACCAGCAGTCGCAGCCTCGCCCTTGAAATCGAAGTTCACTCAAACCATTGCTACTCGAGCGGCCCCTTCCCCGTTTTTTCATGCTCGTTTAACACTGGTGGTTTCCTTTCTGCTTGAGCATTCGACGGCAGCTCTAACACGCGGAGGATGTTATCTTCCGCGCCTTTCACGTGGTAAGATAGGCTGACTCATTTGATCTCTGCTTTGGCACTCAAAATATATTGTAACAATACTGACTGTTGGCATAGTTGGTACTTGCGTAATGACATGCTTTGGCCAGTACTTAGTGTTGTGTTATTTGCGGCCAAAGCATGTCATTAAGCACTCGCGCTTTTTTACCCATTCGTGAAAGTCGCGATGAGCGAGGGCATATTATAGCTTTAGATTTGTCACGGAACATGGCGGCAACAGCAAAACCCCATCTAAAGTGTTCATATATTGCTGTCGCAATACACTGAAAGCTCTTCAATTCACGCCTCATCATTTCAAAATATTTAATAATTCAAAATGGTTGCTGCTGTCCGGTCAGATGTGCATAGGAGACCATGTTTGAAATAATTTGTTAATTCGAACAGAAATTGCCGCCTCTACGGATAATTCAATACACGCGTCGCCAAGCACCATCGTCGCCAAACACTAGTGGAAGCTTTTACGACCGAACGATAGATGGCACAACCCACTTTTTCGAGCTTCAAGCAGCCTCCGAGCAAAGGGTGAGCAAAGTATGGCCTCCGAAACTAGGGGGAGCAATTTCTTTTTTTCATCACCTTCCCGCTATATAAGCGCCTGGGGCCACTAGTATATGCGGGACGCTGAGGAGTTGGCGGAGTAGTCTTAGCAGTCCTAGGCCGCACCCGGCAGCGTCACATTGTTCCTCGAGCACGTTGTTAGTTTACGCCGTCAAGCCGTCTTATTCTGCATCGAAGTAGCAAGATGCCGCGGGGAAACTGCTGCGCAAAGACTGTCAAGGAGAAGGTGGAGATTTCGGGAGAGGTTGACCGAGGGAGGTCGAGCAAATGCACGAAATAGTAACGAAGCACGGCATACCTCCGAGCACGTTGTCAACCTACATACGAAACAATGTGGGGGTGCTGGCACTCCCTGTAAAGATGTTTGGTTAGAGCCGCGTGGTGCGCATGTCTCGCCCAAAAGCCGCATTTCGAGACTAGTGAGCGCTAGATGGTGTTGTGTTCGCGGTGCGCACCACTATCATCATCACAGTTAGTAGAATGGTAGCGCCGGCGGTGACCCCTGGCGGAAGGCAAGCCTTGGTGGTGGGCGAGACTTGAGCGAGTCTCCTCTGCGTGGGTCCCCGGTGCTCGGCACTGCGGGCTACGCGCCA
Organism: Rhipicephalus annulatus; assembly: GCA_013436015.1. Lineage (NCBI taxonomy): Eukaryota > Metazoa > Arthropoda > Arachnida > Ixodida > Ixodidae > Rhipicephalus > Rhipicephalus annulatus. The sequence goes on along the minus strand of WOVY01003942.1, from coordinate 156,497 downwards.
GGGGCCCTCGTGGTAAGTCAAGCGTTGGAGACGCCGCCCTGGGCCTGTTATTGTGTGTTTGTCATGAACTGTATGGTAATATTGAGTACGGATGTCCTAGCGTGTTGATAACAATTGATGTATCGATTCGGCGGACGATATCGTCATTCTAAACTAGTTAAATAAATGTATGTTGTTGTTGGTTTGTTCAGACCGCGTCTGCTGCGTCTGTTCACTCTCGAGAGCATGGCGTTCACTCGCAATTCGAGACTCCACAACAGGACGGCTATTAACGTTTATGAAGCCGAGCATTTTGATGCCAGTTGGAGAAGGCTAAGGACAGCGAAATTCTAGGAACTGGAGTCAGCTTTGATTATCTTGGTTAAAGAAATGAGAGCCCAGAGTATCGCATTGAGCGGCCCTAATCATGGCCAAAGCAGCCAATTTCGCCCTGCGCTTGAACATTGAAGACTTTAACGCCTCCAAGGGATGGTTTCATTGTTTCAGGGAGCGGCAAAATCTTGTATTCCGCATGTTATCCGGCAAGGCAAAGGAAGTACACGCCGAAACATGCGCTATTTAGAGAAGCAACTCTCTGCAGCAGTACTTGGAGAGATATTCGCCACAGGATGTGTTTAGCGCTGACGAGGCAGCGTTATTTTTCAAGTTGCAGCCAGACAAGACAATCACTTACAAGAGAGACAGCTGTGCCGGCAGTGCGCAGCAAAGAGCATGTCACTGTTCTGGTCGCCGCACATATGACCGCTACTGGAAAGGTCCCCCTTTTTGTGATTTGCAAAGCACCCAAGCCACAGTGCTTCAAAAACATTCGATCACTCCCGACAGAGTACGCCGCAAACAAGAAAGCCTGGATGACAGGTGACTTATTCAGGAAGTGGCTACTGGAATTCTACAGATGAATAGAACTGAGCGGCAGACGTGTTCTTGTCGTGGACAACTCTACGACGCACAAAGTGGACGTTGAGCTGAAAGCAACAAAGTGAGTGTTCCTTCCAGCAAACACAACTGCGGCCCTACAGCCAATGGACCAGGATGTTATAAGGAACATCAAGTGCTTTTATAGGCATCAGATGCTGGAGAGAATGATTTTGTGCGTGGGCGACAGGAAGGACTTCAGCATTACGCTGCTCACTGCCATGCACATGTTGGTGCACGCATGGGAACAGGTGACCGCGACCACAATCACAAACTGTTTTCGCCACAGTGGATTTGCAGTTGTAGGCGCGCAGGATAGTTGCGATGTCGGCGTGAATGGGGCTGAAGAGCTCATGCAAGTGGCATTGCGCGACACTCTTCAGGGCGTCTATTTTGCTGATTATGTTGAAGTTGACACCGGTGCATTGGTGTGTGGTGCCCTGACTGATGACATTATCGCTCAAGTAGTAGCTTGCTGCTGAAGAGCCAAAAGGCGAGGAAGATGAAGATGACGAAGTGCCTGTGCGCTCTTCAGCATCTGAGGTGATGGAGGCACTTAATGTGGCCCGTCTCTTCTTCAGCTTTGAAGAGGGTGAAGAGGATTTCCTGTGCCGTGCTCGCGTGCTAATACAGAGAGCCACAACTGTGGTATTCAGGGAAAAGAAGGTCATTACAGACTCTTTTGGCTAATAAATATTATTCGTGCCCCTCCCTCCCCCAGAAATCCATCCATTCTTACTCACTTTCATTATTTCAAATTTCGTTGAATTTGAAATTGCTCAGCGTTCCTATGGAATTTGAATTAGCGAGCTTTTATTGCAATAAGGCAATTTTTTACTACTAAATAAGTGTTTTTTTCGGTTAGCTCTGTCTTTAGTCCCCTTTTGTTTATGTGTGTTTATTTTCGTATTGAACCTGCACATATCGAAATCTTCTTCCTAATGAATTTTTCTGAGAATTTATCAATTTAGTTATATCGAGGTCTAACTATAGTCCGTTCAGTGTTTTAAAGCAACACATTTGGGCATACTTTGCATGTTTAGCGTTTGGTTTTTGGGGGGCAATTCCAAATGATCGCAATTGAAAAGGTTTCCCGATGCGGGCTCTGACTTTTCCCACGAGTAGGCGGACTTGCAAGCTCAGCAAGCTCTAGTTGTCGCGGCTCTTCTCCCCACCCTGTAGACGAACTTGGTTCCACGCATGCTGCCCTCAGACGAGCTCATAAGTGCATCTCGTTTGCACCTGATCTCATGTTTTCTATGGCACACTTCCCGGGGCGATGCGTTGATTGAGTTGTAAGTCGGCAGGCTAGACCTCACGAGCAGAATAGCTGCAACACTTGGCAGTGGTTACATTTTGAAAGAGGTAAATATAAGGAAACAACGTTTTGGTTATCAAAGCAGCGACTCGTATTGTTTACGAAAACAAAGGCGTGCATGGTGCAAGTGCAACATTCCAGTTAGAGCGGTCGCCCGTGCTGCAGACAACGCATCAAAAGCAAGCGGAAATTCGATTGTCGATATGCGGAGAAATCAGACACATACATCAAAATCTCCGAGAAGTTAGTCGGCGAGCATCTGCAAGTGTTTCTGTTTTTGCGTTCATTTTGTCGCCACAGCAGGCCTGAGAACATGAGCCTTTCAGCATTTGCAATTTTAAGAGAATGAGAATTCGTATCTCTGTCACACAACTCAATTATCAGAATGAAGTGGCTGCCAATCCGACAAATCTTGCACACTTGTAATCTCTAAATAATGTAACTTCACTTATATGACGTATATGCATTCTTTTGGCGAGTTACGTTATATATGTGGCAGTTTATGATGAATTAGAAAGGTAATCCGACCAGCACTGCACAAGCATGCATGCCTTTCTTTATCTAAAGTGCACATACTGCCACCGTAGCACGTGTGCACCTGAGGATAGACGCACGCTAAAGCTTTTCGACCCTGAGAAATTGTACTTTCATTTTCGAAATATGAAATGGCCACGTTTAGCACTATTTTGGTGCCGAATAGTAGAAATATAGCAGGATTGGTCTTTCAGCGCAATTGGTGCAGCTATCACATCACTGTGGCACAGGTACACAAGCTAGGCCCACAATGGTTGAAATAATAATGATAATAATAAAGCTTTATTTTTTCAGTAACATTACAAAAAGGCGGCAATAGCAAAAGGCATCAAGGCCTGACAAAGGCTTTTGCTCCCTTTACTTATTTGGCTGCAGCGAACAGATTATTTGTACAATAAAGGCACCTGGTACATTACCTATCTTACAATATAACAAAATATAACAGCAAATGACACGAAGCAATAACTTATGTTCCATTCCCACATAGGACATATAACTAGACATATGTCCCACTCCCAATTACGACATATAACTAGCAAAGGCTGTGGCACAACAACATAGCACGATTGAAACAGAATAAACGTGACCGCCAGATGAGGCAACCCACCTGATCAATCTGGCCCTTGCACTGTAGGATGATCACCTCGAGAAGCTTGAGCGCATGGAACTTGGGGTCTTCACCAGAGTCACCTTCCAATACCTGCACAGGGTCGCGACAGTTACACAGAGCAGCACGTTGCCATAATCAGCCCCTACATTCTATAGTGGGAACCTGTTGCATGACAAAACAAGGTAGGGGTGATATAAATGAGATCAAGGCAACACGGAGCATACTGCTGGCACTGAATGGCAAGCTACTCCACCAATCAGCACAGTTACAATTCGCTCACATGAGTTTGCACCTAATCATATCAAACTCAACTGAAGAACAATAAGCAGGCATCCAAGCCTTCCATCTGCATCAGAAATAAAGCAGGGCACAATTAAAGCAAATAAAGCAGGAAATAAAGCCACAAATAAAACAGGAAATAAAGCAGGGGTAGAGAACAGTTATGGGAAAAAAAAGTGCACTAGCACCAGCAAATAAACAAGCCGATTTCCACACAAAAGTTTCACAGAACACAAAAAACTTCAATTATATTTAAAATATCACTCTTCCACAAGAGTTACCCTCTTTCACAGGAGCTATGAGCACTTATACCCAGACAATGAATGTAAGCTATGCGTAACAGAAAAGGCATCTTATAAACATATGTTATGGGAATGCCCCAACTTATCAACAAGTTCTCCTGAGGCCCTCCAGGAGCAGTGGCCACTTGTGCTGCTCAGCTCTGAGGTTCAAGACCAAAAATGGGCTATCCAGCAGGCCAGGGAGGCTGTACAGAGACAAGGTCTCCCGGTACCTCCTTGTGCGATCTAGCCCGGACCACAAACATGCCGGATACAGAAATAAAGTTTATTCATTCATTCATATACACAAAGTGAACAATGTTACAGGAGCTTGCTCGGAGACGATTGGATAACCAGTGAATGCTCCATACACATTCATAATCTAAAGATGTGGCAGGTTTGCTGAAGGGTGGACACAGGTTTCGGCAACAACAACAACAAAAAAAAGAACAAAAAAAAAATTTTTAAGTTTGGTGATTTTCGTTCTCTTCATATCGTCCCGCACCTGCCAGCGAAAAATGAACTGGAAATGACGTGTCACTGAAAAATGTCGTGTTTATTCATCCCAGCACTTGGTTTCGCTTATGAAAATGCCGAAAACAGCCCCCTTTTGCATTGTTCGGATCCTGCTAACCACTTATCGGATCGCGGCTATTAGTCTCGTTTGAAAGAGCTTCTGTTGAGCTCCCTTTCCCGCCAGGAACAAACCCCCAAAGCTGCAGCCAGTCTACGCTACCAGACAAACACAAGCGACAAAATTGTGCCGTATCATTGGTTCATAGCAGTCACGTGAGTGCACGGCGGCTTCTGATTGGGGCGCGGGGACTGACAACACTGATCACACGCGCACAGCCGCAAACACACGCGTTGTCACCGCCATTTTGGAAGTCTTGTAATTTAGCGATAGAAATCAAGATGCCGAACCGTGCTCGAATGCTCCACACACTGCACTAATTCGGCAAGCGACCGAAAATATGTGCATGTGCAGCCCAAGGACTCATCGCAGCCAGCGGCGGCTACGTCGACAGAGCCGAGCAGGACAGAAGACCGGCGGACGCTGCGATGCAGCAGCCTGACACGAACGCAGCCTTCGATTGCTACAACGTCTACTAATGGCGATACATGCCCAGAGTGCCATAAATTATCGCAGTTGCCGACGAAAAAATCTGCAGATCTCTGCAGAAGAGCGCAACGAATTCCGTGACAAGCCGCACTGCAACACAAGCGATCGCGATGGCGACCAAGGTGCCGTCGGAATCTGCTGATTGCGGTCATACTTGAACAAGGCGCCAGGAAACAATGCCCCCGCTTGTGATTATGACAGCAGAGAATGCCGCTGCAGCAGACCTCGCAGCCAGAGAAAGCGTGGCGGCGACTGCGACCGCTGCCTGCAGTACTTCAGGTATGCGCGATCGAGCTGCGAGGATAGGCATGACACTTTTGACATTAGCTGACAAAAAACTCATTGAGCATCGTGCACAGCAAAAAGCAGCGGAATTTCCCTCGGTCTCAGCAACCGATCGCGAAATAAGTGTTCTTGCGAGTCAGGACAACCCCGAAAGTTCGTCAGCCACAGCGTACTAATTGAGCAATATTTTTGCCGAGTGTGCCATGGTTAGTTGACCATCAAACGCGACGCGTGTGAGAACAGTGTAGCCGTTAACCTGAAGCTTCACTGCAGCAACTGCGGAGACGTTGGTTCGAAATGGAGCTCGCGTTGGGTTGGTGGCCGTAGTAATTGTAACTTGTTCGAAGTCAACGTTCGCATGGCGGTTCAGAGCACTGGAAATGGTCAGACAGCTCTGAACGACACCTTTGCCGCTATCGGTGTTACACATCGAGGCCCTCATACAAAAACGTACCAATAGTACTTGAAAATGGAACTTTAGCCAGCAGCAACGAGAACTTGTGCCGTACATTTGACTAAGTGTGCCACAGCGGTAAAGAGCCACTACAAGGACCACAATTTCGGCATCCCCGGAAATATTGTCTCTTTTGATGGAAGCTGGCACACAAGAGTACACACCTCTCACATTGGAATAACTGTGATTGAAGTTTTTTCAGGTCATGTGCTAGACTATGTCATCATCATCATCATCAGCCTGACTACGTCCACTGCAGGACAAAGGCCTTTCCCATGTTCCGCCAGTTAATTCGATCCTGTGCTTGCTGCTGCTAATTTATACCCGCAAACTTCTTAATCTCGTATGCCCAATTAACCTTCTGTCTCGCCCTAACCCGCTGCCTTCTCCTGGGAGTCCAGTTAGTTACCTGTAATGACCAGTGGTTATCCTGTCTACGCGCTACATGCCCCGCCCATGTCCATTTCTTCTTCTTGATTTCAACTATGATATCCTCAAACCCTGTTTGTTGCCTAATCCACTCTGCCCTTTTCTTGTCTCTTAAGGTTACACCTACCATTTTTCTTTCCATTGCTCGCTGCGTTGTTCTCAATTTAAGCAGGACCCTCTTTGTAAGTCTCCAGGTTTCTGCTCCGTAGCTATGTACCGGCAAGATACCGCTGTTATATACCTTCCTCTAGAGGGATAGTGGCAATCTACTTGTCATAGACTATGTAGTGCTTTCTAAATTTGGCTTGGCTGTGAATGTGGTCCGAAACCCGAGAGCCCAGAATACTCTGAATGGAAAGCCAAACATTGTTGCCAGAAAAATACCTCATGCAAGGCGGGCCAAATGAAAGTAGAGGCAGCAATGATTTTATTTAAGCGCTCCCTTTTGCTTCATGGCCTCAGGTACACCATCATGCTTTGTGATGTTGACATCCGGTCGCATAGTACTGCCAAAGATGCTAAGGTGTATGGCTTCATAAATGTTGAAAAAGAAGACTGCTTGAGCCATGTGCAGAAGCGCATGGGGACTGAGCTTTGGAACCTCGTGCAGAAGCATAAAGGGGACAGCAGTGAGCACGTCAGCGGCAAGGGCCGCCTCTCGGGTGACCTCATCACAAAATTAATGAGCTATTACGGCTGGGTTCTGAAATGCCATTCTGGGAATGTGGATGGATGCACAAAGCTGTGTAGGCTACGTATCATCATGTGACATTACCTGACGAGATATCCAACTACAGCTTCCGTCCACACAGCCCCGAGTCTTGGTGCAAGCATAATGCCACCATGGGAGGGAATGAGCTCATCCCAAAAAGTAAGTAAGACTTGTCAGAGGCTGTGAGCAATGCACTGTGTGCTGTTCATGAATGCTTGCATGACAAGAAGCTTCTGCAGAGAAGCACCAGAGAGACGACGTAGAATGTGAATGAGGCCTTGCATGCAGTCATTTGGAACCTCTCACATAAGGACAAGAACGCGTCATTGTTTGCCGTTGAGACGGCCATGGCAGATGATGTTATGCATTTCAAATTAGGGAACAAGGAATCTAGTTCGCTTATTTTGCGTGAACAGCAGCTAGATCAAACATGCACAGGTAACCAGTGGGCGGTTGAGAAAGACTATCGCCATGTCATCGACTCGGAGAGGAAACGTGCATCTTCAGCGGCGTTCTTCAGTGTGCAAGAAAACTTTGATGAAATGTTTGAAGACATTGTAAAATTTTAAAATTTTCCAGAAATCACCAGTGAAAACTCAGAGCTATGAGACTGCAATATAAAAACTTCATAACTTTGGATAAAATTTAGATACCAGCATTAAATTGCATATTTGCACTAATTGAATATTCAGCAACATACAGGTTCAATTTTAGCTCTCTTGATGCATTACTTTTTAATAGGCTTGTGCAAATAGTGAATTTCAGGTTCGAAGCGAATCTTCGAATTCCTATTCCTGCCACCTTGCATGTTAATATACCCTACGTCCGAATTGGCTCCACCCTTGTGCCTACGTCAATTTCCCCTCAGACTCTACGTGTCTTAAATATTGGTGCCACTTTGGAATCGTATCTGTCTCTGTCTATATCAAAGAGTCCCCCTGGTTCAAAGAGTCCCCCTGGGTCAAAGAGTCCCCTGTCAAAGAGTCCCCCTGGTTGCTTTCCTCCTTACCACCATATTTACTCGCATAATCCTCACACATTTTTTTGGCGGGAAACCGATGCAAAGCTGGGGGGTGCGAGAATTACACGGGGAAAACAATCCACGAAAACGTACAGAGTGAAAAAGAACAGGAAGTGGCCACAAATCGGGATTCTCACACCAGCAACTAACGGCAAGCTTAAGAAGTACTAATTAAAATTTACCTCAAAAATAAAAGCAGAGGTTCTACACAAGGCAAGATTTATTTGAGACAGAATAAGTGCAAGCAAATAGTCAAGAATTAAAATACAATACGCAAAGCTTGTAGGTGTTGCGGGCGTAGCGGTAGCGTTCGTCACACAACAGGAGCCCTCAAAAGGTAATTGTAGGGTGTCAGTATTAGGCTGATGGCTATTTAATAGAATCTTCCGCAGTTTCCTTCTGAAGAAATAAAGTTTACCATCAATCCCAGTCTTAGGCACAGGGCAAGCCCAACACGTCTCAGTGGCTTTCAGCTGCCGTCACCAATAGCGAACACAAAACTCGTAGACTCCGAAGGTTCTACCGGCGGCTCTGTTGCCGTTGTTTAGTGCATGATTAATCCCTTTCAACTTAAAAGCAGCCCTGCCGCGGTAGTCTAGTGGCTAAGGTACTCGGCTGCTGACCGGCAGGTCGCGGAATTGAATCCCGGCTGCGGCGGCTGCATTTCCGGTGGAGGCGGAAATGTTGTAGGCCCGTGTGCTTAGCTATGGGTACATGTTAAAGAAACCCATGTGGTCGAAATTTTCGGAGCCCTCCACTACAGCGTCTCTCATAGCCATATGGTGGATTTGGGATGTTAAACCCCACATATCAATCAATCAACTTGAAAGCAGCCCCATAATGTGACAAGATTACCGACACAACATACAAAACATGCCACATTGTGCACTTGCCGCTTTGGCTTGGCTTGAATTGGATTGCATCTCCGTGCTAAATAGTACTCATGATGCTTAAGATATGGCACCAGATGGCGTGCGCTATCATCATCGACGGCTAGAACGAGCAGACGACATTATCGCAGAAATTTTCGGGGCTGCGATAATTACTCGAGGAAAAAGAAATCGTATTTTTGTTAGGCGATGTGAGGGGTGCAAGAATTACGCGAGTGCGAGGATTACTCGAGTAAATACAGTAGCTATCCTGAATCCTGAAGAGCCCGCGTGCCCCCCAAAAAAGCTACTGCGCGTCCTGCCAATCATGACCTGGCCTCCTATTTAAGTGAATTCTGTCTCATTGAAAACCACCCCACCTATGCACCTTATGCACCTCTTTGTTCATTTCCACTACCTCAAAGCCTTTCTCTCGAATTATCTTCCATATCTCTTTCTTTGCGTCAACAACCACTCTTTGCAGGATGCTGTCACGCACCGGTACCTCCGGTACCGTGCATATCAAGACCTGTACCTAAGAGGAAGTGGCGCGCATGTCGTCAACTCTTTTTGCCAGTGTGGTCGCTCCGAATGCTGAATCTTCATTCAAGACATTGTTTAGACCGCCCACAATCATCACGAGGTTTTGTCCATTAGCTTTAGTTCCGATTTTTCTGCTCGCTTGTATCATGACTGCTTCCAGCTTAGGTCCTAGGAACGCCCCTACTAAAACCCTTTTGTCTCCTCTTACCCTCTCTTTGATTGCTTCTGTGCATAGATTTAAATTCAAGTCCCGAGCGATTATCACGTGGTCTGCTAGAGTGTCCTGCCCCTGGAGGTTACTTGCACTTGTGACCTCGGCTGTTTTGTACCCTCCCACCCCCACCACTACTTCGCTGAAGCTGGGTCTTGTGACCATTGACCCGGCTGAACCTCTTTTTTCTAAATTTGTTTTCTCTCATTTCTCCGCCACTCTGGGTTCCAGTGCCCTACAGGTCTCTCCATCGGCCGCTCCTTTGTTCACCTCCGTTTGTACCTCATCGGCAGACCTAGACCTTTCTCCCATAGCTCTCGTTTTTTCTTGCTCTGTCACCAACGCAGTTTCCAGCTTCGCATTTCTTATCAGCAGTTCACTCTGAGCAACCATCATTTCCCCAACTTTTTCCTTGACCTCACATTGCCTACACTTGGCGTCAGCCTCCACTGCCTTCGCGTCTGCAGTATCCTCTATTCTCAGACCCACCCCACACATTGAACATTTTCTAGTTTTTTTAACTATACCTTCTTGACGCCAATTGTCCTGCTGAATTGACCCACTCAAGAATTACAAAATACGGCATACGATGAACCCTGCCCTAAGCGAAAGAAGTCTAAGCTATACTACAAAAATTTGCGTGTTTGGTATACGTTCACCCCTACCACGGGTGGCAGGAGGAAAAAAAGAAAACACACACACACAAACAAGTGAATACCTAGTGACTGACCCCCCCCCCCTCCCAAAAAGCTGTACAATGTAATAAGTGCCATAAATGTTTACACTGCTACCTTAATAATTATAAAATTAAAATTTAAAATTAATTATAAAAAAGGTAGATCGCATGAATACTTTGTGGCGCCACCTGTTGGCAGAAACTTATATTATCTTATGTGCCCTGTCATGTGAATAAACTAGTTCAACAACTAGGTCAACAATTTTCCTGTTAATTGTGAAATGCTCTTTGCTCATTTATAGAAAAAGATGCTACTCCATAAAAATGTACATACAGGCCTGCATTTGCAGTATGCATTAAAGTGACACTGCCTTCTCATGAACAGTGCTTCTTGAGCAATATTTCTACGTGCTTAAGAAACTGGGCACACAGTTTCCGGGTCGCTAAGATCTCGGAGCGACGTTGTTTTCTATCCACAATTTGTCTCAAAAATGACCTGTACTGCTAGTCGGCACTGCCGTGCATATGCGCAATGACATTTTCGATCCCTTGGCTCAAGTGTCAAGAGAACAACAACGATGGCACAAGCCATCCACGACACAGGCGCAACAACCTGGGGCGCAAATGCAAGCAACGCGGTACAAATACAGAGCTGTATAAAGCCACATTGTCTCATCGTAACGGTTTGTTATTTTCAAGAACAGTTCTAAAGCTCGGAATAAATGTGGTTAAGCATAGTTGCATGATCTCCTTCGAAAGCAGAACAACGAAAAAAATGCACAAGTCGCCAGAAAGGCTACCAGCATCGCTATCGATTCTCAGTGTTGCCTAATCAAAGGGCTTCAGACTGCTTATAAAATGACTACGTGCTTTTAGAATTAACTATGGTAGCTGCAAACACCACGAAGCGTAAGCTTTCGGTCGCTCTGGAAGAAACTGGGACGAAAAAAAATCAGTTCCTTCAATGACGCCCACGCTTCACTTCTGCTGTGCTGACCCACAGCTCCGGGTTCCCTTGAAAGCGAGCCCTTTTCACTTTGGCCCCCCGAGCTCTGAGCCCGTCGCGCTTTCTTGGCTTCTAGTGTATTAATGCTGCTGAGCAGTGAAGAACATATTGCAGAATGGTAACGAAGAGTGTTCACCGAGTCAACTGTCAGCAAACTTTCAGCAAAGAGAAAAGAAGCATGCCAAACGTAAGCGCTGTACACAGGCGGTCACCCATCGAACTAGAACATGCTATGCCAAGTGCGGCGGTGCAGCAATAGCGCGCCGCTTGGTTGATTGATTGATTGATTGATTGATATGTGGGGTTTAACATCCCTAAACCACCATATGATTATAAGAGACGCCGTAGTGGAGGGCTCCGGAAATTTCGACCACCTGGGGTTCTTTAGCGTGCACACGGGCCTACATCTGAGCACACGGGCCTACAATCTGAGCACACGGGCCTACAACATTTTCGCCTCCATCAGAAATGCAGCCGCCGCAGCCGGGATTCGAACCCGCGCCCTGCGGTTCAGCAGCCGAGTACCTTAGCCACTAGACAACCGCGGCGGGGCACGCGCCGCTTGGGTGACTCGCGGGCGGAAGTGCAGCTGCGAAAGAAGACAGCCGCCTCCTAGCAGGAGCAATGAGGTCTACCGTACACACCACTGACAATGAAGGCAGAAAAAGCTTGACAAGTAAACTCCTAAATAAAAGGGACGAGGGGACTTTTATTGAAAATAAAAAGAACGCTTTACTAAAACTGAAGAACGCAAGAAGCGCGCAAAGACTTGAAACAGTCAGAGTAAGTAAAGGAAAGTCATAATGTAAGTGATGATGTCACTCACTGCTTTGCACATATTGTACATGGCCAGCAGGTGGTGCTCATTGCTGACAAACCCAGGCGTGTCCACTGTGACAAAATTGTGCAGTGCTGGCATCATGTCTGCAAGAGAGAACAGGGAAACCACAGCTCAGACCACTTGTCACAGAACTGGTACGCATGCCACCTATTCCACAGTACAGTGATGGAAGTGTCCTTCTTACTTTTTGGGGCATACTTTGGAGCAGGAAAAGCACTGCTTTGGAGCAGCTACAAGTGTTTTAGGAGCAGAAAAAAAAAACCTAGTTTACAGCACCCATTGATACTTAGGGAGCACATATTAAATTTGACATACATTAGTAATTGGAGTTCAGAGCATTGTCAAAGCATCTCGCAAATATTCATACTTTTTATTAAATATATTCAACAGACAACTATCAATGTAAATTTCATGTAGGAAACAATGGCCGGTTGATGAAATGTACTGTGAAATGAGCTATATTTTAAAATACTAGTACTTATGGCAGAAAATGGCAGAAATCAAAACAAACTGGAAAAACTGAGTGACACAATATTGAAGTAACCACTGCCTCATTGAACTGTTGCCTAATAAGCAGTAAATCATCGGTTTGAGATACAAGCAATACTGCTCATTTTAACATTTCACCTCACAAGCCTGCATGCCTGGCTGAGGAAAAAAAAAAACAAAAGAAAACAGCGAAACGAGCTTTATGATATCAATATGCCAGTTCTTGTAGCTCAAATAAGATCTGAGCCAATAATGCTACACACTGGCAGCACACTGGGATGGTAGTACAAATGTGCTTTTCAGTTTATTTAGGACCTTTACGTCAGTCACACAGTAAATGTTCGTCATCCTGATTATCTCAATGTCATTTCGGAGCTGTTTGGAGCAAAGTGCATTTTGGAGCAGCCAAAAATGCGCTTTGGAGCGGGAAAAGAGACTTTTGAAAACCAAAAATGCATTTTTGAGCAGGTTAAGGTTAACTGCCATGTAGAACACTAACCGTGTGAAGCAAAGCAGTGAACTGAGGAGTAACGCTTTTAAATTAAGGAGTTCTGTGCAATAATAGATGTTTGGAGCTGTTTGTATAACGTTATAGAATATTGACGCAATCTAATTTTAAACCTTGCAGTGCGTTTTTAATACGGGATGCAATCAACTATGAATTGGTGCTGCATTCTGGCCGCCGAAATAATGTACGCAGAAAACAAATAAATCACTATGGAACTTTTTATTGTAGACTAGCAACACTGCTTTATTTATTTTTTAATTGCAGAAAAGCTTTTGTCTTGTTGGTTGTTTTCTTGCATGACACCTTGTCAAGGTCTGCAGGGTCGTGTTTTTCCTTCACCAAACAAGGACTGGCACTAAAGATGTGCTCGAATCTCCATCCAGTGCCTGGCGTGAGCACGGCGGTCGCCCGAAAAGGTTCAGTTTTTAGGCGTTGCAGAAACACTAATCTATGAGGCTTCCATTGTCAAGGAACATCCATAGACGCTCACGGCGATACCAAGCATGGCTCCAAGCAGATCTGAATTGCATCACAAAAGCTTATTGCAGCCCTCCATATGACTCTGAAGTGCGCGGCCGCATGGACAGTGCAACCGGTGCGTGATGCACTTAGGGGCGACATTCGGTGACTATGCGTGAAATGTGGAGCTATGATAACGAAAAAATTAACACGCACTGCGCTTAGTATCGCAATTTCCAGTGCCAACACACGAAACTGCTAGCCGCTGTTCCAAGCAATCATGGCAGTATGGGGGGGGGGGGGGGGGAAGGGGGGTGACGAGCTCCTAGCGAGTGATGTGCTTTGTTGCCTGCGAAGAAACACGTTAACACGAGTGGGCGTCTTTCTCGCCTGCAAAATTCGTCTCGTCGTCAGCGAAGTTAGGCCTAAAGATGACTTGGGGGACGAGCTGCGCTTGTAGACGGTGCGCCCGCTCTTAGTACCGTAATTACTCGAATATAACGAGCACCTTTTTTTCGGTTTAAGGGTTCATAAATCGCTTGCATGTTAGCATTGAGTACGGAAAAAAAATGAATACAGTCATTCTATTGCTATCGGCATTTCAAAAATGGCCGCCTCCTATGCGCGTCGGCATGGCATGTCAGACATTTCTGCCATTGTGTTTCCCGTGTGCAGCACTTCATACGTGTGCTGAGGAGTTCGTCATCTTGTAGTGCCTTAATATTGACGACATAGAAGGGCAGACTCCAAAGACTCGACGAGTACACCACGATGCCGCTTTTAAAAGAGAAGTCATTGCGTGTGCAGAAACGAACGGAAATCGGGTCGTATTGTGGTCATTCGGAGCACCCAAAACGTGCGTGCGGGACTGGCAGAAACAAAAGCAGAATATTGTCGACAACAAAGCTTCACATGAATGCTCCAGTGGACCCCAGCAGAATCGGTTTCCGCAAATTGAAGAGCTGCTCGTCGAGTATGTGCTTGAGCAGCGAGCGGCACAGCGGCCCGTGACGACAGAACTGCTCCAAGTGCGGGCTATGCAGTTAGCCTAACAAAAAGGGCTAACGCGGAGCCAGTTCAAAGCGAGCAGGTGCCGGCTAACTAACTTTATGAAGAGGAAAGGCTTTTCCTCTGAAGGCGAAGGGGCATATGCCAAAAGTTGCCGGAGGAGTACGAAGAAAAGCTTCACAGTTTTCAGAGGTTCATCCTAAAGTTGCGGCACAACAACGGCTACCTGTTTGGGCAAATCGGCAATGCCGATCAAACGCCTCTTTACTTCGATATGCCCGGCACCACAACTGTCGAAAAAAAGAGGGCGAAGCAAGTTCACGTGCTGACATCGGGCCACAAAAACTAGAGTGACGGCAATACTCTGTTGCACGTCAGTTGGGCACTAGCTTCCCTCGTACCTGATATTCAATCAGAAGACGCTCCCGAAAGGAGTCGTGTTTTCGGGTGGTGCGATCGTGCGGGCCAACGAAAAAGGTTGGATGACGATGGACCTGGTTGCCGATTGGATCCATCACGTCTGGCGGAAGCGGCCCGGCGCAGGTTTGGGCATGCGAGCGATGCTCACGCTCGCATGCCCAAGAAAGCCCAAGATGGGTGAAGAAAGCGTGGTGTGCAATACCATCAGCCATGATCATCAAAGAATTAAAAAAATGTGGCATTTTGAATGCCATGGATGGCACCGAGGATGAGATGCTTTGGGCCGTTGACAGCGATAAGGAGTTGTTTGACAGCGACGCGGACTGACCTATTACGCGACTCGTAACGCCGCCGTAGTGGTAATAGTTCTAGCTGCAGGGCCGGCTGTTTGACTTTGTGTTTTATCTTTCTAAATTTCAGTGCATCAAAACCCAAATACTTGCTCTCAATGAGCGAAGGTTGACTCCTACGAACTTTTTTCTTTCTTTTCTCTTCCGTCGCAAAAAATGGGTGCGCGTTACAATCGAGGGCACGGTAGAATCGAGTAAATACAGTAATCTGATCGGACATCCGCTTACAGCTCCTAACTAAAGCGTAATTATATTTTAAGCAATCGTCGAGCCTTAAACATGTCACAAAGTAGCGATTTTCGACAGCCATGTCTTCGAGACGCACAAGCAGCAGACGTTGATCTGCCGGAGCCCGCATCATGTAAATGGCAAGGCGAGCTGGGGCAACATGGCAGCCGCAGCCAATAAGGGGCCTCGAAATGACCTTCAACCATTTGCTTTTTGAGAGCTTGTTTTTAAGAAGAGACGCGGGTCGAAAAATCGGTATTATTTTTATAATTTTCGATTTTCTGTTCTTGCTTGCTTTATCATCATTTAACATCCTAGTTTCAAGCAGCAAAATATAAGAACAAGATTTGTGCAAGAAGTGTAAAAAAAAACGCGCCTGAATGACTCACGGTGACCGCAAAAATCACGAATGCAGCCACATTTTGGTCATTTTCGAACTGCCGCCACTCAAAGCACGGGCACCGGCCGCCATTGTGGATGGAGACTTGCAAAAATTGCACAAAGCCTTCCTCTTTCGGCAGCTACGTCAGTCGGTTTCGTATTTGCGTGTGAAAATATAATAAAAACGTTTTTCCGCGCGTCTTCCAAGCGCTCCCGCTGTCACGTGACGTGAAACCAAGACTGCCATTGGCTATAGCCATGCTGTCAAAGCAATTTTAGCAGTTTCGTATCTGCTCACTTCGCATCGCCACTTAGGACTAGTCTAGTCAGCGTTATTTTCTGCTCTACGTTTTCCGCGATGAATGACGAGAATAAGCGTAACTTTCGCCTCCGCAAGTACCGGATGGCGTGCCCGTACAAGGGGAAGCGAAAACAGAAGCGAAGAAAAGGCACGAGCGCGGCGGACCCAGCAAGCCCCCTACGCCAGCGGAACGGCAGCACCCCTCCCAGCGCAGCACAGGCAAGCGCGTCTGATTTTATCAGCGACGCTTTCAACTTCGTGAGCGCCTCGGACAGGAAGTTGCCAGCATTCCAAGATGAAGAGATTGCCGACGGCGGGACTGGCGCAGGCGTCGTTATGTCTGAAATTGAAGCACTGACCCAGCTCGTGAGCAGTGCCAGGTGCGGAATGTGCGGGAAATGCGAACTTGTGGTGGTGGAGGTCGCAAGCGAGCGCAAGGGCCTTGCTTCCCTTCTAGAGCTACGTTGCACAAACGGGGCGTGCCCAGCAGCAGCAGTTTCGGCTGTGTATTCCTCGGAACGCACTGGTGCCAATGGCTGTGAAGGGTCTGACGTGGAGTGGTGCTGTGGAAGCCCTCGCGATAGTTTCGCCATCAATGTGAAAGTAGTGCTTGCTGCCCGTTCGATTGGTGTTAGACATGACCAGCTGACAAGGTTTTGTGGCATTCTTGGCTTACCAAAGCCACTTCACCATAAGACATTTTACAACATGTGGGGATCTGGGGCGCGCCCGCGACCATTTCGCGGGCATTCCGCCACAAGGCCACACCCTTTTGCTTTTCTGCTCTGCTAACACCACGTAGCGATAGATGGCGCCACGTGCAGGCGGTACGGGTTACGTGCGCGCCGAGGGAGCTGAGCTCTCTCCTCCGTGGTCGGCGCCGGGTAAGCACGTGTTTTCCTTCGTCCGCGTCCCCTTTGGGAATCGCAGGACTGTAGCCTGCCTGGGGTGGCCTTGGGCACCTCGGCAGGCGTGTTTACTTGAGTGCTAGCTTCGGTAGCGTACGCTAAGCCCACAGCGGTGCCTAGTGCTTGAAGTGGTCGTACCACAACGAGCCGCACTTGCCGTAGGCCTACGCGTACGAGGTTTGCCCTAACACTCGCAACCAGGCCCAGTGGCCATCATAGAGAGCGCAGCATAGCCCCGAGGGACCTTTTCCCGACCGGCATGTCAAAGCTCGCCATTGCCAGCTGCGACGTGCTTGCGGTTTTCCCCTTATTGTGAATGTCCGCGTGCGGGTGCCTTTGCTACCCGCGTCCCGGGAGCGGACGTTGTGCTGTTGTTCGGGGTGCCGCCAGAGGCAATAAAGTGTTGTGTATTTTTTAATTATATCAGTGTCTGTTTGCCGCGCCGCGCTAAACGC
The DNA here is from genome assembly GCA_013436015.1 of Rhipicephalus annulatus. NCBI lineage: Eukaryota > Metazoa > Arthropoda > Arachnida > Ixodida > Ixodidae > Rhipicephalus > Rhipicephalus annulatus. The sequence continues at coordinate 138,883 of WOVY01003942.1, read as the reverse complement.
CTTATTAGTTGAGCACGCGCGGAGCGGTGCGCTACATGCGAGTAAACGGAAGAGCGGCCCTGTGGCTCGCTAAGCGTGAACCCGCGGTGATCGTCCGCTGCAGTTAGTAGCGGAGTCACCATAAACATTGCCAAGAAAGTGCACACTGCTGCCACCAAAGCAGCCTCAGACAACCTAGCAGAAGCAAGACAAATAACCGCACTACAAACTGATCGGACTGACGTTGCTGTCATGTTTGATGGGACTTGGCAGAAGCGCGGGCACAAGAGCCACAATGTTGTTGGCACTGCAATTTCGTTGGACACTGGCCTCTGTCCGGACTATGAAGTGTTGCAAACTACTGCCAAGGCTGTAGCAGCCACAAAGCCCTTGACAACGAAGAAGAAAAAGTATGGCAGGCCTTCCATTCTCCTGTGTGTGAAAAAAATGTGGACTCCACATCACATGCCATGAAAACAGAAGCTGCACTACGCATCTGGAGCAGGACACAGTCCTATAACATGCAGTTCACTACATTTCTGAGCGACGGCGACAGCAAAGCATATGCTGCAGTGTGTGAAGCACAGGTTTATGGGTCGAAGGCAGTGACGAAAGAAGACTGCAGAAACCATGTTGCCAAATGTCTTGGTACTGCGCTTAGAAAGCTGAAAACACCACTGCCCCATGGGCAGAAGCTCAGTGACAAGACCATTCAAAGGCTGCAGAACTATTATCAGATCGCAATAACGAGCAACCGGGGCAGCGTAAGAGGCATGTTCTGTGCAATTTGGGCCTCGTATTTTCATTCGTGCTCCAGCAATGAGGCAAACAGCCACAAATTTTGCCCCAATAAGAAAGAGTCATGGTGCAAACAAAAGAGAGCCCTAGCTCTGGGAGAACCTGCTCCTGAACTCACACCCCTCCTGACCAAAGCACAAGGCACTGCTGCCGATTGACAGATGCCGTTTGACAGATGCCAAACTGCTTGCCCGCTGCTTGCAAGGGAAGACACAAAACGCCGCTGAATCCTTGAATGGCAAGATTTGGATGTTGTGCCCGAAGAGTCATTTCGCATCACGCACTGCAGTGGAGACTGCCACCGCCATTGAAGTGCTGGAAGAACTGGGAGTCCTTTCTTCAAAGCAGCTGGTCAGACTCAGCCTGGAAAGTGATCAGAAAAGAATCCGGAAGATGACTGTGAAGCTGACTACTGAAGCCAAGTCCCATAGCCGCAGCCAGGTGAGACGAGCCCGTACCGAGGACTCTGTTCGCAAGAACAGTGAGGGCGAAACTTATGCAGCAGGAGTGTTCCAGTGTTCCAAGTCTAGTAATAGACATGTTGAAGTACATTTACACCAAGTTTGATTCAATTTCAGCAAGAATTTCGGCATCCAATGTTCAAATAAACTTTCATTTGAGTTTTTCTAAAATTGGTGTTTTTGCCCATTTTTAAAGTTTGTGTACACATTTTTTGCCTCTTCTACTTCTTGGATCCCAATGAAATTTTGCACAGATGTTTTTTGGGGTGCATAGTGTGCGGAAATCTTGTTTATATGTCTAGTCTCACAACATATTTATTATAGTTCGAAAAAAGAATGCCAATAGACAAAAGAAAATGACACCCTAATTTTCATAATTTTTTTGTTAATAAAAAAATACATATAAAATTATTTTACCTAGATATCAGCATTTTGTGGCTTGTAATGAACTACCGAGTGTGTTTTAAAATGCTCTGGCATAGTAATTACTAAGAAAAATTGTGTGCACAAGAAAGGCATTAATTTCACACTAAAATATATTATAAAAATCAAACTACTATAGCTATAAAAAAGTGATTACATATATCATAACCGGAGCTCAATTTACGCCAACTGTGCCAATTTCAGCCCTCTAACTTCATTATTAAATGGTATAACTATAAGTTAAAGCGCACGAAAAACAGACAGGAAGACAGGACAAGCGCTTTCTCGCAAGCGCTTTCTCCCTTCTCGAGTTGCGAGAAAGCGCTTGTCCTGTCTTCCTGTCTGTTTTTCGTGCGCTTTAACTGATAGTTATACCATGTGTATCCAACTAGCCCAACTTTCGATTCTGTTGCAATTCATTTTAAAAAAATTTTTTTTTTCGAGGAGCTTCGAGGACCTTTAAAGAAAGAAGCCAGCTTAGACAAGAAATTTGAAGATGGAGAAATACTGTGGGAATTGAGTATACCCATCCTCTTCACCTGTACATTATCATTATTATAATGTGTTGCTCATGCATCTTCATCGTTGTCGTGTAGCATCATCATCTCGGTTCGTTCATCGTAGCTGTCGGCTGCCGGTTTCTCGGGCCTAATAAAGGTTTTCCAAACCAAGACACAGCACCCTCCACGTGGTGGAGGGTGCTGTTAGACTTCCCGTCGTCCTCTCGACCACTTTACCCCCTGGAGCTACGTTCAGGTCGCCGCTTGGGCCAGGTGTCCAGAAATATGTCGCACCAAGAGGTCGGTGCTGCAGCCGTTCCCACTCCGCCACCGCGTGCCGCACCTTCTCACGTCTTTAACAGCCTCCAGTGTGCGCCCCATCCCTTCGCTAGTATGCGCGGGAAAGATGGGGAGGAATGGCTGGACGATTTCGAACGTGTCGGCGCTGCTAACCAGTGGGATAACACCTACAAACTCGCTCACGTCTCATTCTACCTCACGGGTGTCGGTACCTCGAAGAACTTGAGTCTATGCACTTACAGCTGGACAGTGACGCGGCCCGTATTACGGCGGATCGAAACCTACGAGACACGCCAAAGGTGATTACCGTATTTACTCGATTCTACCGCGCCCTCGATTGTAACGCGCACCCAATTTCCACCACAAAAAAAAAAAAAAACGTAAGACATCGATTGCAACGCGCACCCATTTTTCTCGCTGGCCCGCACGATCACACCACTCGAAAAAACTACTCCTTTCGGGAGCGTCTTCCATTTAAATATGAGGTACGGGCGAAGCTTGTGCCCATCTGACGTGTAACAGAGCATTGCCGTCACTGTAGTTTTACCGTGGACCGATGTCAGCACGCGAAGTTGCTTCGCCCCCTTCTTCTCGACGGTTGTGGTGCCAGGCATGTCGAAGTAAAGAGGCGTCTGATCGGCATTCCCGATTTGCCCAAGCAGGTAGCCGTTGTTGCGCCGCAAGTTTAGAACGAACCTCGGAAAACTGTGAAGCTTTTCATCGTACTCCTCAGCAAAACTTTTCGCATATGCCCGTTCACCTTCGGAGGGAAAAGCCTTTCCTCTTCATAAAGTTAGTTAGCCAGCACCTGCTCACTTTAAACTGGCTCCGCATTAGACCTTTTTTTAAAGCTAACTGCATAGCCCGCACTTGGAGCAGTTCTGTCGTCACGGGCCGCTGTGCTGCTCGCTGCTCAAGCACATACTCGCCGAGCAGCTATTCAATTTGCAGAAACCGACCCTGCTGTGGTCCACTGAAGCCTTTGCGTGAAGCTTTGCTGTCGACAACCTTCTGCTTTTGTTTCCGCCGGTCCCGCACGCACGTTTCGGGAACTCCGAACGACCGCGATGCGGCCGACTTCCGCCCGTTTCTGCACACGCGATGACTTTTCTTTTAAAAGCGGCATCGTGGAGTCGGCCCTTCCACGCCGACGATGCTAATGCACTACTTGATGACGAACTCCTCAGCACGCGAACGAAGTGCCGCACAGGGGAAACACATAGGTAGAAATGGCCGACGCGCCATGCCGACGCACGTAGGGGGCGGCCATTTTGGATTTGCCGATGGCAATAGATTGACCGTAATTTTTTTGTTCGTACTCGATTCTAACGCGCATGCGATTTATGAACTCGCTTAACCGGAAAAAAAGTGCGCGTTAGATTCGAGTAATTACGGTATACGCGAAGAATTAGAATCAATGGGATTAACACTACCTTCAGTGTGTCCCATTCAGTCTTCTTCAACAACATTGCGGGATGTCATCAGGGAGGAGCTCACGTCCATGACCCACATGGCCCACCTGCAGCCCACTGTTGCTCACACTCTCCCATTGTTCTCGCAAGCCGCCGCCGCGTCATCAGGCACCGCCAGCTTTACGCCACCGCCACGAACGTACGCGTCGGTTGCTGCCGCACCTCCCACAAGCTTTCCATCACCACCACCTGAGCCGTCATCTGTCCCTCTCACTGCTCTCTCTCCTGGTGCAGTTAGCGCAAGCTACTACCCTCCTTATCGATTCGACTCGCCCTACGTTCTATTATTGCGGCTATTGTGGTCGAATTTCACGCTTTTGCCGCAAGCGCAAGCAATACGAGCGTCGAGGGTATGACATACGTGAACAGGACTATACCGCAGGAGCCTTGTACCAGGGCCGCCGTTATTTGTCACCGCTGCGTCGGTTTCCGACTCCACCAGCATCGCGTGAACTGCGCAGTAGTCATCGACCAACCTGATGTCGTTCACTGTCGCCCTACCGTCGCTCCTCTTCTCCTTTTCAGCCTGCTTCCCTCACATCTGATCTGCACGCAGAAAACTAAGCAATGCATTTTTTGGAGGACAAACTGCATTCCAACACAGGACTCCAATTCCTTGAGCGTGCCCTTACGATATAATTTCAGTCACAGTTGAGGGAGTGGGCGTTGATGCTTTGGTGGACACTGGGGCTGCGTTTTCTGTTACAGTAGAAGCTCGTTAATTTGAATCGCAAGGGGAGGAGCCTCAGTTCTAATCAACGAAAGTAAAGAACAACAATAGTACATTGCGGGTAGGGCATAATTTATTTTTTGAAAAAATCTGTGATCGAGGTCTGCCTTCTTTTCTTGAAGGCGACCGCCATCACTTTTTGCTCTAACGAGCGAATTTGGCGGAAGGCCTCCTCTTCGCTTTCTTTAAAACTTAAGACGGGCGGCATTCAATCCGGCCATGACTTCCGCAGCAGAGGGCCGCATAGGTGCTTCGTCTTTCTCCTCATCATCGTCACTGGCAGCGACAGGTTCTGCAGTTCTCACCGGACATATGTCGCCATCCGTGAGTTCACCACACACCACTGCACTTGAGTCCACATCGACGTAGTCCGCAAAGCAGACGTCTTGCAAAACGTCCGCCATGGGGGCGGTGATGCCATGTTCGAGCCCTGGTGGCTCGTCAGCTTGCAGAGCTTCGGTGCTGAAGCCACAGTGGCGAAAGCAATTCGCTATCGTAAGCGCTGTCACTTGCTCCCAAGCACGCACAAGCATGTGTTGCTCCCAAGCAAGCACAAGCACTTAGGAGCGTCACTTGGCGGTTATTGCGCAAAATAATTTGTTCCAACATATGATGGCGATAAAATGATTTTAAATTTATAATTATACCCTGGTCCATGAGCTGCAGTCCTGCTGTCGTGTTTGCTGGAAGGAAGGCCAGCTCAATGGCCTTCGTCTCAACATTGACTTTATGAGCCGAACAGCTGTCCACAAGAAGCAGGACTTTGTGGCCACAGTGTTCGAACTTCTTGTCAAGCTTCCCTAGCCACTGCACGAACAATTCCCCCATCATCCAGGCCATTATGTTGGCCGTGTAGTCTAATGAGAGGGACCGGATTTTCTTGAAGCAACGAGGACTTTTCCGATTTGCCTATCAAAAACAGAGGCAACTTCTCGGTCCCGGTCATGTTCGCAGCAACCATCACAGTTATTCGTTCTTTACTTTTGTTCCCTCCCGTGCACTCGTCGCCTTTATACGTGATAGTTTTGGCTGTCAGCAATTTAAAAAATAAGGCGGTTTCATCCGCATTAAATTAAATATGTCCTGCGGAGAATACTTCTCCACGTAGCCTTGAAGCACCTCGGAGCGTCAACCTTCACACGTTTCCATGTTGACGGCGTTCATTTCACTCGACACAGCACAGAAAACGAAGTCGTAGAGCTCGCAAAAAAAACCAGTGCAACCACCCATCTGAAGCAGCGAAGTCGTCGTAGTCTAGCTTCGGGGCGAAGTCCGCTGCCTTTGCCAATATGACTGGGCCACTCAGTGGTATGTCCTGCGAACGAATTTCCTTTATCCAAATAAGAAGCGCTTTCTCGAGGTCAGGATACTTTGTGAGCCGCAACCTCCTCCTTTTGCTCGCAACTTCTGCCTCTAAGGCGTCTTCAATAGTCCTCCTATTTTTTATATAAGTAGATAGCGTCGTTTTCGGTATCCCATGCTTTTTCGCGATATCTTGCTTAGGCAAGAGTCCGGCGTCCACTTCCTGCAGGACATCAGCTTTTTCCTAAAGTGTTTTGGCACGGTATTTGCCGCGGGCGCACGCCATCAAGTCGGAGCAGCAGAATCGTGACAGACGAGAAGCTACTACCGGGGCTGCAGCAACAAACGTTAGCCGAGGCCTAACACCAATATAAAGAATCGCGATAGTCGGAAGCTACGGCCAGCACCAACAACCGAGGTGTACGACGCACACCTGAGACAGAGACTGCAGAGAAGGCTGAGCGAAGCTACGACGCACCCGATTTGCTGTGTACTGGTCATGCCATCTGTCGACTAACAGCGACAACTGCACAGGATTTTCAAAGGCTCCAAGACTGACGCTTAAAAACAAAAACAAATCTTGGAGGTTACATAGGACGGAGAGCAGACAGCCGCCGAGAGAGAGATTGTGGGGGAAGGGGGGGGGTGAAGAGTAAGTGGCACTATTTTCTGCACTCTGGCCTCCGTGCCAGTTCCTCAGTCTTTCTTTCCGCTCCCTGTCAACGCCACCTCGTAACTTGGCAGCCGCCTTATCGAGTGACTAGCCAAGCCGTCGAAGCGGCGGCGCGTAGCTCAAATTATCCGTGGCGAACCTACTCCCGTTCGAATTAACGGGCTTTTTTTATTCATAGGCTTGTATGAAGCTTGGCCGGACCATACCTACCGTTCGAATTATCCATAAATTCGAATTATTGAAGTTCGAATTAACGAGCTCTCACTGTATTCGTGCTGATTTGTGTGCCCGTCTTCGAAAAGTTACAACGACGCCTTATGATGAACCAACACTGGTTACAGCCCAGGGAACAATGATTCGCCCTTCCGCTCTCTGTACTGCCCGTGTGCTAATCGACGAAATTCTTCATCATATAGAATTTGCTGTGCTATCCCCGTGCTCCCACGAACTCATTTTAGGCTGGGACTTTCTTTCCTCTGCTTCCCCGGCTATTTGTTGTGCACAACGTGTCGTCCATATTACTGACACAGACCACTTGCTCAACGATGAAACCTACAGGCCACTTCGACTCCTCGCTGCTGTAAACATACGAGTTACCACCACACGAACATCAATTAGTCACAGTTTTGTCCAACGACATCGACTATGGTGACATTTTGGTCACTCCGTCACCCCGTTCCCTTAATAAAAGCATAGCTCTCGCTTCAACAATGGATCAGCTGTCCTCGCTGCTACGAACACCACACCAGATAAAATTTTACTGCCGCGGGGCACTACTGTCGCCTGCGTTGCCAATCTGAAGCCTGTGTGCGTCGTGCCTCTTACCCCTGCCTTCTCTAAAGGCCATCCTGGAGATCATGCTGCTTCCTCGGCCTTTACAACAGCCATCAACAAAGACTTGACAGACACACAGAAGCAGCAGCTGCTTGATTTGTTGGAAAAGCATGCAAACTCTTTTGACGTTCATTCATCCACCCTGGGCCAGACAACCGCTGCAGCACATCGTATTCAGACCGACAGAACATCCAATGTGCTCATCGTTGTTGCGTAGCATCATCATCTTGATTCGTTCATTGCAGCTGTCGGCTGCTGGTTCCTCGGGCCTAATAAAGGTTTTGCAAACCAATACTTCAAAATACTCTTTCCGATGAGCCCAAGAAGCCGGCTCCAAGCCGCGCCATCACAAAGCTACAGCTTTTTGAAAATCACTGTTTTTTCCTGATTTCCAGAAAATTTTTCCTGATTTCCACCTAGGAGGGTGAAACGAATGTTCCGAAGTACTCCTGCACGATTTTCAAGGTGGATATTTTGGAATCGGATAGAAAAGGGCTCTAGAAACTGAAAACATGATTTAAAAAAAAAATCGATTTTTTTTTGTCGTTTCTCGATACGAAATCCACATCCCCCCTTAATATTTAGCACACATAATTCCTTCGCAACCTACGCGTTGCGGTTTTACCTGCCAACACGACAAGCCACTTGCAACCCCTCGACGCTGGTATCATTAGGAATGCGAAGTATTTCTATCAGAAATGTATTGTGCGATGCTTCCTTGCTTGCGTGTCATGTGGTGATGACCCTAGGAAGCTATCACTTCTCCCCGTGAAGCACTACTTGGGCCCCGATGCGATGCACTACATCAGTTCACTGAACGAATATGAACCACTTGAGCATTTCAAGGAACAGTGTGCAAAGTGAAACTGTTAGCAGCTGTTTCAGCAAGTGCAGTTTTCAGCAGCAGCTTGCATAGGAGAATACAGAGCGCATCGAAGACGACACTGTGACATGCGTGCCTGGCATCGATGACGACATCAATGAGGAGTCCCTCACGATCAACGACAACGTCCCGACTTGTAAGCTGCAAAGCGTCACCGAGATTGTCGCAAAGATGGCGAGGGGCGACACAATGGAGAATGCGGGGGACGAGGCACCGGAAGACAGAAAGCCCTTGCTGGACTGGAAGCTTCACAAAGCTCCTTTTGCAGGAAAAACAATGGAAATGTGAACAAGAGTCTACAATGTATGCAGCAGGAGCCCTTCTTGTCCGAAGGTGAGAGACAGCCGCAGAAGATCACACAGCTTTCTGAGAAATAAATGTCTTTTGCTCTTACACCCCTATGTAGACTTGTCAGCTTCATGTTTTGCTGGATTCAGATCATAAGTTATCACAAATGGTTCGTTTATATTCAGCTGTTTTTTCTGTAAACGTAATAACAAGGTTCTACAGTATTCCCCGCCAAGTGCTTAGCCACAGGGTCTGAGAAGACGGTGCCCGATATCCTGTGTGGCGGCAATCGGCAGCCAAGTGCAATATGCCTAGCTGCGGTGACAAAACATTGGCATGCTACATGTATGACTTTGCATTTTGAAGCGCCATTGTGCGAAATTGCCGCTTCGAGCGACCGCTGTGCGATGAGCGCTGCTATGGTCACTTGGCTGCGGGGTCCACTGTCGATGTTAAAATGCCGGTTCGAGATTGTGAGGTGCCATGGTATGCCGTCATATGATGTGATTTGTTATTTCCAATGAAGCACACTGTGGCTTCTTCATTTTTGCAAGTCTGCTAGCAGCACGCTCTGGCTCGCAAAGTAAGGATTTGCTTTGAAATATGGCACCATGAGCGGAGTTAGGCTAGTTGAGCCTAGCCAGAACTCCGAACTGTTAGCCCGATGGTGCCGAGTATGGTCGCGGCACTTCATGTTTCACGGCACAGTAAAACCTCGGTAATTAGAATTACAGTCGACTCCCGATAATTCGAAGTCGCTTAATTGGAAGTTTCGGTTAATTAGAAATGAGCAAGTGGTCCCATCAGTTTTGCATGCAATCGTATAGAAAAAAATGCTCGATAATTCGAAGTTAAAAACCCATAATATTGGTTAATTAGAAGTTTTTTCAATCGACAGTCTCGTCGCGACCGTAATTTTACAGTAAAATGGGGAACTTTTCATATGCCAAAACATCTGCCGGACCGTGCTGGTGTCTTCGCCATCACTACTGTCCGCAGCGCGACAGATCTTGAAACGGCATCTTTTTAACGCTGGCGAATCGCATCGGCGGCATCGACTGACTCTTTAGTTGACTTTTGTCGAGACTCGAGTGTGTCACCGTGTCACCCGCGCGCTGGGTTGATTCCACACGTGTTTCCGCGCTTCTGATTTTAAGTGTTGTGGTGGTGACGTACGTTTGATAATGGCAACTCGTGGCCCTTACCGAACGCTAGACCTAGCGACGAAAGTCGAAGTCTTGAAGGAAGTTGACCAGGGAGGCACCGCCAAACAAGACATTGCAAGAAAGTACGGCATTAAGCCTAACACGCTGTCGACTTTCATAAAGAATAAGCGCTCAATATTGGATGCGTTTGAAAGTGAAAAATTCAAGACATCGCGGAAGCGGATGCGCACCGGCACCTACCCCGAGTTGGAGGAAGCACTGCTGATTTGGATCAGAGAGGCACGAAACAACAAACTTCCTCTCAGTGGTGAAGTCGTCACGGCAAAAGCGTCATCGCTTGCTGAAATGTTGGGCATCAACGACTTCGCTGCTTCGGATGGGTGACTTACGCGTTTCAAACATCGCCACGACTTGATTTTTAAAAGCGTGTGTGGGGAGAAGGCGTCAGTCGATGAGGAAACGTGCCTGACATGGAAAGCGGGCAAGCTTCGCGTGTACCTCGAAGAATACCAGCCGGCAGACATTTTTAAGGGGGCACACTGGTCTTAGAAACTTTTTTTTTTGCTTTCCAACCAATTTTAATGAAACTCCATGGGCTTGTCCAGTTTTTTTAGCTGATTTCAAATATCCAATTAGTTTTGATGTAAGCTAATTAGTTCCCGAGATAATTAAAAATCTTTCGCGATTGTTCTTGAGAACAATAGAAAAAAAAACTAGTCAACAAAAAAATTACCAGCATGGCATGAATAGATACTAGAAGTTGTGGAGAATGAAATGACAGAAGCAGTTTTTTTTGTCTGGCAATCACACATGCAAGTTTACATCAATTCTAATTTCTCGGTTTAAAGTATGCCTGCTAACCAGTTATTTAAACAATTATTTAAACGTGAAATGCAAAATCTGTTTCCCTTACTTCAAGGTTTAAACATTCAGCGTGACAATGCAAAAGAAATGATCTTTCTAGCTGCACCGCATGCCGAGATGTACCTCTCAAGAATTTTCTAAATGTCAAAAATATGCATTTTGAGAAAATGGCAAAAACACAACGGTGCCATGTTTAATGTAAACGGTAAAACATTCTGTACATTTTTGGAGCGAAATGACTAGTAGACCCCAGAAGCATAGTCCCCTTGACTGCTGGCATCCAGGTGCCGCTTCTTGAGCGTCCTCTGCACATTTTCTGCAGACGCACGCCTGAGGGTAGAGTCCCTGGTTCGGCGGCGGTCTTTTTCAGCCATGCGTTAGCTACTCAGTAGGCCGGGGTTCAAGCACAGCTCTTTGAGGATCTTGGATGATGTTACTTGACTTCCGGCATTAAACCTCATCACTGCCTCGGCGACCGCAGCTTCTACACTGTGCAGTGATGCATGGCGCTCCTTCGGGGCCAGCGACCAAATCACAGAGTGGAGACTTTCATTACTGTTCCGAGTCTTGCCTCGCTGGCAGCGCTCCAGCAGCTTCTTGTCCGCCAAGCGTTCGTAGACTGGAAGCAAGGCCTCACAGACATGCGGCGGCAGGTTGTAGCGGTGTTTGGGGGCCGGCTCACCCCTGGCCTAGGCAGCGTTCTGGCGGCACCACGAGTCAGGACCTGTAGGGCACAGGCTGGGGTTGGACACGGCATCGTTGGATGTCACATGGTGGTATGTGGCCATTACAGCGTTGTGCATGGCTGGCACGTCCCCTTTGTGAGATTTGATGGCCCAGCCATAGTAAGAGGTCAATTTGTTAACCAGGTCACCAGTCAGCCGCCCCCTACCACTGAGGCTCTCAGAGCCAGCTGGCCTCTGCTTGGGGAGATTGCGCAGTTGCGTGCCCATCCTCTTCTGGACGTGTGTCACAGAACGAGCGCTAAAAATGGGCGCGCCGCCAAATTCTTGCGATAATGGGCGGGAGAAACGCCGCGAGGTCAAAAGAAAAAAAAAAGAAAACAAACATCCAAGGCTCCCCGGGCGCGCTCTCCCCGCGGAAGCGTGGCTTCGCCGACGAACCTCCTCACCCCACCTCGGCGGCCGGGCAAGCACTCGAAATTTCCAGAAAAAAAGGGGCGTGTATGCCAGGCTGACTCATCTGTCGGGGACGGCCCCCGTACAGTCTCGCACCTCTCCCCAGCCTTCGCTGCGTATCGCGCCGACGAAATGACGAGAACCTTCTGGAATTTCGTGCGGAAGGTATTTAACAGAGCAGCGGAGACGAGAAAGGAGGAGAAGACGGAAATTAACGCCAGAGCGCGTAGGGATTCCGCCGTGTAGTCGGCGAAGGTTTTGTCCGTGGCGACAAAGCAGGAGAAGAAGAGGATTTCCACCTGAGGGGTGAAGGCTCGAGCTACAGGCAAGAGCGTGTGTTTACCGCTATCGAGCGAAGACGCGTGGCAACAGCTGCGTGTGTGAAGCCGACGTGTTCCGGCGAAGAAGTTGAAGTTTGAAGAGTGGCCAATTGAAGACGCGAGGTTTCCTGGAAGAGAAGCTTCAGGGGGCAGCGGAACGACAACAACGCTGGACTTTGAGTGAGTGATTCTCGGAAGAGTATCATTCAGACTTTTGCTCCAAGGATTTTGGACTGAATAGGTTTTCTATCTCTTTAGTCTTTAAGTGTCTTGGTTGTTCAATGCATGTGACTGCATTGTAGTGCGTATTGTTGTCTGTGTCTGTTGTTTCGAGTGTGGCTGATTGTACTGTGTAATACGTTGTCTGATTGGTGACATTTTATCCTCATCTATTGTGGAATGTGCATACTTGTGTGTTTTTTTCGATCTGCCGTTATTGAGAATATAATTTTGTTTGTTTATCAACTCTCGGCTCTGAATTGTTCTTTGGGCCACAGCCGGCATCCGCTGGCGCGCCAAAAAGGACCACTTCTAAATTGTCCACGCTTTCGTGGTGCGGTTCAGGGGGCCGATATTTCGGCCCTTGGAATTAGCCCGGCGATCGCCTCCCTTATTAACGGGACCTGTGTGTGACAACGTGGTTCACACATTCCTCTTTGATTACCTTTATAAAACCATACACATCTGCTTCCTTCAAAGCAGGGTAGGTGGGGCAGTCGCCATCAGAAAGAACTCTAGTGTATCTCAGCTTATGACGCTCCCACGACCTCTGCAACAGAATGAGGGCAGCTTCCACTTCCATCTCCAGCTTTTTTTGTGCTGTTTTTCTGGCAGTGGTGGTTCGCTTTCCACTCGTCGTAGGACGGGTCACTTTCTTTAGGCACCCGCTTGCAGCCGGCACAAAAATTGCAGAGCACGACATAATCGAGCACAAGCCCCGTAAACAACTCGATAACTGTGCCGACTCCGATGTGCGACGAGTGTCCCCTCGTCATCCAGAAACCGTCGTACGACACAGCGATGTTGCCCGGGTTGCCGAGGTCCAGTTCCGCGTACAGTTCCCGAACCGATTGCGCGCACTCCGCGGTCAACTTTTCCGACGCACGAACAGCTGCGGGCGTCAGTTTCGTCTTCACGTAGCTCTGCCACGTTTTGTTGTGCAGGCCGCGCGAAGAAATGTTCATCGATGAAAAAACGTCGTTGAATGCCGTTTGCTGATTGCCAATAGACTGCATAGCGCGCGCGCCCAAAACATTGATGGCAAACGGCTTTGCCTTGCTCGCGCCGTCAACGCGCGGCGAGCTCCATGCCACCGACACATCGCCGCAGGTCGCGCACGTAAGCACTAGCTTTACGGCAAGGCCGTACTTCCTGTCCTCTTTGCCGATGTTTACATCACCGGAGCACAATTTGCACTTCACTGCACGCATCAGTTCGTTCACCTGGTCCAAACTCACGATCAAAAACCGTGTTTCGTCCAGCGGCGTGGCTGCGGCATCCTCGATATCGGCTAACAGGCCGCACTTGCGTTGTGTTGCTCCAGTTGAAGCGACCTCTTGCAGCTTGTTTTCGGCGTTGCGACGCACCTCTGCCACTTCTAACGGGTGCAGCACTGCTGTGTCAAGACGAACACGGCCGCTGCCGGATGCGTTATCTTGAGTGGGCGGCGGCGGAGGTGCTAGGCCTATGTTATCAGGGGCCTCGCCGCTGGCCACGGAAGGTGGGTCGCTTGCTCGTTCAGCGCTCCTCGCTGACGCGGAACGGCCTTTGAAGTTCTCGAGGAGCGACTTCTTTCTTTTTTTGCCGTACTGATTCCTTGTGTGGAATTTCCTTCCGGCTTTCCACATCGCGCGCGATCCTTGGCTAATCCGTCGTTCTCAGTCTGAGCAATATAGCGCCTGACTGCGCCGCCGACGGCGCGAAGCAGACGACACACGCCGCTTGCGGCCAATCGCGTTGCGCTGTTTAGTCACGTGCGCTCGCCGGCGAATAGGAACGCGTATTTTCGCTTTTTTTGGCGCGTGTTTTCTACTCTACCAATGAGCGGACAGGAGCCAGAGTGGCGGGAAATTGAAGACCGAAGACCGCGCTTTCAAATGAGACCTAGATCACTGCGATACTGCCCGTGGCGCAGCTGCGGGGAATTATTGAAAAATTGCCATTTTGGCGTCAGAATCTCGCCAAATCGGGCCCGTACGGCTTTTATAAGTAGCTGTTACTGTTCAAGTACCAACTTTTCGAAAGAAAAACTGAGTAAACTAACAGAAAAATACCTGTAGATTTCAAAAATGACATCTAAAAAAATGCGTTTTTGGGCAATTTTTCGGCCCCAAAGACCCAAGTGCCCCCTTAATGCAGACAAAACTGCGCTTTTTTATCGGCTGCTACCGGACAAGACCCTGACATTTAAAGACGACGACTGTTCTGGAGGCAAAAGAAGCAAAGAGAGAGTGTCAATGCTAGTCCCGGCGAACATGACTGGCACAGAACGGTGTCGCCTGCTTGTGATCGGGAAGGCTGCCAAGCCTAGGTGCTTTAAAGGCGTGAAGACACTTCCTGTGGATTATGCTTCGAACAGAAAGGCGTGGATGACATCCAATATATTTAAGGACTGGATCACCAAACTCGACCGCAAGTTCGCGCAATGAAGCCGTAAGGTGTCGTTCCTTGTGGACCAATGTAGTGCCCACATGAACGTACCTGCCTTGAGTGCCATCCGTCTTGTGTACCTGAATGCAAACATGACGTCCGTGTTGCAGCCCATGGACCAGGGCATAATAAAAAATGTGAAGGTATTGTATAGGCAGCATCTCGTCGAGCGCATGCTTTTGTGCATGGACAACTCGTCGCAATACGAGGTGAGTTTGCTTAGTGCCATCAACATGCTAGCGCGAGCTTGGACCCGCGTGAAAGAAGAAACCATCGCCAATTGTTTCCGGGCCTGTGGTTTCATGGAAAACTCGGGGGATGCTTCTCCTTGTGCGCCAGTGGAAGTGCAAACAAATGAGCTCGACGACGGTAGCTTTCGCGCCGCTCTCGGTGACGTCCGTTTTGACGAGTATGTCGCTGTGGAGAGCAACGTCGAAACATGCGGTCCACTAACGGACAGCGAAATCGTGCAGATGGTTCAGCCCCATGACTGCATTCCTGAAAATGACGATGATGATGACGACATCGGAAATGAGCCACCACCGAGGGCTGCCGATTTAGCTGCGGGTCTTGCTCTTGCGCAGCGGTTTTTCGTTGGAGAACACAACACCGAAGAAGCACTTCGACACGTGTATTCCTTACAAAACTTGCTAGCCGCAGCCAGATTCGGCAAGCAGAAGAAGATGACAGACTATTTTTCCTAAAAACTGTCGCGCTTTTAAACTAATAAAAGTGCCGTTTTTACTGCTTTTTGCTTAATTCGAAGTTCGTTTAATTCGAAGTTTTTTGCGGTTTCCGTGAACTTCGTATTAACGGGAGTCGACTGTAACTGGGACCTTGATAAATCTTCGAATGAGGCAGGTTTTCAAATTAACAGAACATACAAAAAGTGCAATGCAAGGAACTTGAAATTATTCAAAGTATAATCAGGGCTGGTCGTTTGTTGTGCTGGCTAGTTTGAGACTCCAAGGGTTACGTTTTCCAGCAATACAAGGTCACAGTTTTGCCACATACAAAAGAAAACCTTGCTGCTGCAATCGCAAAAAAGAAAAAAGACAAAGAAAAATGATACATCTTCACTGAAACTCGGTAGCGAAACGCGGGCATTGGATCACTTGGTCCTCGCTACACTAGCACGTCACGATGAGACTATTCACCCTTTCTTTCTAGTAAAATAAAACATTTATTAATCGACAATGTGAGAAAATCAGCATGACACCATCATCATAGCTGGGAACAATTATCACTGAAGCTTTCGAACCAAGTATT
This sequence comes from Rhipicephalus annulatus, assembly GCA_013436015.1. Taxonomy (NCBI): domain Eukaryota; kingdom Metazoa; phylum Arthropoda; class Arachnida; order Ixodida; family Ixodidae; genus Rhipicephalus; species Rhipicephalus annulatus. Next base: position 122,833 of record WOVY01003942.1, on the reverse strand, counting down.
CGAAGTAGGCGTAGCAGGCAATTACACCGCCAGTTGTGAAAGTACGCAAATTACTAAAGCAACCAGCACTCAGAGGTTCGCATACATTGCGAGTTCCACCAGACTGTCCTTTATTAATTTCTTCACATTGCCACAGTCCAATCTCAAGTTTTCTTATCACCCCGTTATGCTGTATGAAATTTTCAGCGCAAACCGCACCTACAGTGTTCCAGAAGTTTCGAGGCTTTAGTACATCGTTTCGTTCAGATTCCGCCCACTTCGTGAGCATTTCAGATTATTTTAGAATCTACGTCGCCGCTAGTGATAACGCAGAATGTTCGATGGCAAGTGTATAAATGCCAACATGCTTCGCCGCCTGTCAGTTGATGGACGGCCGGCGCTCTGCTCGCCGCTATCAGTGCCAGCGTCTTGCAGTATTCTAACTTTCCTTTACGTGGCCACAACTTCAGTTATAACAGTTCATTATTCGACCCGCAGTCTGCTCTATTCGTCCCTGTCACGACCTCGTGACAATATTGAAAGAAAGAATGGGTAAAAGATGACCATAGAGTTTCCTAATATACACTAGAGGGAACTCTGGCGCTAGTGTCTGTGGGAGCTGCAACGCACGGCGCTTCAGCGAGCATGGGAATGATGGGTAGTACACAGATTTGTCTAATATTCGTACTTCTGGTCTGCTTTTGGTTCCGTGTGGCTTCAAACTGTTTTCTCATGAAACAAACATTAGCAAATGTTCAGCGGTTGCGCTTCACCATCTTATTTTTTTAGACTTGCCTTTACAAAACCGGTCAAAAAGTTTAAAAGGGTTGAATTTCAAACAAAACCGAAACACGGCAATAAACGAAGCCGCAAGTACGATTCGCCACCCGCAAGTACAAAGACTAGGCAAATGTGTGTACTACCCAGCATTCCCATGGTCGCTGAACGATCGCAGCGCCAGAGTCCTCTCTAGTTAATTTTAGGAAACTCTATGATGATGACATGCGGACGTTGTGAGAAGCATGCGACATGCTGCCCGCGCGTCACCACTGTGTTGCAGTAAAGCACATTTTGTTTTCCGCAGGCACAAATTTTAGCTGATCACGAGGCCAGCTTTTTTTTTTCAAAATTTTATTTTTCATGCTGGAAGTATCGAGGCTGGGGTACTTAAGCTGCCACTCAGTACATTGCCTAGTGGCTCTTAAGGGCTGTAGTTTCCACGGTTTTGTGGCAAAACCGGGATCAGGAATTGCTACACTGCACCCAAAGTTTTCAAATTAACCAAACTTGTGCTGACCGCCGCTTCAAATTATCCACTCAAACTTATATTGCAAAATACGGGACTGCTGAAATACTTCAAATTAAGTGAGATTTCAAAATAACCAAGTTCCAATTAATGAGGTTTTACTGTACACCATGTAAGATCACGAGTACAAAGGGTTGTCCAGCGATGATCTTCATCATGAACCCAGAGATGACGGTGCGCAGAACATCTAACAGAAATTTCAATGAGGGAAATGAATAGAGGTGCAAGGCACGCTTCACGATTATCGGGATGGACACTTCGCACTTCTATAGTCCTATGATTGAGTTTCCCGGGGCATCTGCCAAGGCGTAATTATCGTCAACCCACGAACACAGAACGCTTGCGAAAACATCACTTGGACACTAAGTCGCGTGAATTTCAACAGCTGACCAATGGCGTGGCAAGCCAGAGCATCATGGCAGCCGCTGCCAACTGGGGCCTCAAAACGGCCTTCAGACATTTTATTTGCTTTTTGCGCACTTGTATTTAAAGGGAAAAACCGGTTGAGGTACAAATTTTGAACAAGAAATTTTTCTTTCCAATAAGTCCAAGATTACTGTGCCTGGTTTCCCTATTGTAGAGCAAGAATTTTTGAAAAAATGCGCTCTATATGAAGATTTTTTTAAAGATTTCGGCAATAACTTTCACTACCTATGCGAATGCAGCAATTTTTAAAAGCCCTTCTGCATGGTTTTCAGCGAAGATAACATTGAAGTAGATAGAAATATTTTTCCCTTTTTTCATGATTTGACCTTCATGTACTCCCCTTTAAAGGCTTCATCATCAAAGCTTTCCCTTTTGCTGCCAGCTTACAAGCCGACAGACAACTCTGTGCACAATGCACAACAGAAGTGAGACACACCAGTGAAGAAGTCGAAGGCGTCCTTCTGGAAGGCGAGGTAGAGGGCCTCGAAGGCTTTCCACATGTCGGCCGAGAGGGGGCCCCGGCAGGAGAGAGAGTAGAGCAGAGAGAGGGCCTCCTCGTAGAACTCCAGCAGGGACTGCCCCAGCACTTGACCCACCAGCAGCTGCAGCAGGGTGGGCTCCAGCATGGCCACCAACTCACGCTGCTCCTCCAGCACTGTCACCAGGGTGTCCAGCGTGTTGAGCACCCCCATGGCCACCATGGCCTTCTCATCACCGTCCCCACCAGTCTCCACTACTTGGGTGAACGTAGCTACCTGCAAGTAGAGTGCGCAGTCAGGAGGGGGCCCACATTCACAATTAACTGCAATCACTTCTCCTCCTTATGGGGGCTGCACTCTATTTTGACACTGAAAGCTCAGCCATGGTAGTGTAGCTCACGTGTAACATACAGCATTTTTACCACTCCACAGCCTTTGATGTTTCCCCCATCTTAGATTAAAACTTCTAGTCTTCTGGCAGCCATTAGTGTGCCAAAACAAGCTGCACCCTCATTACCACAATAGCCACACACAGAGTAATGTCACTGACATAACAGGCAATTGGGAATGAGAGACACCAGTGTGGCTATTAAGAGAACATGAGAATCTGGCACCCTGCTTGTAAGAAGGACACCTCTTGTAGGGGACAAGAACTGCTTCCCAGTGGATTTCAAGTGCAATGCACATCGAAACTTTCTGCAAATAATTTTTATCCATATTCATGCATATTACACGGTATTGATCACTTATAACGTAAGTGTCGAATATCTGCACTGTTACCAAAACAACCTTTTTCAAGTGATACAAGAGCGCAAAGCTTGCTGAGTAAGCAGCGCCGTGTGCCTGAGAATCGAAGCATGCAATGCCTGGGGTTTACAACTTTTTAAATTTTTGAATGTCGAGAATAATTTCATGTTCAAAGACATGCGTTACCAATGTAATGAACATGAAGAAGAGGGGGGGTGGGTCTAACAAGAGAAACTGTCATCGCTGAAATTGACTGACTGCCTCTCCGACCGCTTTAACTATGCACATTACTAGGAATGTCGAATCACGTGCGGAATTTCGTACTCTGGAAGATGCCAATAGATGCCACGTGTAGAGTGCTACACGTGCCACTTTCAATTTCATTCAACTTGTGCCACAGCCACAAAGAATTTTGTTAATTACGGACCAAACCGCAACGTTGATTGCCAAGACCGCTATCGCAACGCCACCAATGCCGATTAGGCCTAGCCAACTGTTTGGTATGTTGTCACAGGGAGATAGTCCAAGACATCAAGATCAGACGTCGAAACGACTGCACTCAATACTGAACCAAAAACAGTGTCTGTGATACGAAGTTCGTGTTCACAGCTGGGAGATCAAGGACCGAAAACTGCCAAGCTTACATGAGACAGCGAACTGGCAGCAAAGGTCGTAAGAGTTTTAAAGTCGTAAGAGGTTTTAAATTTACGGGTGAAGCAGCAAACACGATATCTGTAGCAAGCATCATAATGACGCTTTTCCTGGCAGAAAACTGTTATGCACAGCTGGTAGAGGCAACATCACAAGTGCCATGTTAAGTCGTGCGCGGCTGTAGCCATGCTAGTGACTCTGATAAACTGCCGCATTGGTACCAGTGCAAGAGAGAGAGAGAGAAGTCAACGTTTATTTTCGAAACAGTGCCCCGAACAATGCCCGGTGTCACCCCTAGGTGGGAGGGCTCCTTCGTCCAGGAAACCCCCCTGGCTTCTACTGCCCTCTTGGCCCTGGCGACGAGTTGTTGTTGGTCTTCCAGGTCCTCGAGGGCGAGCCACATTTCGGCTAGGTCTTCGTTCATCCGTCCTGCTTCACTCCTGTGTTGTTGCAGATTACGCCTGGCAATACACTGGCATGCAAGAAGAAACTGTGCCAGGGTGTCCGGTACGCTGTAGAGCGGGCACATATACCTATATCTCGTTGGGTAGAGACGGTGCATTAGGGCCCCATGTGTGTATGTGCTGCTTTGCAGGCATCTCAGTATCACGCTTTCTTTTTTTTTTTCAGTTTTGGGCGTGGTGGAGGGTGTACACGTTGCTCCAGCCTGTAATGCTGGAGTAACGGCGAATAAGTGTTTCCAACAACCTCCGTATCTTCAACGACGAGTTGGATGTCCTGTGGGCAGGGGGCAGCCCGGCTGACGTCCTCGCGGGCAGCAGTGTGGGCCGCTTCATTTCCCTGCAGACCCTCCTGTCCTGGCAGGAGGGTCTGCATGGGAGTGGAGCGCTTCGCTGTTTCAAAATATTGATGGCACTGGCTGAGATGCGACCTTAAGCGAAATTTCTGCAGGCGGCTTGCGAGTCTGTGAAGATCACCGCGGCGTCTGTAAATGTGGTGGTTGCTAGAGCCATTGCCGATTCTTCTGCTGCATCTGAATTGAGTGCGTTGACCGTTGCCGACGCTAAAGGCTCGTTCACACCGAAGGCGGGGCGGCCAAAGCGGTGAATCGGCAATGCGCGAAGTGGGAAAAACCTCCTCTCCAGAAGGCAAAAACGGCCGAAAAACCAGGCGGCACAGCCGATTGCTCTCCGAGCAATTTTTTGCCGCCTGCCGAGGCTCGCCGCTTTGCCGCAGCTAATCAGAACGCCACGCAGCGGAGACGCGGGTGTAGGTTTGGGAGAAGCACTGACACGTCATAGCGACACGAGCGCAAAATCGCGAGATGCCCACCTCTTCTGCCGCGCGGCCAGACGAAGGAGGCATGCGGTCTGAACAGGTTCACGCACTCGCCGCCTCGCCGCTTTGGAAATCCCACTTCGCCGCTTTGCCGCGCCGCCTTCGGTGTGAAGAGCCTTATTTCTTGGCCTTGAGAATCTACGACGCTGCCAGCGTACGCGTTTCTATGCGGATACTTGGCAGCGTCACTGTAGCGGGCGTCCGGGTCAGGCTTGAAGTTTCGTTGAATAGCGTCAGCTCTAGCCTTGCGTCTTCTTTTGTGGAAAATAGGATGCATGTTGCGTGGAATAGGTGCGATGGACAGCAACTCCACAACGTACAGTGGGATGCGCTTCTTCTTGTCTGCATCGGCGATGAATGTGTCTCTGTAGTTGAGGTACCGGAGCACCGACCTCCCCATGGGCGTCAGCTTGAGCCTCTCCAGCTGGCTGTTCTTATGCGCTTCGGCGAGCTCTTGCCATGTGTTGTGGACCCCCATCTTTAGGAGACATGTGGTAGAGGCCATTGGAGGAAGTCCCAGGGCTACTTTAGTGGCCTTTCTTATCATGATATCAAGTTTCTATTTCAGCTGTTTTCAAATTCAGGTACGGCGTGCCGTACATAATGCGGCAGGTGAACAGAGCTTGCATTATACGTAGCGTGTCCTGCTCTTTAAGTCCGTTTCATTGATTCGTGATCCTCTTGACGAGGTGCGTGAGTTGTGGTAGTGTTTGCTGGAGTCTCGGTAAGGTGGCAGCTCCCGATCCATCCTTATAGATGTGAACTCCAAGCACTGGCAGGGTCTCGACTTTTGCAATCAATGTTTCATTCAGTATTACGCTAGGGTAGGGCTTGTCATGCAGAGGGTGTCTGCCTTTTGTTATTGTTTTGAGGACGAGGTGCTTGGATTTCTCGGGGGCACAGCAGAGACCGCAGTTTCGGAGATACCATTTGATGGTATCTACGGCGGTTTGTGGGCAGGTCTCTTGTCTCCCAGTGTTCAAAGCCCTGGTCCAGAGTGCGATGTCATCAGCGTAGATCGCGTGCCGTAAATCTCGTATTTTGTCGAGAATTTTTGGCAGATTGATCATGGCCACATTGAAAAGTAACGGTGAGAAGACCGAACCATGCAGCGTGCCTTTTTTTTTGGTAGTTGGAAGCTTTTGCTGCGGATGTTGCATATGCCCACAGTTGCCGTACAGTCCGTCAGAAAGTTTCTGACGCACCAGTGTAAAGGCTTATTTTTTGTCGAGGCTACCCCCCCCCCCCCTCCTCCTTTTTGTCGAGAGGCCGTGCAGCGTGCAATGGCCCTTTTTCCGTTTCCTTTTTTTTTTCGTCGTCCTTCATTCCACTGTAACGACCTCAGACATGCACTCGCTGCCACGATTGCCTTAAATATCTTCCAGCAACTGCATTATGCCTGATCTCTCGATTTGGAGGGCTGCACAATAAGTGGCATGCGTATACATGGGGTTTCATGTGAGGGTAAGTGAAAGTGAATTTTCACCACATTGTAATTGATCCTGCACTGTAAGCAGTTACGTTTCAAGTGGTCTACAATGTCCATAGAAAACGTGGCAACTACAGTGAAACCTCATTAGAAAGTACCCGCTTTAAGCGTACAAACGGCAGAAACGTAGTTGCGATGAATCCTTCCCTGAGTCTCATAAAGACTAATGCATTTGCAACCGCTTAAGCCGTAGTGGTTCATCTTATGCCTACCGGTTAGTGCGTACCAACTGCATATTGCGAGATAACATTTCGCGCCATAAAGGTTCATCGTGCTGCTTAACTTGCAGACACCACAATGTGCCGTGAACGGTGTTTCATCATGTTGATAAGCGTGTAGATCAGCCAATCAGTTATTCCGACTTCCGTGTAATTGAGGCGATAATTTTGCGAGTAATCACCAGGAAAAAATGAAGGCGAGGTGGCGACCACCCACAAATGCACCAGTATGACTTATCACCACGAAAAGCCTTAACACAATAAGCGTCATCATCAGCCTGCCTACGTCTAATGCAGGACAAAGAACTTGCCTATGTTCAGCCAATCAACTCAGTCCTGTGCTTAATCCTGCCACTTCATAACCGAAAACTTCCTAATCTAATCTGCCCACATAACTTTCTGTCTCCCCTTCACCTGCTTGCCTTCTCTAGGGATCCAGTCAGTTACCCTCAATGACCAGGGGTTATCTTACCTATGCGCTACAATGCCCGGCTCATGCCTATTTCTTCTTTCTGATTTCAACTATAATATTCTTAACCCTGGTTTGTTCTCTTATCCACTCTGCTCTCTTCTTTCTTCTTGTTTCTTAAGGTTACACCTATCATTTTCCTTTCCATTGCTTGCTGCATCATCCTTGAGCATACCTGGCTATCTGCTCGGGCACACGTGTGGCGCAGCACCACTTTAAGTCTACTGCACGATTTTAATAGGCGACTATCTGAACACGCTGCACAGCGGATCGATGCTACTTTATTGTGCAGGACTGTGTTCAAGCGCACACTGCTTTACAGAAAAGCAAGCAGCTTGCATTGCAGGTCACGAGCTCCGAGAAACCTAGCTGTATTATGCCAACACATGCACGGTACAACTCTAGCACTGTTGTAACCATGCTGCACGCCTTAAATCAGCAACAGCCCAAATGAACCTCAGTCTGCTGCCAGGACTGCTAGAGCATCGCGGAGGGCGCATTGCTTGCGAAAAGTTAATTGTGGTGGCATTAAAGGGTCATGACACGATCACCCAACAATTGAAGTTTTTTGGTGAAAAACGAAGGTAGAAAGTCAAGTATGCTTGTTTTTCAGTCCAAAATAAGCCGTGGAAGTCATCGGCTGTAAATTCGACTGTGTGTTACCGGTATCATCATCGCATGCGGCAACGTCGTGTACGTTGCGCATTTTGATCTCGACTCCATCTCCACTAGCTCAAGCAATGAAGAAAGCGTCGAAGGCAGTGTGAACCAAGATGCCAACGACCTCGCCATTGTGGCAGACGTTGCAGACCGCTTTCCACAATGATAAGTAGCTCGATTTCAAGCATGTCAGATTGAAAAGCGAGCTTGAAATATGGGGTCCGTGGACGCTGCATTCGCGAGCAAGCGTTACTTAGCGCCGAGGGATTGTCAAAGCGTGCATATTTTTGTTGGCTAGCATACGTACATGTATGGCTTTGAGTGCTGAAGATAATAAATAAGTGGTCGTAGCAATGCCGCACGTTGGGACTGTTGTTTTTCCATTAGTTGTTGCGTGCGGCATATGTAAACATAAGCCGAAGCAAATGGCATGGCAATACAGCGCTAGGGTTACTCACGAACATTTTGGCCGAATCTTTGCTTGAACTATGTCGATTAGATTCGGTTTTCGGTAAAAAAAAAAAAAATTGCAAAAGTGACGATGACCCTTGCCACTGCCTGCAAAGGAGTTTTAATAAATATTTATCCGTAGTGGCGAACAGCATATGCACTGCACATAGCCCAGGACACATTTAGGGGCGAAGCTCCTCAAGGCGTGGGTCGTGCATCTCCTGTATGTTGTAGCCACCTCTCGTTTTATAAAAAGTGCTTGGAATGTCCACTGGATGGCAGTACTTGTATATACCGAATATATGGTGAAAAGATGCGAGATGGCCGTACTTGTAGTGTTCACTACATTGACAGACAGACAGACGGACACACATACATACAGACGGACACACAGATGCGATCAGCAGATGATTAGCGGTTTGTCGATAAAACCCTTTGAAGCTTTGCCCACTGTTTATCATTCACTCGGTAGATATGCTGTGATTTTTGTACCTCCAAAATTGGTGCAAGTACCAGCGTTACATGGGTGATACGGTGGCATTGTTTCAACCCCCGGAAGTCATTTAGTTCCTGTGGCAAAATTAACAACGCAGAAAAAGTTCGATTGCAAGCCCTCAACAGCACACCACAATCGTCCTCCAGAATGCAGACCGTGCTCACACAGCAGATGGTTCGTGATGTCACGGCTAGCGATCGTGCCGGTGTTACCAGATTTTCAGGCCGCTCGCTCATTTATAAATATATTCGATTATAAAATAACAGCTCGACCTAATTCGCTCAAATTTCGCCAGCTTGTCCTTAAACGTACAAGAATCAACCCATACAACACAGATTATGGTTGAAAACTGGGCGTCATAACTAGAGATCGTATTAGAGGCAAATGCCCATTTTGTTTCTTGCGATCCTATCGTGTCATTTTCACATATGAGCACAAATCGGAGGGTGAGAAGAGCTTTTATAGTGTTTTTATAGTGCCTATAAATGCCTATTTTGGACATTGGTGCCTAAATTCCTATAAGTGCCTAGAAATGCCTGTTTTCAAAGTCGGTTCCTATATAAACACTATTTATTAACCTAAGATTTTGCTTTCAAGTACAGCTGTAGTACGGTATTCATGTTACCCGGCAAACTTGAGCTTTCGGAACACTGTGGGGAGCAATCTATACTCCATTTCATAAGTTATTTTTAGCACTGTCAAGCTTACCAGGTTTTTTAGTCAATGCGAAGGTCGGTAAGCCTCTACACATGTATTCATTTGCGCGCGTCGTCTGCTCTGCATCTCTCTGGAATCTGCTCGCTTGCGTAGGGTGCAGGAAGTACTTCTGAGCAGCAGCAGGACGATGAAGAACAAATGCAAATCTGTGGAGTGTTATCAGGGGAAAGTAAAGTGTGGATAAAAGAAACGATATCCATGTGCTTTTTGTTTTGTCATTTACTTCTTAAATAGCGCTTCGCTTAGACAGTGGAAGTTGTTTGTTCTTAATGAAGACCTTTGTATCACTAGAATTTTTTAACTGGTTTATTACACGCCGTGAACGCATGATGTGAAGAGGTGAGCTTGAAACGTTGTGCCTATAATTACAATTTTGAGAGCCTAAACCAGTGTATTGACCACCTATTCTTGGAGCCTAAAACTCGCTTTTTTAGAGTCTATAAATCTGGCCTCTAGTCATGACCCTTCTAACTCAGCAGGCTACTTGCCGCATCTGTGCATGACCTGAAGCAAAGTGGGCGCACACTGCACCAAGCGGATTGGCAGTCAGATGTCCGCCAATTAAGCGAAGCGCTGCGCGCAACTAACCACGCAGCAAGCGATTTGTCTCTCTGCGACCAAACCATCTTGAAAAAAAAAACTGCAACAGTTGCTTAGAAGCAGACCGCAGAAAAACTATCACGGACAGCCGATTTTGTCTGTTCTGTCGCTGTACCACATTGTGTATCCTGGACCCCGTAGTAGTTTCGAAATGCTTCTTGGCGTCGCCACCGCGTGATATGAGGTGGTTGTGAGAGAGTCAGAATCTTTGCTTAACTTTGGCGAAAAGAAATAAATGGCTTTGCAATGGGTACTTTAGGCAATATTTCTTGTGGCACTGAATTAATTCCTTTGTTGGCAGTGATGGCGCATCTCAGGAGACGCAAATTTGATTGATCGATATGTGGGGTTTAATGTCCCAGAACCACCATACGATTATGAAAGACACCATAGTGGAGGGCTCCCGAAATTTCGACCACCTGGGGTTCTTTAACGTGCACTCAAGAGATGCAAATTTGTAGCTGGTGGTTAACACGTAGTACGTTTAGCTCAGAGTTGTGCCGTCATCTCCGGCTGATAATAGGATTCCACTGTATCATAATTTCAAGAAAATTCACAACTTGGTTTTTTGCTACTTATCTATACCACCCAGTATTCCCATGCCATACCATATAGTGCTAACATCATGCCTGCCCCATTCTCGCGAGAAAGCGTAAGTCTCAAAGCTTCTGTTTTACAGTACATTCCAGATATATTGAACTCGAAGGGGATCATGAAGAGGTTCGATATACCATATTTAGTCGCGTAATGAACGCACTCGCATAATAAATGCACCCTGAACTTCAGTCAGCAAAATTTTGATTTTTTCCACCACTAACCCACACCTGGCGCGTCGTCACCCGTTGGATCGCTTCGGTTTTTTATTACTTTGCCGACCCCCCTCGACCACCTCCGCTCGCTCCCTCGCCTCCCTTCACCCATTGCTGCGTGCCTATTGCTTTTCTTTCTATCTGTGCGGGGCACGTCGCCCGTCTTATCTGTGTGCCATAGCGGGGTTCGGGGTTCATGAGCAGTGACATTGCAGCTGATAAGCACACATTGCAGCTGATAAGCACCAAACTGCCCGCGCCAACTGACGTCGGCGAACCCCCCCCCCCTACCCTACTTTTTTTTTTACAGCAAAAGCTGTTATGAGATCACAACACGGGCCATGCGCAGTTGCATGTTATCCGCCACCGCCGCCGGTCTATACCCACATCACGCGAAATTCGAAAAAAACCTTGCACCAATGACACAGTGGGGCTTGAACCTGGGTTTGCGGGGTGCCAGCCCAATATTCTAACACTGAGTTATGCCGGTGCTTTTAACTCGTCAAACTTGCTTTAGGCAGGCATGACCTAGCACCAATGGCACAGTGGAGCTCGAACCCAAGTCTGCTGGGTACCAGCCCAGTATTCTGCCACTGAGCTACTCCGGTGCTTGTGACTTGTCAAGTTTGCCTTAGGCAGGCTTGATGACGGGAAAGCAATCACGTTAATACGACTTATAAAGCGTTTTACAACAGCAAAAGAACAACCAGTCATCTCACAATGTGATTAGCGTAACGAGTGGGCCATCCCATGCTTCAACCCATGACAAAAGCTTGTTCCTGTTTCCCTGTTAACTGTGGCGCATACCCACTTCAGCCCTAACTCCTCATGGTTGTTATCCACTGCATGGACAATTGGCACAAAATTCCTAGCAAGTGTTTAGCCGATACCACGCTTCTCAGAAGAATGACGAAAAATAGAACAGCGAATGCTGGCCTACTACCCAAAAGTTTATCATAATGCCCTAGTGGGTACCAAGCAAGTGTGCTTGCAGTAGTTACCCAATGAGTGTTTTGAAAAGGCTCTGAAAAGCTGCTCTTCTAGCTTTCGCTGCGACTGTGCTGCACCTACTGCGCAGGCCTGGCTTTTTTTTTTATTCACTCTAACCGTCATTTCATTCCCCGTTCCCCATGAGTGTATCCGTTGAGGTGTCCTCACATGAGAGAGTTATCGTGCAATCAACACCCCTTTTTTTATACCCTTCCATCGTTTTCTTTTCACAACTGTACCAATGCGAACACATGTTCAAAGTTTCATTAAATCGCTGAATATGAAAAAAATTCCGAAGTTTCTAACAACGTCATCATGGTCGTCGTGCGAGGTTGCCGCGAAGTTGGAAAAGTGCGTTGTAGCGCACGTATTTGGGTGCCCCTTAAGATCACAGCAGATACCACTGTTGCGGTTAAACGATTGCGCAAAAAGATAGCCGCGATGCGCTTTTATGGCTTGCACGGGCGGCCCAGAGACAGCTTGCAAAAGATAGCGCCATCAACCACTGAAGATGAGTAAAGTGCAAGAAAGAAGCTGTTTTCAAACAGTGTACGTGTATGTAAATTGCAAAAGGCTAAACGACCCAACTTCTTTTTGCCTTACCGCATTTTTTGCTTCTTCAGAAAAAGTTTTCATATACCTTGCCCTGCGTATTAAAAGCACCCCGTATCTTTGCTCAGATTTTTCAAGAAAAAAAGTGTGTTCATTACACGAGTACATCTGATATATCAATAATTCTATATAACAATAATGTGTGTTTACGGCTTACAAAAATGCATTACAACTCTCAAGAAGGCTTTCAGAAATCGTGAGAGTTAACATGAAGACTCGCTCAAAGTACGCTTAAGAAAAGGTGACAACTTCTTTTGCAAGTTGCCTCACTCTATTTCCCATGAAAAATAGCCTCTAGACTTGTCTTGCTTTTGTGTGACGTCATGTCCATCAAGTCATCCTCATTAATCGAGCATTGAAGCTTTCAATATCAGCGAATTCAGCCCCTCCAGCCACAACAGTGGTCATGGACGGTGAGCGTCAATGCAAGTTCTCTAGCGCAGTAAAATGATTTTTAGCACTGGCATTACTGTATTTACTCGATTCTACCGCGCCCTCGATTGTAACGCGCACCCGGTTTCCACGACGGGGAAAAAAAAAAAGAAAGACATTGATTGCAACGCGCACTCATTTTTCTCGTTGGCCCGCACAATCAAACCACTCGGGAAAACGACTTCTTTCGGGAGTGTCTTCCGTTTAATATGAGGTACGGGGGAAGCTTGTGCCTATCTGACGTGCAACGGAGCACTGCCGTCACTCTAGTTTTACCGCGGCCCGATGTCAGCTGGCGAACTTGCTTCGCCCCCTTTTTCTCGACGGTTGTAGTGCCAGGCATGTCGAAGTAAAGATGCGCCTGATTGGCATTCCCGATTTGCCCAAGCAGGTAGCGGTTGTTGTGCTGCAAGTTTAGGATGAATCTCTGAAAACTGTGAAGCTTTTCATCCTACTCCTCAGGAAACTTTTCGCATATGCCCGTTCGCCTTCGGAGGGAAAAGCCTTTCCTCTTCATAAAGTTAGTTAGCCAGCACCTGCTCCCTTTAAACTGGCCCCGCATTAGCCCTTTTTCTAAGGCTAACTGCATAGCCTGCACTTGGAGCAGTTCTGTCATCACGGGCCGCTGTGCCGCTTACTGTTCAATCATATACTCGCCGAGCAGTTCTTCAATTTGCGGAAACCGACCCTGCTGTGGTCCACTGAAGCCTTTATGTGAATCTCTGCTGTCGACAATCTTCTGCTTTTGTTTCCAACAGTCCCGCACGCATGTTTCGGGAACTCTGAACGACCGCGATGAGGCTCGATTTCTGTCCGTTTCCGCACACGCGATGACTTCGTTTAAAAGCGGCATCAATGGTGCACTCGTCGAGTTTTTGGAGTCGGCCCTTCCATGCCGTCGATGCTAATGCACTACAAGATGACGAACTTTTCAGCACACGTACGAAGTGCTGCACATGGGAAACACACACATTTCCAAAATGGCCGCCCCCTACGACGCACGTAGGGGGCGGCCATTTTGGAAATGCCGATGGCAATAAAATGACCGTATTCATTTTTTTTTTTTTTTCCGTACTCGATTCCAGTGCGCATGTGATTTATGAACTTGCTTAACCGGAAAAAAGATGCACGTTAGATTCGAGTAATTACGGTGGCATGTTCAGAACCGCACGAGTCCACTTCTGCGGCACCAATCATAGCATTTCCTAAAATAAGCTAGAGGGGATTCTGGTGCTGCAATCACTCAGCGATCATGAGAATGATGGGTTGCACATGGATTTGCCTGGTCTCCGTGCTTGCAGGCTTTAAATGCACTTGTGGCTTCTTTTGTGGCAAAGGACAATCATTTTGAACTTCATGACCTGATTTGAGTCGGTGAGCGCAATGGGTTAATTTAGTGGTGCACTTGCAGAACATACGCCAATTGTCATTTTGTGACAAAGCAGCTTCAAAAGCAATGCGAAGCCAGACGTAGCCATAAAACCGAAGATTAAGCAAATCTGTGTACTACCAATCATTCCCATGCTCGCTGAAGAGCTGCGCATTGCAGCTCCCATAGACAATATCACCAGAGTTCCCTGTGGTGTATTTATAGGAAACTTTAGGGCACCAGCACTGTAAGCCGTGACATCAGCATAGGTGCATAAACAGCGACGTTGTTATTGTCACTGATGAAGTTGCTTTTGAACTTTTGTACAAGGCGGTGCCTCAAAATGCTAAAAAAACTCACACCATATCCACGGAGTGAATGATGATGAGTAGGGCGAAGCTTCGAGGGATTTTATCGACGAATCATGAATCATTCGCTGGCCGCGTCTGCCCGTCTGTCTGTCTGTATGTATGTCTGTCTGTCCATATAGTGAACACTACAAGTACAGCCATATCGCGTCTTTTCGTCATATATTCATCATATACAAGTACTGCCATCCAGCGGACATTCCGAAGACTAAAACGAAAGGTGTCTACTACACACAGGAGACACACGACCCACTCTTTAAGGAGCTTCGCCCCTAAAGTAGCAAGACACACTGAGGCACCGTAAGCTAATGTCGGCTAAGATGACGCACACTATGTAGTCACCTATCACCAAAGTCTACGAGAAAACTGCACGACGGTGCCTTGATTGACTTTGTTCCAAGAACCTGCAACCACCGTTTTTATCTCTATGAGTGATACAACGTTTACAAGAACTCTCGATGAGCCGTAACACAGCGAGACTTAATGAAGATCAGAGGCCAAAAAAGACAACACTGTCCACAAACCACAAACAATACGACCTTGTACCCCACCAATGATGGCGACAACACTAAGGGTTTTATAGCACCGAGCGAAAAGCAAGACAAAACATAGCCTCCAAGATGTGCATTTTATAACCGAGAACATTAAAAATACTGACATATTTTTGCGAATCTTGAAGACCATGCTTTTCGGAACTGCATGCCATTATGCATAAGCAAACTGAGAAGAGAATGCGATCATCACAATGCCGCCAAGAGACTTCCGTTCACATTACAGTAGATATCTCGATGATACGAATTCTAAGGGAACATGCAAAATATTCATATCATCCCGAATTCGTATGAGCCAAAACAAACTAAAGGTGATCATGAAGATGAACGATAACTTTATTGCGATCAACTACTACTTGCTGAAAAAGTCCATAATTTTTTTTTGCACTTTTCTGCATTTGCCATCCTTTAAGAAGGCCGCCTGAAAGGCACAAAACTGTGCTGCCGTTTCTTCATTCACGTTACGAACGCTTACAATGCGGCACAGGACATCGAGGCCATGGTGGTTTTCTGGTGTTTACGGTCGGTCACACACGTTAGCGCCTTCACCGTCACTGTCAGACTCCGCTTCTTAACCTCAAAAACCAGTTATTCAATAGATTGCAGCCCACGCAGCGTGACGTTATGGTCCGCGGTGACGAAGTCTCGCGCCGAGGCTTCAAAATTGAGAGTCTCCTAACCCTCCATGTGCAAATCAGCGAAAGGCTTTTCGTTACCTCCTGTTGGAGTTGCATCTTGTATCAAAAATTCACACTTGCAAAAATAGTTTGCGATCGTGTCCTGCACCACATTATCCCAGGACATTGCGAGGAACTGTAGCCCGTCCAGCAGACTAATCAGCAAGTTTTTATCTTAGCACTCAATTTTTGCCAGAAGCCTCCGCCGAAGCAATCCTTTAAAATGATGTTTGACATTTCTAATTATTCCCGCGTCCAGCGGCGGCTTGTCATGTTTGCGGGCAGGACCCTTATGGCGAAATTCTTAAATTTCAAGTCTTTTGGATCACCTGTCGACAAAAAGCAAAAATTTTGAGTTTTTTGCTGCCATTTTCTGGTTCAAAGTTGTCAGAAACTCACAGGAAAAATCTGATGTCATCTATGTTTTTTGTTCCCTTTGTATAAGCAAGGCAAACGTCCTGCCGATCAGAAGCAATTTGGCTGGTTTGATTTGCCCTAAGCAGTTTTTTGTTTTTGTTTTTTTCAGAGCCGTCGGCATTTACGTGAAAGAGCACGGTTACAAGCTCCTTCCTTTTTAAACCACCCTGGCAAGCCTGCCCCTTCACACACAGGCTTCTCTCCGGCTGAAGGTTGGGGAGGTGCTGACACCCCCTGTAGAGTTGTTTACGCCGTGTGGCGCATGTGTCTCACCCCAAAGCCGCATTTCGGGTGACGACCGCCGAGCGTATTTGCGTTGAGCACCACTATCGTCATCATCACCATGCGGTAGCGCCGGCAGTGACCCCTGGTGGAAGCGAGAGCTGAGAGAGTCTCTTCTGCGCGTGGCGGCTGCCGCAAACAGTTGTCTTTTGCGTGGGTCCTCGGCGTGTGGCACCGCGGGCCTGTGCGCCGGGGGGGGGGGGGGGGGGGCACGTGGTAAGTCAAGCGTTGGCGACGCCGCCTTGGGTATGTTATTGTGTGTTTGGTGTGTTACTGTGTTGTTTTGTTTGTATAGTAGCGTGTTAATTACAATTTATATATCGATTCGGCAGACAATATCGTCCTTCTAAAATTAGTGAAATAAATATGTGTATATGTTATTTGGTTTGTACCGACCGCGTCTTCTGCGCCCGTTCACTCCAAGAGCAGGGATTGGCGTGCGCTCACCAATTCGTTGAGCCCCCATTCTGGCTGCCCAACGTGGAGCTCTTGGAGTATCGGACGACAGTTTTTGCAGTTCGGCACAAGCTTTTGTTAGAGCCGGGGTGAAGTAGGCCTAGGGGGGACTTTTTTGCTAGCGTCGGTGGTGTGCTTTGTTCAGAGCGAGGAGATCGGTATTTGTGACGTGTTTGAATATGCCAGCAGGTTGAGTTTTCATTTTTTTTTGCTCGCAAGTGTTGTTCTTTTTTGTTGCTGTTAGTTTTCGAAACCGTTGTTGAATTGGAACGAGAGCCGTGCGGTCTGCATCCTTGGGTGAACAAGGCCTAGAGCACGTGATTTGTAGGCCAGGCGCAAAGTGAGTGAGTACAGAAGCCTCGTGGGTGGTCCAATGTTCTGTAAATAGCTTCTTCTATCTCTTTGGGCTCGGGGAGCCCGGCGTCGTTGCCGACTTGTATTGCGGCTCGACGCCGTGGGTGACACCGCCTGGGGCGTTGGACGCTGATCGCTCGATAGGCTGCTGTGTGCGGCGAGCGATAGGGCCACCTCACAGAGTGGATGCCTCCTCGCGGCTGCCTCTTCTGTGCCTAGGCTGGTTGCTAGGTGGATGCCGGTTGTTGCCGAGCTAATCATTAGGCCTAAGGCTCCGCGCAGCCACTTGTCGCACGTGGCACAACTAGGTGGGTTGTGGCGTTGAGGTGTTGTGCTTTGCTTCCCTCACTTTTTTTTATTCTGCGATGCACGAGTTGGGAAAAGTGATTTGTTTCATTTTCATGAGCATCTCGGCAGCCGCCGATGTTTAGCTAGCAGTACTGACCATCGTACCACGTGGGCGAAAGGCTTGAACTCCCTTTCGTAGGCCTTGCTCCATTGTTTCTTTGAAGTTTTTTTTTTTATGTATTCAGCGGGAGGAATGTCATCCACGGCCAACTGTCTGTTGCACATCGTCAGCGTCACTGGCCAGGATTGCGGTCATGAGGTCAGGTGATGGAGATGCCTGGGACCTGCGCAACTGCCTGCAGTGCGGCGCCCTCGTGCGTGCTGGTCGCAACTGGAAGACGTGTCGGCGCTAGCAACGGTTCGTTGCGTCGACGGCAACCTTGCTGTTGCGGAGCCGGTAACTGAGGTGAAGTGGAGCGGGACAGTGCAGCAGTGTCGACCAGCGGCGGTGTCGTGATGCAAGGACATTATGGACATGTGATGTCATTTTTTTTTTGTTAAAGCTTGCGTAGCTGATCCTTGTTTTCGGGATATGGTTGGATTTAAGGTTGGTGAAATGTGGGGGTGCTGACACCTCCTGTAAAGTCGTTTGCGCCGTGCGGCGCACGTGTCTCGCCCCAAAGCCGCATTTCAGGTGACGACTGCCAGGCGAAAGGTGGCATTGTATTCGCGGTGAGCACCACTATCATCATCATCATCATGAGGTTGCATCGGCAGTGACCTTTGGCGGAAGCGAGCCTTGGTGGCGGGCGAGAGTTGAGAGAGTCTCTTCTGCACGTGGCGGCTGCCGCGAACGTTTGTCTCTAGCGTGGGTCCTCGGTGCGTGGCACTGCGGGCCTGTGCACCGAGGGGCCCACGGCGCGCAGGCCGCGTGGTAAGTGAAGCGTTGGCCACGCCGCCTTGGGTATGTTATTGTGTGCTTGGTGTGTTACTGTGTTATGTTGTTTGTATGGTAGCGTGTTAATTACAATTTATGTATAGATTCGGCGGACGATATCGTCCTTCTAAAATTAGTTAAATAAATGTGTGTATGCATTTGTTGGTTTGTACCGACCGCGTCTTCTGTGTCCGTTCACTTCAAGAGCATAGCGTGGCGCTCGCTCGCCAGTTCGAGACCCCACGAGGTTGAATAAGAGTCTCGCTTCGTCAGCGTTGAATATGTTACACAGTGCGTAGCCCGAAAGCAGAGTCGGCAGCGTGTTGAGCCAGTCGTTCACCTGCGACTCGTCCACTTTCTTTGCTTTCATCACAGACGACATTGTAAAGTAATCCGTGGCCGTTCTTTGAAACGGTGCAGCTAGTCATCAAAACCTTGGAAATTGTCGATGCCAAGAGAAAGCCCTATGTTGTCCGCCTTTTTGCGTAGCACTTTGCCGTCCATGTTGTCGCCGGCTGCCGCCACTTCACGAAATCACGTAAGCAGAATATCTTCCAGCTTTACGTGTGTAGCCGTCTGCCTGCTTCACATTTGCGCCGAAGTGCTGGGCATTTTTCAAGATTACTTCTCGTGTAGAGAGTCGACGGCGCTATGCCTAACTCTTTCACCAAGTCAGTACACTTTCTCTTGGGGTATTCGTCGACTTTCCTGAGAATTTCTATTTTCTCCTTGAAAGAAAGCGCCTTCCACTTGCTAGACATAACAAATGCTTCAGTCTTCCGGTATGTGGCAAGCTTAGGCAGTCCAAAAACTCTTGAAGACGATACGAACACAGCAGTTAGAGCAGCAATACTGGCGCTGACGATTACGAGAGCCCCCACACCACGTGAAAACGGCATTGCAATAAAAAATAAAGAAAAGAGCACACACACAAAAAGGCCAATGAGCTGCCTGGAAAGGGCTGACATACTTTGTTGCGGACATGACCAGGGCAGGAAACGAGAAAAGCCACACATGCCTGTCACCCCTCTTCCCCTTGATACTCACATTTCAAGCGGTGCCCGAGAGGTTTCCCTTTCTCACGGGTGGCATGCAGGGGAGAGGGGACACAGTGGCGAGAAACAGGTGAGGAGAGATTGCAACGCTTCTTTACTGTTTGCGCAGCTGGGGCAGTGCGATGAGGTAAAGAAAAGTGAGAAAAGTGAGTTGCGGTGGGCCGGTGGCCACTCTGCGTCGCGCCGCTCGTGTGAAATGGTCGTTCACGCATTCGTATCATCCGCGGTGGCTGGAGATACTGTTCGTATATTACCTAATGACGGCCTATTCAGATCAGTTCTGTTTTATTTCCTTAAGGGCCCCCATTTAGTGGGTGTTACATAAGGGGTGGGATTACAAGAAAAAAAGAATCTAACAGTGATGATTAAATTAACATTGCAGATGATCAGTGATGCAGTCTTGAAAAGCAGATGATGAGGCAATGTTGACGATGTCATAGGGTAGGGCGTTCCAGTCAGAAGCTGCTCTGAGGGATAATGAAGCAGAAAACATAGTAATATGCAATGGCAGGCGGGCAACTTGAAGTGGATAACTGGTGCGGCGGGAAATACGTGATGCGGGTGTGATATACGGTTCTTGATTGAGAGACGAATGAAAGAACTTATGATAAAGGGTATGACTGGCAATGCGACTACGATACAGAAGTATCATGCAGCTTTCAAGGGTGAAATGCTGATGCCACATGATTATGAAGAATGAACGAATTGAGTGGGCCTGTTTTGAACGGCTTCAAATGCAGTGATTAGATATGCTAGATGCGGGCTTCAGATGGCAGATGCATATTTTAGTTTTGGTCTTATTAGTGATTTATATGCGAGTAATTGAACATGAGATGGGGCGAGTCGGAGGTGGCATTTTAGAAAACCGAGCGTTTTGTTCGACGCTGAAATTATGTTCGTAATATGGATGCGCCAAGATAAATTAGAAAAAAGGGTGACTCCTAGATATTTATAGGTGTCTACTAACTTTATGGAAGAATTTTAAATGCAGTAGTACAAGCGAGAGGGGTTGTCACAACGAGAGAAGGACACGACTTTACATTCACTAGGGTTGAGAGTCATTAGCCAGACATTACACCAATCTAGTATATTGTTAAGGTCACTCTGAGGAATGGAATGGTCATGATGGTTAGTAATGGCATGGTAGATTACACAATCGTTAGCGAACATACGAATGTTACAGGAAGCATCCAATGGTAGGTTATTAATAAATATTAGGAATACG
Source organism: Rhipicephalus annulatus (assembly GCA_013436015.1). Taxonomy (NCBI): domain Eukaryota; kingdom Metazoa; phylum Arthropoda; class Arachnida; order Ixodida; family Ixodidae; genus Rhipicephalus; species Rhipicephalus annulatus. Next base: position 102,025 of record WOVY01003942.1, on the reverse strand, counting down.
AGAGGACCGAGAACAGACCCCTGTGGGACTCCCGAGGTTACTGGGAGGGGCTCAGACAGATGGCCGTTAACACAGAGGGATTGAAAGAGGGTAAGTTAAGCTCTGAGAGTTTTCGTGATAAACGCTGGTGAGGAACTTTGAGGAACATGTAGACTGTTCTAAACAACCTTAAAATTCGTATTATCGTGCAATTTGCATAAACCGTAATCGTATCATCGAGATGATACTGTAATGTGATTTTGGTGCCCTCTGCAATTAACCCCTTTGGAAACGCTGTATCCATGTGATACAACCTACAACAGATCACACATCACGGACTGGTGCACTCACGAACGCTGCACAACCAATAAATTACATGGCCTTTTAATCACCTGCAACTGAGGGATAGAATTGTAAAAATGCAGGCGACAAATGACCAATCTTTGGAAAAATACATGCACTTTCTTGGCTTCAGCCCGGCGCAGCATTCTATGTATCGCATGTTGCGCTCTGGTGGAGTTCGATGTTGTCCCGGGGTTGTAACGTGGCCGAAGACAGGATACTTTATGTTGGGATTTAACTGTTTATTTGGGCGAACCTGTGCCCGGTGAACGGAAAGTCCGATTACAGTAGCAGTCTTGCACAGATAGCAGTGAATGGAGCGTCGGCCATCGATCAACTACTGACAAGCGGCGAAGTGCGTCGGCATTTATACTCTTGCCATCGAATGTTCTAGCGTTATCGCTGGCGGTGACGAGTGTTCCAGAATTGTCTGTACAGTTCGCGGAGTGGGCGTGATCTTATCGAAATGATCTACTAGTCTCGAAGCTTCTCGAAAACTGCAGGTGCACTGAGAATTGCGCTGAAAATTGTGTAGTGTACAGTCAACTGCCGATTTTTCGGACACGCTCGATAGTTCGGACATCTTCGCGGCACTGCCATGAACTCCATAGAATCAATGTATAAGGAGGTCTAAAATTTCGGACGCTCGAACCCCCCGGAGTCCAATTTTCCGGAGTTTTTGACGCGACGGAAGGTCGGAAACCACCACCGACCTCCAGTGGAAACTACCACAACTGCGTCACAAGCGATTACGATCGCATAAATGAGCGTGCCGGTCTACTGTGGCGGCATCTGTTGCTTGGACTCGTTGATCGTTAGCGGAGAAACCTAACACTGGCCGTGTTTCTCGTGCAAGGGTGCTTCGCTGACAATCTAAACTATCCACTCAGAAATTTTTTTGGCGCCAATAAAATTCCTTTCGCTTTACTAGCTCTTGTGCTCGTGCGTGCCACTCTGGCTTTTCGCGCAGCGCTTTCGCGAAGCGTTTCACCACTTTGAACTAGAACTAACCGTCACACACCGATTTGGTCTGGCCACGCTGGCTATCTTGAATGTTTACCAGCGCCACATCTGGAGTACCCGAGGCACCGTCCCTTCCCGTTGCGCTGTTTTGTTTATGCAGCCTACATGGTGTTTGGCTAGCCTAGTGCGTGGTTGTGCGATCGTATGAAGTGTGCTCTGCAACGATAAGCCTCGGTGCTTCGACGCTCGCCAGCAAACTCCTTTGTTCACATCGTGAGGATTTCGCTTGCCTGCGATGGCCTCCACTCTGCGTTCGTCGTCCTCGCCAATGGCAGCGAAGCGCGGAAAACAGTACCGTCGGTAAACGATGGAGAAGAAAGCCGCCATTTTTAAGTTAGTGAAGAGTGGCCGATCGCAGACTGACGTAAGCAAGGAATTCGGCCTTTCCAAGCAAACAGTTTCCGATTTCCTGAGGAAGAAATACAAGATCTTCGAAGCGGCCGAAAAACCGTCTGGTGCCAAAAAAATGAATGCAATCCAAGGTGTTTATCCAAAGCTTGAGGACGCTCTCGTCGTGTGGCTTAATTCAATGATTGGCAAGGATCAACAAGTTTTTCTAGCCATTGCAGCTCTAACAACGGCTGCCCTGACGACACCGGCTGTCGGCTGCATGCATTTTTTAATGGCTTTTCTCAGAGCCACCCCACTGATGCTTTGGCAGAGTTCCGGAAGTCTGGTGCTTCAATCTTGACCCTCTTGATCAGAGAAATATCAATGAAATGGTGCGTTTTTCGCTTGCATTGAGAAATATTATCGAAATGGTTTTTTTTTGCTTGCATTGAAAATTATCAGTAAAATAATGAGTTTTTTTTTCTTGCATTCATTCTTTCGGATTGCCCGAATTTTCGGACGGTTTTTCGCTCCCTAGAGGGTCCAAAAAATTGGCAGTTGACTGTATTGGGGCGATAACAATGCTTGAGGAATGGAACGTGGCAATATACGTTTACGACATTCCGATACTTTTGCATAAAAAATACGAGGGGCTTACTGTTAGATACAGATACAGCTGATATTTCAATAGATCTGCATTCGATATACTAAAACCGTCTGTATCCCAAATGATAAAGCAGAAATCAGACTCATAACTGCTTAACTGCTCAATTCAATTAAGGACGACTATAAAAGCCTTCATGTCATAGTTCTTATTTTCAATGGCTCTGGACTACCCTTATTGCAGATGATCTCCCAAAAACCCATGTTTTCCCAAATATCTTTTCCCATTTTGTTTATTTCTGCAAAGCACAGATAAAACCAAGTGAGAACATGCAGAGAAAAAAAATGTAAATAACTTGCCAGATGCTGAGTCATCTCCGCTGCAATGGGTGCAATGTCATCGGCGTACATGCAGACAATTTTCTGCATGACATTGGTTAGATCATCATTCTCTGTCTCCCGGATTATCTTCAGCAGCTCCATGGTAATCTCTCTGATCTTGGGCTTCACAGTCACTTGTGCTGTATTCAGATACATGAAACAATGCAAACATTAGAGAGGCCATATAATATCTTTCAATTTCATCACGTAATTAAACTACTAATAGACTCTAGTCCCTTCAGAAAACTCCAGCTGATATCTTTTCTCTTTTAAATCTGTCAATCTTAAGTGGTGTGATGCTATTCCCCATTTTGCCCATTTCCCTCTTTTTTTTTCACCTACCTATGCACACTGGAATATACAAAGCGAACATTGGCCGAGACATTTTTCAATTCATCAGGACCGTGAGCATATTTTTCTTCATTTTTGTTCCACCATACTGTCCCCTATTACTGGTGGCACTGGCGCGCGGTAGCACACAGTGAGCAGGCACCATGCCTAGATGATGCAGCATGTGGCCTTTGATATAGTTAGCAAGTACACTCCTCTTGAAATCCTCAAGTACAGGTCGCCACAATTGAGCCCTTTATACTAGGTTGCCATGGCAGCATGGATTCCCCTGTTATTTGCATGCCTTCATGCCGATATATATTGTTACGTGGAAAATAACAGTAGTCAGTCTACAGCCTCAACGCAGCTCACCAACAACGTCCACTTCTTCACCCTCAGTCTGAGGCACCTTTCTTGGGTATGTCCCACTATGCCCTGTTTCAGTCAGCCGATATCACGTAACACGACCCCCGGCGACAAAAGCGCCGACCCGGCGAGTTTACGGGGCCACAGCAGGAGCAGTGTGGTAACGCTTGAGCCTTGATGCGTGGACAATGTCCCTTGACAGCAGAGCAGAAGAGGTTGATAGATTATCAGGGACAATTTCATATGTAGTGTCGGCCACTCGTCTAAGCACGCGGTATGGGCCCGTGAAACGAGAGAGAAGTTTTTTTGGAAGGCCTGGATGTCGCGTAGGGGACCAAAGAATAACGAGGGAACCTGTTGGAAAGTGTTCGTTGCGATGCCACTCATCGTAACGATGCTTCTGCGAGTCTTGGGACGCCATTAATCTGCTGCGGGCAAGCTGACGAGCATGGTCAGCTCGGGTAATAGCGTCGCATGCATATTCATAAGTAGACTGCGCAGCTGCTGGTAGGAAGGTATCCACCGGCGATGTTGGTTCACGTCCTAATAGAAGGTAAAATGGCGAGTACCCAGCAGTGTCATGCTGAAAGGAATTGTATGCGAACATCACGTAGGGTAGTGCAAGGTCCCAATCACGATGGTCAGCCGAGACGTATTTCGATAGCATGCCTTTCAGGGTGCGGTTTAGATGTTCTGTAAGCCTGTTTGTCTGGGGATGGTATGATGTCGTGAGCTTATGTTGGGTAGAGCAGGAACACAGGATATCGTCAACCACTTTTGAAAGGAACGTACGGCCTCGTTCTGTCAGCAGTTGACGAGGGGTTCCATGCACTAAAATGAGATCGCGTAGTAGAAAATCAGGGACGTCTGTAGCGCAGCTTGTTGACATGGCTCGCGTAACTGCGTAACGGGTCGCGTAATCAGTAGCCACTGCGACCCACTTGTTTCCGGAGGCGGATGTTGGGAAGGGACCGAGAAGGTCCAAACCAACACAGAAGAATGGCTCCGATGGGATGTCGGTGGGCTGAAGATATCCGGAAGGGAGTCCCAACAGCTTTTTGCGACGCTGGCAAATTTCACAAGCGTTGACATAATGACGTACAGAGCGTGAAAGGCCACGCCAGTAGAAGCGGCGGCGCACACGGTCATATGTGCGAGAGACACCAAGGTGACCGGCGGTTGGCGCGTCATAGAGCTCGCGTAGGACTGTGCAGCGCAGGTGCTTTGGTATGACCAGAAGTAGGTGGTGACCATTGGGCAATAAATTACGCCGATATAACGTGTGGTCCTTTAAGGTAAACATGCGAACAGAAGCGTCTTGCGGTGAAGATTCGAGCTGTTGCATTAGGCGGCTGATATCCGGATCATGACGCTGCTCGTCCCCGAAATGAAGCAGCTGGGAGATGGAAAGGACGCAACCCACATAATCAGTGCTCGTAGGATCGCAGTCGGCCACAGGGTAGCGTGACAGACAATCCACATCTTTGTGCAGTTTTTCTTATTTATACAATACGGTGTAAGAATACTCCTGGAGGCGGAGTGCCCAGCGGGCGAGACGACCTGTGGGATCTTTGAGGGAGGCGAGCCAGCAAAGAGCGTGGTGGTCAGTCAGAACTATAAATGGTAGGCCGTATAAGTAAGGGCGAAATTTTGAGACTGTCGACACCAGCGCTAGGCATTTGCGCTCTGTGATGGAATAATTACGCTCCGAGGGGGACAGCAGCCTGCTGGCATAAGCTATCACGCGATGCTGCCCACGTTGTCGCTGAGCCAACACAGCGCCTATTCCGTAACCGCTGGCATCGGTGCGGACTTCGGTCGGTGCCGTAGGGTCGAAGTGAGCCAGCACAGGAGAAGTGAGCAAAGTGGTCAGGTCGGAGAATGCTGCTGCTTGCGAGGGACCCCCGGTAAACGTCTCATCTGGTTTGAGTAAATCTGTCAGGGGTCGAGAGATTTCCGCGAAGTTCTTGATAAACCGCCGAAAATAGGAGCAGAGCCCCACAAAACTGCGGACATCTTTGGCAGTTTTTGGCACAGGAAAGTCCTTCACAGCTCGAACTTTTTCTGGGTCAGGCTGTACGCCGTAAGCGTCAACAATATGTCCAGTATTGTAATGCGACGGCGACCAAACCGGCACTTGGATGAATTCAGCTGAAGGCCGGCGAGACGGAATACATCAATAATTTGACAGTCTCTCAAGGTGCGCTTCAAAAGTGGGAGCAAACACGATGACGTCATCCAGATAACAAAGACACGTACACCACTTGAATCCATGGAGCAGGGAGTCCATCATTAGTTCAAAGGTGGCGGGGGCATTACATAGGCCGAAAGGCATGACTTTGAATTGGTAGAGGCCATCGGGTGTTACAAAAGCCGTCTTCTCTCGGTCCATGGGGTCCACGGCAATCTGCCAATAACCAGAACGAAGATCGATGGAAGAAAAGTAGGCAGCACCATGGAGGCAATCAAGGGCGTCGTCAATGCGGGGCAAAGGGTATACATCTTTCTTGGTGATGTTAAGGTGGCGATAGTCCACACAATATCGCCACGATCCGTCCTTTTTAACTAATACCACCGGCGATGCCCAGGGACTGGAGGATGGTTCAATAGTGACCTTCGCTAGCATCTTGTTCACCTCCTTCTGAATTATGCTCCGCTCAAAAGCAGACACTCCGAAGGGACGACGGTGAACAGGGTTGGCATCACCTGTGTGTATGCGATGCTGGACAAAAAATGTCTGCCCTAGAGGTCGGTCGCCAAAATCGAAAATATCCTGGTAGGCCTCAAGAAGATGTTGTAGGGCTTCAACTTGCGGAGGCAGAAGATCAGTGGCGATCACGTCTACAATTTGTGGCTGCCCAAATGTGTTGCGAGTAATGTGCGCTGCGGTGAAACAAGGGTGTCTAAGGCAAGCACTTCAATTTGTGAATCGTGCAACGGACACAGGTGGGCCACGGAAATGCCTTGTGGAAGCACATGATTCATGTAGCCGAAATTCACAAGTGGTAGACAAGTTTTGTTATCTGTGACGCTGAGCACCGTATAGGGCACTACAACATTGTGCGCAAGGAGTACGTCGGTGAGAGGCGTAGCGTAATAGTCACCGTCGGGCACAGCTGGTGAGCACAGAAAATCGACGTACGTCACAGTTTTGGAGGGCAGGTGAACCAAGTCGCTGCATTTTAATCGGCATGTAGGTTGGTACGGAACGTCACTGATTTGTGGCAGTTCTAGGCGGAGCACACCAGTGGAGCAATCAATCAGAGCAGAATTGACGGCAAGAAAATTGAGGCCTAGTATGAGGTCGTGGGGACATGTTGCAAGCACGGTAAAAAGGACGACCACTTGATGACCGGCTACGATAAGTTGAGCTGTGCACATACGGACGACAGGGACTGTTTCGCCGTCTGCAACTTGGACGACACTGGTCAAGGGGGGCGTGAGGACCTTCTTCATGCGACGACGAAAACGCGAACTCATTGATTGATATGTGGGGTTTAACGTCCCAAAACCACTATATGATTATGAGAGACGCCGTAGTGGAGGGCTCCGGAAATTTAGACCACCTGGGGTTCTTTAACGTGCACCCAAATCTGAGTACACGGGCCTACAACATTTCCGCCTCCATCGGAAATGCAGCCGCCGCAGCCGGAATTCGAACCCGCGCCCTGCGGGTCAGCAGCCGAGTACCTTAGCCACTAGACCACTGCGGCGGGGCAAAAACGCGAACTCATAATACAGACGTGAGCGCCTGTATCTATCGAAGCTTCAACAGGTGTGCCATCAACATATACTTCTAGGGTGTTCCGCTTCAAACGTAGGGGCAACAGAGGTGAAGGGCAGCTTCACCTCCAGAAGCTGCGCAGCCTAATTTTTCGGGGACATGCGGCGGTTAAACGATGGCGAGGGAGAGCGGCGACGCATATTTGAGCGAGAAGGGCGGCTTTGAGGCGGTGGCGACGACAGGACAGTGTGGCCGTAGTCCTCAAGGGCAGTAAATGCTGTAGACTCAGTGCGGGTCGGATAACGGTGGTTTGGTGGACGGAATGAGTTACTGTAAGCGGGGTACGAGCCAGAAGACATAGATGGCCATTGGCTGCGGCAGTAACGAGTGATGTGTCCTGCGCGACCACAGCGGAAGCAGATTAGCTTATCAGCTGTTCGCCATTTAGACGAGCTCCTGGTTCGAATAGAGTACGGACGGCGATGTCTCATGTCCACAGAAGCTATCGAGGGACCAGTATTATCCAGGGTAGGTGCAGTGGACAGGATACCAAGGTTAGCGAATTCCTGGCGCACAACAGCCTGGATCAAGGCGAGAGCTGGCGTTGAGGCGTCGGGCAACGTCGGTTTGTTGGCAGCCGGGTAAGCGGCCTCAAGTTCACGTCGGACGATGTGCGTCACATCTTCGGTCGTAGACAGATGACAAGGAGTGGCTTCGCAAGACGACGTTGCCGCGGTATTGGGTAGGCGCTGGAACTGTTGCAAAATGCGTCGACTCTTCGCCTGCTCGAGACGGCGGCACTCTTTGATCACGGCGTCGATGGTCGTTACGTTGGTAAATACAAGCAGGCTGAACGCATCGTCGGCGATTCCTTTTAAAACTTGCGAAATCTTATCGGCCTCAGTCATGTTGGGATCGGCCCTTTGACACAACGCTAAGACGTCTTGAATATAAGTCAAGTAGGGCTCAGTGGACGTCTGTGTACGTACGGCCAATTGCTTTTGGACATCAAGCTGTTGACCAAACGGGTTGCCAAAGAGGTCGCAGAGCAGTTGTTTAAACATTTCCCAGCTTGTGATTTCGTGCTCATGGGTCTCAAACCAGATGCGAGGGGTCTTGTCAAGATAGAAAATAACATTCGCAAGCATAATGGTTGGGTCCCAGTCATATTGCTTGCTGACGCGCTTGTACATACTAAGCCACTTGTCCACATTCGCGTTTTTCTCTCCAGTAAAAGTACCAGGATCATGGGGTTGCGTTAAGGCGACGTACCGGGTTGCTGTCGTTGCTGAGGTAGGTGGCAAAGCCGTAGCCTCACCCGGAGCCATGGTAGCAGACTTAAGGAGGCGTCCACTGCGTAGCTCCGTTGTCAAAAGAGCACCCAGCACCTCCATCAAAATGTTACGTGGAAAATAACAGTAGTCAGTCTTGTCTTGTCTTGTCTCCTAGGAGATCTTGGCTCATACCCACATGGGGGATTGGCCACACTGTACCTCATAATAGATCATTTTTTACAACGCAAAAAAATAAAGAGAAATTAGATGGGAACAATAATATTGTTCCTTTGAAAAAACGTGAAAGATTGCAAAAGAATGCGATAAACCAGATTATATAAAACAAATTAACAAGAATGAGGAAGGGGGAGAAAGAATTGGATATATCTGGCAGTACCACTAGCAGCGTATCCTTCCGGTTGGCTGAATGAATTTATGTAGCGCTGACAGAATAGCACTGCGGCCCACACCCAACTGACTGGCTCCAAACGATAATAGGGTGGCTGTATTGACTGGCAATCCGAGCATACCAATCGGTCTTTCAAGAATTATTCGGCGCAGTGAGGCGAAGCGGCGGCATGTGAGAAGAAAGTGATCTATTGTTTCCGGTTCATTGCAAACTACACATAGGTTAGTTAATGAAAATCCTGATTTGTTGAGATAAAATTTAACAGAGGAACTATACAGCGAAAGCTTGTGAAGGTCACCTCACATTGACGGGAAAGGCATTTTGTGGTGTTCCATGTGAATTGCAAGTGGCGAAATAGTTCAGATTGTAGAAGCGACGTTTCGTTGATTTTTAAGATTAACAGACGTTTGAATCGTTCGGCAGTAATAAAAGGAAACTGTGGAGCTACTAGCACCACCGGGAAATTTAAAGATGCCGAAGCGAGCGAATCAGCAATTTCATTTAGTTCAATTCCAGCATGCCCGGGGACCCAAATAAACCGAACTTCCGATAGGCTATGCGGTACGAGAGACCAAATATCCTGAGAAGAGGAGAATTCTTCGCGGACGTGAGATGTGTACATACAGACAAAGCATCCGAAATAATAATAGCTTTTGATTGCTGATAATTTAGTTTTCGAAGAGCCAATGTAATAGCCAGGAATTCTGCGAGATAAATTGGTGTGAAGTCAGGCAATCGGAGCGCAAAAGACCAATTAAGCTGATGAGAAAAAAATACCTACTCCAGCCTTTTGAAGATTTTGCGTTGCGTCCGTTGAAATTACTACGTATTTAGGAAAATGACTGGGATGGTCTTGAAGGAGGCCCTCCAGAACATGCTTTGGAAGTAACTTGGCATTTTTCGGAAAAATATCATCGAAAATTAAGTCAACTGGCACCAAGCATTGGGTTTGGGGGGTTAAATGCCGTAGGGAAACGTGAAGATTTGATAACAGAGACTTGACGAAAATGACTTGGGGTCTTTGATAACGAAACCACGGGCGCTGAAAGAAAGAAACTGGATGTTGGATGAAAACTGTCTGTGACCAGAAGAAGGGTGCATCGTAAAGTTTTAAAAATGTTTGCACAGTAAGTTGTCGAAATCTAGCATCAAGTGGAATGATTCTAGCTTCCAAATAAAGCACGCTATTCGCGACACACCTAGGTAGCCGAGACACAGCCGCAGAGCTTGCCTTTCTAGCAATATAAGAGGTCTTAATTTGTACTCAGCACTTCCAGAAAACAGAACGCAGCCAAACTCCAGAATTGGGCGTACATAAAGTTTGTATATCATAAGTAACGTATCCCTGCGCATCCCTGACTTCCTATTGCAAAACCAGCGGAGCAATCCTACGGCGCTTTCTGCTTTACGGGTGTTTGATTCTATTTGTTGCTGCCAATTTAAATTGTCCACGTAAACAATACCAAGATATTTTAGCGCTGTTACTTGTGGAATCGGATCACTTCGATAATGCAGTGAAAGAAATACAGGAACGGATAGAGGGAATACAAGCAGAGCACATTTGCTAACATTAAGTGAAAAAGACAGCCCGCCAAGCCATAACTCAAGCTCACTCAAATATGACTGCAAGACTTGATATAAACTATTGATATCTCGGGATGACGAGAAAAAAGCAATATCATCGGCGTACACATAAAGAGGAACATTTTTATGAACGGGAATAGATGATAATAATATATTAAATAAAAGAGGTGACAGGACTGATCCTTGCGGAACACCTCTTGTTTGCTTATATGAGGCAGAAGTAATTCCCTCGTGGCAACAAAAGAATTGTCTCTCAATGAGAAACTCCTGAACCCAAGATATAATGTACTTGGGAACCTCACAGTCCACTAATCTTGAAATTAATGTACTGTATTTCCACACTATCGTAGGCTTTTGCGATATCTAACGTGACTAATGCAGAAAGCTCACCAGATACTTTTGCAAGGCGAATTCGGCTTTCCAAATCAACATGAGCCGACCATATAGAGCACCCCTGTCTAAATCCTACTTGCCTTGGTGAAAGGATGTCCTGACGAGCGATGAATTCACTGAGCCTTCTATGAAGAATTCTTTCAATTATTTTAACTAGGTTTGAAGTAAGCGAAATTGGCCGAATGTTATCCAGGACATATCCGAGGCTTGGATTTTTTCACAGCAACACAACTTTAGCAATTTTCCATGCGCTTGGAATCCATGCGTGCTGTAAGGAGCAGTTAACAATATTCAAAAGCTCCTCGGGATGGGAATTAAATATCAATTTAATCATAGAGTTTGTAATCTGATCTGGACCGGGAGCCGCTTGCTTTACAGTTAGTATGACATCTGCCAGTTCAGCCATAGTGACCTCCCGAAAGTCCGAGGTTGCGCTTTTTAATGTCACAGGTCTCAAGCATGACGAAGCGAAACGCGCTTGAAGTCCTTTCGCGATGCCCTCTAACAAATCTGTTGTCTCTTTAGGAGACAGCACTACTGAATGCGAATATGCTCGTACCGGCGTCGATTTTTTGTTCCGGAGAAACCTGTACAGGGCAGATCTTTTATCAGGTTTTGATAAACGCGAATGTAAGTCAGAATTGTGTTTATCTTTAGCTATTGACACTGTACGTTTAAACAGTGCTGCATATAATTTATAGTCAACCCAATTTTTCGGAGTATGGTTGTGGCGTAAACGTTTTCAAGCAGCCTTACGTCGCCTATATGCAAGCGTACAATCTTCATTCCACCAAGCTGAATTTGACGGTGTGCTGCCGTACTTAACAGTAAACTCTGCCGGCTGGACAGACTCACTTAGACACTCTACGACTGAACCAGCTCTTTGCTGTCCGACGCGTCCTCTCAATGACGAGAGCGCGGAATTTAAAACAGTTTTATAAATTTTATAGTTGGTGAACCGTTGTTGCCGGATAGCAGAGGTAAGTTGTGGTAGCATGATTTCATAGGTAATTGGTACATGATCACTACTCGTCCCATTATCAAACGTTTCCCACGATGAAATCATAAACTGGCCACACGAAAATGTTAGGTCTAATGTTGATGAGCTTATCAGTCAGTCAGTCTACAGCCTCAACACAGCTCACCGACAACGTCCACTTCTTCACCCTCAGTCTGAGGCCCCTTTCTTGGGTATGTACCGCTATGCCCTGTTTCAGTCAGCCGAAATCACGTAACAATACGTAACTTTCACCCGGGCCAGCAGCGTGTGCACGTCTGTCTTTGCATGTCCGTGCCCCTACGGCACTAACTACGTGACATGGTGTCAGAAGCGAGATGACCTTGCATGACAGGGAGTCTGGAGTGAAGAAATAGCGCCCCCAGTCTTGGGCCTCACCAAGGCAAAACGACGCACGATGGTCCGCGAGACCGGTGAGCTGTCGAAACTGTACAGCGTCAACCTTCAGCCTCTGGCACTCTTCCGGCGACATGGTAGACATGGCTCAGCCGCTACCAAGACTTCATGACAGTTTTGGGCCTGACAAAAGCGCCGAAAAACATGCAGGTACGCTAGTTCACTCTTCGAGACGGTCTGGTTTTTTGCTGAGTCGCTCATTTCGTACTAAGTTGTGGCCGCCCGCTTCACTGTGTATTTCATGCACCCGGCAAACGAGCTTTACGAGTCGTCGCGGTTCTACAAGCGTCTTCAGCTTCCCCGGGAAGCGACATGTACTTTGCAGAACCGTGCAGAATGGTCAAGCACTGCAACTACTGGTCAGCTATTGTCAAAGAAAGGCTCATATGTGGCCTTTGTGACCCTAGCCTCTTGGATCAGCTGCACTGATACACGAAGCTGACACTCAAGAAAGCATGGCCTCAGACCCCTCGGTTTAAAAAATCTTGACAAAGAAAAAGAGGCTGTCCTAGAACTGCACGCCATCTACATGTGACTTCGGCTGCAGCGCGTTTCACCGATTTTCAGACTCTCAACTCAGCGCTCGACCTGCAACTACTGCGAAAAGAAAGGCCCCTTCGTTGTAGTAAGCCGCTCACAGAAGCACCAGCAGAACAACCTTGGCTCTGTTCACCTTCATGCTGTCGGAGCGCCCAATGCGGCAGAAATTCATCGACATGACCATCAACAACTACACAGAGCAGCTCAAAGCCGACTCCGGTGCCAAAGTGTGTGCTGTACCAAGCCACTTCCTCATTTCACTAGCACTCATAGTTGGGCGAGTTGGTGTTGGTTCATGAGCGGCGCAAAAAACACATGGGACACAGGTGAAGAAAACCACACAGAAATGGGCGCCGGACACGCAACTAATTTTATTCATGTCGACTCACACATCAGACACGTGGTCCAAAAACATGTGAAACAGCACGAAAGGTTTGTCATAAATTCCTATTCAAATAAGATATCTCCTTTTGTTGCAGGGCGATAGATTAAATGCTGATATATGAGTCAGTGTTAGAAAAATTCAAAGCCTCAATTATTTCTCGAGTTCTCTGATCGTTACTCTAGGCGATGAAGCTAGTGTTTTCATACTGAGGGACACACCCACACTTCCCTACAGTGCAAGCCTACATGTGAAAGGGCATCAGTGTGATCATTGGCCTCGTGTTCTTTTAATCTCGGATTACACATCTACCAGTTTGTCCTATGTATATAATGTCAAAAGAAAAAGGAAACTCGTACACAACACTGTGGTGCAGTCAACAGCTTTTGAACGATGCCTGACGCCGCATCCTGAAGTCTTTTCTCATTTCTTCTTTGCTTTTTTAAAAAAAAGCTTACGCGAGCGGAAATTTGTTGCAGCTTATTAGGTACTGAAAAAACCACCCTCACACCAAATCGGCTTGCCACGTTTTTCAATCCATGCGACATCCTATGCACATAGGGTACTACAGCTGTTTTCTTGTTATCTTCGAGATTTTTGTTTTTCTTGTCCCCGCTCACCTCATGCTTTAGTGATCTTATTCACTAAAGCATTAGGTGATCGACCACATTCAAAGTTCCTTAGGTGATCGACTACGCCTTCCATATTAGATGCGCTGTCAATGAGAAGCGGCATGGATTTCCATTTGCCATATTATTGTAAGGAGTGCTGGTGTGAACCGTTACTGAACAGCACGAGAATCTTGCGAAAAAGCAAAGACAATGTTGCCCGTGAATCGGCAGAGGCGATGTAGATTAAGCAACTTGGTGTACAATGTATATTGTCCTGTCCCTGTCAATGTACAATAACGAATTCGCTTTCTTATCTGATAGGTTGTGATGGTAGTTGTTTGGGTTTTTCCATGTGGTCGTATGCATGCGTGAGGGTTTCAGAAGATGAGCCTTGGTTCATTAAAAGTAAGTTTTAAGTGCGTGCTTTGCAGTGTCTATTTTTTCATCTTCTTTCAACTTTACGCCGACAATGTTTTATGATCACACAACCATGCTTTCGTCATCACTGAAAGTTTTTCTATCAACTTGACACAATAAACATACATCTGGGGCGTCTACACTCAGGGGCATATGGTTACAAGACGGCTATATTGCTTATCAACTTGACACAATAAACATACATCTGGGGCGTCTACACTCAGGGGCGTATGGTTACAAGACGGCTATATTGCTTTGCGCCGTCGCTTGTAACATTCAGGCATTAGATTGTACTCTGTCAGCAAGGACAGAAAGTCAAACACCATTCACGCCTCAACGGCAGGAGAGTTGCATAAATTAAGAACTCCACCCGGGTACCAGAGTATTCACAGTCTCTATTACTCTGCCTCCAAGGAAATAGTAAGTTCCCCGGCCAACTCTGCCCTGCTCCCCCACAAAGTCAAATACTCTGGGGAAAGTAACACAGTTCCTTTGCTCTTGCAGTACTCCCTCCAAGAGCAGTACACCAAGAGCAGGCTCAGGGCCCTGAAAAAAGACGCGTTCACTGGAAGCCTGATTTGAATTGCAATCGCTGTGAACATCGGAAGTAGAAGAAGGTGCAGCAGCAGCGAGTAGGCATGCCCTAATGTGTCTCGGTATTGCACTGCTGGTTGAATCCGTCGCCACCGGTGTGTCCGCTCATGTCATTTCTTCTGACATATCTCCCGAAACAACAATTGTAAAGAAGTAAACAGTTTTTTTTTAGTGCTTTGCATGCTTAACTAGAACTGGGTACACATTTTAATGCTTAGTAATGAATTCTCAAGCAGCTAAGGCGGCGGCATGTATACGAGGGGCAAAACGAATGTGAACATTTCTGACAGGCCTGGACGTGTGTTTTGCGGCCGCTCTGGTATTCTTGCTTTAGTTCGACAGCGCAAATTCTTCAGGACTAATTTTTTTGTGTGTGTGTGTAAACTTCGCGGCGTGTTTTCCCGGCCGCTTAAGCGGCGAAGCCAGTGAATTTTCAACAACTTCTGCCGCTTCCGCTCTTTTGGTGCCAAGTGTGAATGCGCCTTGGAACCAGCAGCATGAGTGCGGAAACCTCGACACTTCATGGAAAGGCAGTGAAAGCAGGAAAATTAAAAAAACATCATCGTTTTTTTTTTTTTTTCAGCAAGAAGTAGTTGACCCCAATAAAGTTCTTGTTCATCTTCATCACCAGCTTTAAGGGGGGACGCCACCCCGGAAACCAAACATTTTTTCTCTTTTAAGATATCTTGATGAAACTTTCAGGGTATATTCACTACAATACAACTAGAGAACTTGCAAAGTTTCATGAAATTCTGTTTAGTGGTTCTAGAGGTACTGAGGTCTAACTGGGTGATTCACTTGTGTGTCTGAGGAAGAGCCGGAAGAAATCCCAGGACATGCCAGAAGGCTAAAATTATTTGTGGTCATCCCTGGATAGATATCCTAAAGCCTTAAAGAGCCTTTTTTTTTTTTCAGTTTACCCTCCAAAAAAATTTTATCCAACTTTGAATTTTATGTAGCCAGTAGGTATGACATTTATCAAAATTTAATTGTTTATTATTAAGTATTGCCACCAACTTTCAAAAAAAAAAAAAAAGAAGCTTGTTACACCTTGGCAAAATCATCCGGAAGCAGAATAAAAGAAACGGCACACAAATCTGATAAGCAGTTCTTGAGAAATTGCTTTCCTCAGCACCTAAACTAGCCAAGAAATCCATTTTGAGAAAACGGACTTTGAAAGTTGAGCACATGTGTTTTACTGAAAAAGCTCCAGCAGAGTAGCTTGAAGTGTCCTTGTACACTTTTTTCCTCTTTTGTCTTCCCTTCCTTCATCTTCTCCAAGCGCTGTTTTTTTTTTTTTTCGACATAGTGAATCTCTTTCAAGAACCGGCTGCATCAGTTAAAAATTTTTTTTCTCTGTCGCTAGGGTAGATTTGAGTTCAGCGCGAACAGCATCTCGACGTCTCGCATCGATTTCTTTCTTAGGAAATGCGTCCTCAGATGAAGGGTCGATGGCTCATGCACCCTATTGGCCCCGATGCAGACGAAGTGCTGTGTCTGGCGATCTTAGCAACCCTCCGTGTCTCGGCGGCACCGATTCAGAGCACATGCTGGACCCGGCGATCTCGGACACGCTCGACGCATTCGCGGCTCCAAGTACACACGGTGTGTCACATTCTGGACTGGTGGCAGCCGACAGCACAGTTATGCCACTGCAAGCATCTATGCACTGGGCACTTGCAGCAGAAAAACGGAATTTTAATTCTCGTACAAGCTGCAAAACGCATTTCCACGCTCCAAACTTCCGCACTCTCTTCAAGCTTCGTTGCCGGCATCAAAGCACAGCAACAAAAATAAAGAGCACAGAACTTGTGCGAAAAGAAAAAAAAAAACATAATGAACTGATCGAAAACACTGCGCAAGGAAAAAAAAGCGGGTCGTAAGCAGACGTCTGTCGAGGTGAGCGGAGCAGAAAGCAACAGGGAGACGAGCGCAACGGCCGTGCCATTGCCGGGAGGAACCGCCACCGCTTCCAGCGCAGCAGCCAATGACAAGCGCGCTTTCGCCCGCAAAATATAAATGAGCTCCTCTATCCAATCAGCACTTCGCATCGCGTCCCAGGGAAACGCCAATAGCGTCTTAACCGAGCTGTCGACGCCATTTTGAAAGGTGGCAAACGACAGAGAAAGAACTTACTGTGAAAACAAGACCAAAATGGTGCGGGACGACCGCACGGTCTCAAAACGGCTCGCGCGCGCTTTGGGCGCTGCGCGGCCTCGAAAATAGCTTTTTTGCACATTGGGGTTGAATTAGGCACTCATTTTAAAGAATAGGTACTTTATGTCGCATACAACCTAACCATATGGTTTTTTTCAAAAACAAACCTTTTTGCGATTTTTCAGTTTTCAAGGGCCACGTCCTCACTTGTCTTTAGTTCATACGAATTTGAGATGATACAAATATTTTGCGTGCTCTCTTCTAATTTGTATCATTGAGATTCTACTGTACCACATAAATTTATGGGAAAGTAGAACTGCGAATGCATTTTTTCTCAGGTTCATGTTTTTAGACGTGACACGTAGCCTTACAGGGGAATTTAGGACGTGAACAATATACAGCAGAAACATTTCGGACAACCGCCTTCCTCTTGCGCTGCTCTGCAAAGAACCCAACGTAAAATCCTCAAGTTGAAAGAGAGGCAGCTTTCATTCATTTTCTTCCTTGGCCTTTGAGCCATCGCTCACCCTTATCTTGGCAGGTGAGGCAGGCCTGTAGGGCTATGGCTGCCTCGACACGCACTGGGAGTTCCGAATCGTGCAAAAGGCAGTGTGTGAGCAGCTCGACAGCGCGCAGTAGGTTGGCCTCGGTGCGGAAGGGCATCTCGCAGAAGTAGTGAAGCACCCAGCATGCACGCGCCCGCAGGAAACCCTCAGGACTGCCAAATTCCGGGTAGACATGAGCCACCAGCATTGCCTCCATTTGGTCCTGCATCAGAGCCACAAGAAGGCCATTCTCTCAAAGCACAAGCGACATTGTACTTACTCTTTTCTTTTACCCCAAACATACAGTGAAGCCTCATTATTATGAACCATACTAAGGCATTAAATAACCACAGATGTGGTCTTGTCAAGCAATATAAGTTTCCCACACATCTTGCCCAACGGTGAGCTTGCCTTTTCATTTCTGGCTGGTGAATAGAATTTACAAGTACAGTAGCATCTGTAGTTCGAAACATTCCGAATATATTCACTTCAAACTTAAACCTGATAAACACACCTTGTACATGCGGCGCTTGAGCAGAAGTGTAGCCACAGTGCCAACGAGATGCAAGGCACCGTCTTTCTGCCGGGATGAGCAGGCCGGGCTGGTCAGCAGTGTCACCACAAAGGCCATAGCACGCTGCAGCACCCCCTTACGCTTCTTGCACACAATGTGCACCAGGCTCTGGGCTGCCGTCACAGGTGACAGGAAGTCCTCGAACACATCTGCTCCAGCACAAGAGAACCAAATTTATCATAGCTTGCACTGGCACACTGACCACCACCAGGGCACACATCGCCCAAGCAAGTCTTGCAATTCGTCTGCCAGAGGATTCAACAAAGGCTATGATGGGTAATAACAATAAAATTTCAGTTTTTACATCCCAAAACCACAATAATGCCACCCGCGTTTCTTATTTTCACTTTATATTTATTTGGTTTTCGCCCACCAAGACTGGGTCACAGTGGAGGCAGTGTGTTGCGCCTGATTGTATGAGAAGGTTCGGGATCATTGTAGATCGTTCTATTAACATTGCCTGCAAGAAACGAACACTCGAGATTATTGTAGAGCTTGCGCGAAGACCAGTGATAAGGCTGAAATATTCGACGACGCATTTATAATGGGACCTGAACTTGGCAACGTTTAACGCTGGAACCTCATCTAGTGAGGCAAGTCTAGCTGTACTATTCGAAGAGCTAGAGGGCATTAAATGGGATGTATCAGGGCTCAGTGAGGTTAGGACAGGTGAGGCCTATACAGTGCTACAGAACGGGCATGTCCTTTGCTATCGGGGCTTGGCCGACAGAAGAAAACTGCGAGTGGGGTTCCTTATCCACAGAAACATTGCTTGTAACATAGAAGAATACTATAGCATTAATGAAAGGGTTGTAGGTATCGTAATCATACTCAATAAAAGATACAAAATGAAGGTGGTAGAATCTCATTAGGAAGCGTCAAAGGATGAAAGCCTCAAGTACAACAGACAAAATAGAGTTGGTAGAGCTTTTGAAGTTGTTTAATAAGCGTAAGGTATTGATTGATTGATATGTGGGGTTTAACGTCCCAAAACCACTATATGATTATGAGAGACGCCGTAGTGGAGGGCTCCGGAAATTTAGACCACCTGGGGTTCTTTAACGTGCACCCAAATCTGATAAGCGTAAGGTATCCGATGTAAGAAGGTATAACATGGAGAGAATTGAACATGCTTTGAAGAACGGAGGAAACGTCAAAGCAGTGGAGAGAAAACTCGGGATAAGCGAAAAACCAGATGTATGCACTAAGGGACAAGGAAGGCAAAGTAACCACCAATATAGATAGGATAGTAAAATTAGTGCAGGAGTTATACAGAGAACTGTACAGTAGCCAGCACAACCAGAACCTTCATATAAGAACTAGCAGTAACACAGATGACACCCTAGCAGTAATAATAGAAGTCAGAAAAGCCTTGGAGTGCATACAAACAGGCAAAGCTGCTGGTGAGAATCAAGTAACATCATATCGTGTCTCCTGAGGGGAAGAGTACCAGAGTCTTGGAAGAATGCTAAGTATATCATAATACATAAGAAAGGAGATGACAAGGACTTGAATTACAGGCCGATCAACTTGTTCTCCGTAGTATACAAGCTATTAATTTATTCATGCTCCCTAACCCGTTGTCACAAAACGAGCGCTAAAAATGGGCGCGCCGCCAAATTCTTGCGGTAACGCGCGGAAGAGACGCCGGGAGGTAAAAGAAAAAAAAAAGAAAACAAACATCCAAGGCTCCCCGGGCGCGCGCTCTCCCCTTGGAAGCATGGCTTCGCCGACGAACCTCCTCACCCCACATCGGCGGCCGAGATAGACCGCGATATTTCTAGAACGAAGGAGGCGTGGCCACGCCGAGTGAGTCATCCGACGCGGAGGGCAGTCGAACCGTCTCGCGCCTCTCCCCAGCCTTCGCTGCGCATCGCGCCGACGAAATGAGGAGAACTTTCTGGAAGGTGGCGCGGAAGGTATTTAATCGAGCAGCCGAGACGAGAAAGCAGGAGGAGACGGAAGTTAACGCCAGAGCGCGTAGGGATTCCGCCGTGTAGTCGGCGAAGGTTTTGGTCCGTAGGGACGAAGCCGGAGATGAAGAGGATTTCCACCTGAGGGGTGACGACTCGAGCTACAGGCAAGAGTGTGTGTTTACCGCTATCGAGCGAAGACGCGTTGCGACAGCTGCGTGTGTGAAGCCGACGTGTTCCGGCAAAGAAGTTGAAGTTTGAAGAGTGGCCAATTGAAGACGGGAGGTTTCCTGGAAGAGAAACTTCGAGGGCTGCGGAACGACAACAACGCTGGACTTTGAGTGAGTGATTCTCGGAAGAGTATCATCTAGACTTTGGTTCCAAGAACTTTGGACTGAATAAGTTTTCTATCTCTTTAGTCTTTAAGTGTCTTGGTTGTTCAATGCATGCGACTGCATTGTAGTGCGTATCCATGTCCGTTGTTTCAAGTGTGGCTGATTGTATTGTGTAGTACGTTGATTGATTGGTTTGATTGGGGACATATTGTATGCAACTATTGTGGAGTGTGCATTTTTGTGTATTGTTTTCGATCTGCCATTATTGAGAATATAATATGTTTGTTTATCAACTCTCGGCTCTGACTTGTTCTTTGGGCCACAGCCGGCGTCCGCTGGCGCGCCAAAAAGGACCACTTCTAAATTGTCCACGCTTTCGTGGTGCGGTTCGGGGGGGCCGATACTTCGGCCCTTGCAATTAGCCCGGCGATCGCCTCCCTAATAAACGGGACATGTGTGACAATTAATCTGGCGTCCGCGAAACAGGACCTTTTGGCGCACAGTGTGTCCAAAGTAGTGAGAAAGAGCCCCGAGTGTTGATAGTTCTATCGAAACGATTTTGTGTGTTGTTCAGTGTTCTCGTTAACGAGTGCAGTGGAGTGTTCCGATAGACTGATTTAGGCAGATACTTTTTGCACGCGGCAAGGTTTTATTTGTGAGTTGCGAGACACCATGGATCTCGAAAAGTTAGTTGCTCTTGGTGAGAAGATGGGTCTTTCTGGCGCCGAACTACGGAAGTGGGTAAGCCAGAAGGAGAAAGAGGCAGCGGAGAGAGCCAAAGAAGAAAAAGCCGCTGAGTTAGAGAGAGAGAGGTTGGCAGCTGAGAGAGCCAAGGAAGAAAAAGCAGCTGAGTTGGAACGAGAGAGGTTGGCGGCCGAAAGGGCGAGAGAAGAAAGAGAGGCAAGGGAGCGACAGCTGAAAGAAGAAAGAGAGCTGCAATTGAAGTTGGAGCTGGAGAAAGAAAGACTGGCAGCTGAGAGGGCGAAAGAAGAAAGGGAACGGCAGCGACAGCACGAGATAGAGCTCGAGCGGCTCCGTTTGCAACAGCGAAGTGAAACTCCGGTCCAAGCTAGAGTTGAAAGCAGCGAACGGGAAGATCATGGCTTCCGCTTGAACCCGAGCAAGCTGCTCGTAGCGTTTGATGAAAGGAAGGACGACCTTGACGCGTACCTTCACCGATTTGAGACGATTGCGAGGAGCCAGAATTGGCCGGAACATCAATGGGCAACTGCTTTGAGTACTTGCTTGAGTGGTGAAGCGCTCAGTGTGTACGGTAGGCTGACGCCGACCGATGCAGCCAACTACGCAAAGGTGAAAGCTGCTTTGTTGAAGCGATTTAGATTCACTGTGGAAGGATTCCGGGACAGATTTCGGACAGGAAAGCCAGCTGACGGTGAGACAGCTACGCAGTATGCCGCCCGACTTTGCCATTATTTCGACAGATGGATTGAACTTTCAGGGACAGCGCAGGAGTACGATGAGCTTAGAGAGCTGCTAATTAGAGAACGATTTCTTACTAGTTGCCACCCAAGCCTGTCACTGTACTTAAAAGAGAGGAAGGCTGACTCACTTGAAGACATGCTTGAATTGGCTGATCAATTCTTGGAAGCGCAAGGTGGCACTAATTTGGCCAAGGTCAAGAAGGATTGTCCCGATGATTCGAAGAAATTGGCTCCCGAAGAAAAGAAGCGTGCACCAGAGAGCATTCAGCGATGTTTTCTGTGTAACCGAATGGGTCATCGCGCGAAAAACTGTCGAACGATCTTTACGAGCCCTACGGTAGTGAAATGTTTTAAGTGTAGTCAGACTGGGCACAAAGCAGATGCTTGTCGGAACGGAGTGAGTCAAACTCACCAGGTATCCTGTGTGCAAGCGGCACCGAAATCCGGTGATAATGCCGTCACCGATGGATTCGTAGAGTTGAAAAATGGGGAGAAAATTCCTATTGTGGGTGCCGTAATGTCAAAACAGCCAACCGGTGTCACGAAGGGAATGCCAGCGCTGCCTGGAAAAGTTGCGGACAAAAAGGTTACGGTGTTAAGAGATACCGGCAGTTCCACTGTTATCGTGCGGAGAAATTTGGTACGGGAAGGTGAGTTAACAGGCAAAACGAAACCGGTTTGCCTAATTGACCGTACAGTTCGGATGCTTCCCGAAGCAGAGATTGAGGTGGAAACCCCATACTTCAGCGGGAAAGTTACCGCTCTATGTATGACGACCCCCCTTTACGACCTTGTCATCGGAAACATCGACGGGGCGCGAGGACCGAATGATCCGGAATGTTTGGGAGAAGACCCTAAGATATAGCCCTCGCCAACCCAGCGACCGCGAGATACAGTGGAGGAGCATCCCGTGACGGATCTCACTAGAGCCCAAGGTGAAGCCGCGGCGCAAAAGACAGCGAAGGAGAAGACGATCGTGTTGAATGAGTTCACGGGCCGGGCAGCTGAACTTACGTCGGCGCGACCTCAACCGAGCGACAGTGTAAAGGTGACGGAGTCGGCCAGCCAGGTCCAATGTCGTGACAAGAACAAGCGGGTGACAGGATCGGTTGAGCGTTATCACCCGTTAACAGTGTCAGAAGTGATAACGATGGCTGAGACGCCGCCTCAGACCACGTCGTTGGAAAAGGCTCGCCGAAAAAGAACGAGGAAACACAAGAAGAGATCGAGCGAGCACCGCAAAAAGGGGCGCAAGCGCCGCTCGGAATGCATAGGATAAGTGCTGAAGTCGAATCAGAACGTGTTTGGCAGTGTTGAGTGCCATATGTTGTGTTAATGTTGTGTTATCCTATGTCACATGTGTCGAAGTGTTTGTGCTGTGATGTATAGTGTGGTATAATTGTTGTAAAGACAGAACCTTGTACGTTTGTATTGTTTGGAATGTGTGATGAAGCGTTGTACTTATGTACCTGCGGGTATATTTCATGTGTGTGAGATTAAATGTAATGTCCAATCGTATGGAGTGATATATTGTGAATGTGAAGTGTCATGAGCGACGGATTGTGTTACAGTCTGTGAGAGTGTTTGGTGACTGTTCGCGCTCGTTTGTGTGGTTTTGAATATTATGAGATAATATTCTTAAAGTGGGGGGCAGTGTCACAAAACGAGCGCTAAAAATGGGCGCGCCGCCAAATTCTTGCGGTAACGCGCGGAAGAGACGCCGGGAGGTAAAAGAAAAAAAAAAGAAAACAAACATCCAAGGCTCCCCGGGCGCGCGCTCTCCCCTTGGAAGCATGGCTTCGCCGACGAACCTCCTCACCCCACATCGGCGGCCGAGATAGACCGCGATATTTCTAGAACGAAGGAGGCGTGGCCACGCCGAGTGAGTCATCCGACGCGGAGGGCAGTCGAACCGTCTCGCGCCTCTCCCCAGCCTTCGCTGCGCATCGCGCCGACGAAATGAGGAGAACTTTCTGGAAGGTGGCGCGGAAGGTATTTAATCGAGCAGCCGAGACGAGAAAGCAGGAGGAGACGGAAGTTAACGCCAGAGCGCGTAGGGATTCCGCCGTGTAGTCGGCGAAGGTTTTGGTCCGTAGGGACGAAGCCGGAGATGAAGAGGATTTCCACATGAGGGGTGACGACTCGAGCTACAGGCAAGAGTGTGTGTTTACCGCTATCGAGCGAAGACGCGTTGCGACAGCTGCGTGTGTGAAGCCAACGTGTTCCGGCAAAGAAGTTGAAGTTTGAAGAGTGGCCAATTGAAGACGGGAGGTTTCCTGGAAGAGAAACTTCGAGGGCTGCGGAACGACAACAACGCTGGACTTTGAGTGAGTGATTCTCGGAAGAGTATCATCTAGACTTTGGTTCCAAGAACTTTGGACTGAATAAGTTTTCTATCTCTTTAGTCTTTAAGTGTCTTGGTTGTTCAATGCATGCGACTGCATTGTAGTGCGTATCCGTGTCCGTTGTTTCATGTGTGGCTGATTGTATTGTGTAGTACGTTGATTGATTGGTTTGATTGGTGACATATTGTATGCAACTATTGTGGAGTGTGCATTTTTGTGTATTGTTTTCGAATCTGCCATTATTGAGAATATAATTTGTTTGTTTATCAACTCTCGGCTCTGACTTGTTCTTTGGGCCACAGCCGGCGTCCGCTGGCGCGCCAAAAAGGACCACTTCTAAATTGTCCACGCTTTCGTGGTGCGGTTCGGGGGGGCCGATACTTCGGCCCTTGGAATTAGCCCGGCGATCGCCTCCCTAATAAACGGGACATGTGTGACACCCGTTCAATAATACAGCGCCCGGTAGTCCCGACGTACGAGTTGCCACAAGAAAAGGGAATCTCATAAACAACTCCTGTTCTTGTGGCAACTCGTACATCGGGACTACCAGGCACTGTATTAATGAACGGCTTAGGTAGCATGAATTAAATTTAATAAAAGATGGCTTGGCGCATTTACCTATGCATCGTAAAGCCTGCGGATGTGTACCACGTTTTAAGGAGCTTAAGATTCTAGGTAGAAGTAGGCATAAAACTGCACGTGAGTTGGCGGAAGTATATTATATTAAGAAGAAAGGTGAAAGTTGTATCAGCGAATCGTTGGTGACGTTGTACTTATCGGAGAAGAGAATGTTCAATAGCTGGATAGCGTAGGGCTGTGTGAAGCCTGCGCATGTCTGTATGTTATTACTTACCGTAATTACTTGAATCTAACGCGCACTTTTTTTCCGGTTAAGCGAGTTCATAAATCGCATGCGCGTTAGAATCGAGTACGAACAAAAAAAAATACGGTCAATCTATTGCCATCGGCAAATCCAAAATGGCCGCCCCCTACGTGCGTCAGCATGGCGCGTCAGCCATTTCTGCCTATGTGTTTCCCATGTGCGGCACTTCGTACGTGTGCTGAGGAGTTCATCATCTAGTAGTGCATTAGCATAGACGGCGCGGAAGGGCCGACTCCAAAAACTTGAGTGCACCACGATGCCGCTTTTAAAAGAAAAGTCATCGCGTGTGCGGAAACGGACGGTAATCGGGCCGCATCGCGGTTGTTCGGAGTTCCCGAAACGTGCGTGCGGGATCGGCGGAAACAAAAGCAGAAGATTGTCGACAGTAAAGCTTCACGCAAAGGCTTCAGTGGACCACAGCAGGGTCGGTTTCTGCAAATTGAATAGCTGCTCGGCGAGTATGTGCTTGAGCAGCGAGCAGCACAGCGGCCCGTGACGACAGAACTGCTCCAAGTGCGGGCTATGCAGTTAGCTTTAAAAAAAGGTCTAATGCGGAGCCAGTTTAAAGTGAGCAGGTGCTGGCTAACTAACTTTATGAAGAGGAAAGGCTTTTCCCTCCGAAGGTGAACGGGCATATGCGAAAAGTTTTGCTGAGGAGTACGATGAAAAGCTTCACAGTTTTCCGAGGTTCGTCCTAAACTTGCGGCGCAACAACGGCTACCTGCTTGGGCAAATCGGGAATGCCGATCAGACGCCTCTTTACTACGACATGCCTGGCACCACAACTGTCGAGAAGGGGGCGAACCAAGTTCGGGTGCTGACATTGGTCCACGGTAAAACTACAGTGACGGCAATGCTCTGTTACACGTCAGATGGGCACAAGCTTCGCCCGTACCTCATATTTAAATGGAAGACGCTCCCGAAAGGAGTCGTTTTTTTGAGTGGTGTGATCGTGCGGGCCAGCGAGAAAAATGGGTGCGCGTTGCAATCGATGTCTTAAGTTTTTTTTTTTTTGCGGTGGAAATCGGGTGCACGTTACAATCGAGGGCGCAGTAGAACCGAGTAAATACGGTAAGTCTGGATTTGCGCCCGGTCTACTTTAGTTGGAAGTACTGCTTATGCTTGTCGTTGAGTGTTTCTTTACTTCGTGTGTGTGTTGTTTGCGGCCAAAGCATGTCAGTAAGCAACTAGGCCAACAATCAGTATTGTTACAGTTTTCAGTGTGGATACTTTGGACCCAGATAGAGAAAGGGTATCAGTAACTGAAACTTGATCTAAAAAAAAAAGTTTTTTGCCGTTTTTCGCGATTCCAAAGCCGCTTCCCTCCTTAAACTGGTTTGCTAGTTTACTGGCCTTCTGGCTTTCAGCAGTTTCGTGCTGATGTTTCTGTCCATCTGCCAAAAAAAAATTAGCTCAAAGCGTCAGATGCCCACCCGCTCAAGGCAAGCCGTCCGTCCAAGGTGAATTTTTCGGGGGTCACGCTAATTTATACCATTCTGAAGACAGCTGTCTGCGCTTCCCTATCAATCAGCGTCCGGCCATGTCCCACAGCCACCACCACAACAACCTCCTCTTCCTCCTCCTCCCTCCCTCCCCCCCCCTCTCTCTCTCCCCCCCATCCCTCCCTCCCTCCTTCCCTCCTTCCTTCCTTCCTTCCTTCCTTCCTTCCTTCCTTCCTCACAGCCGGACACCAATTTTCCTCCTAAGCGGCAACATTGAAAGCCACCCCTAGTCGCGCGTTGTCGCCGGCGACATGCTACGCCTGTTTTTGCAATAGTATTTCGCAATTTGGTGCACTTTTGGTGCCGAAAAACGAAATTGTAGCAGGATGTAGCAGGCTTCCCGCCCTGGTGCAATCGGCACAGCTACCATATCACTCCACTCAGAAAAAAGGGAAAAATAATGACACATGCACCTGAACACTTGCTCAAATCAAGATATGACAATTTAACTGAAAAGATACGATTGCCTCAGGGAGCACGCAAACCTCATGCGCAGATCAGTGGGCAGCCATCTGGCAAATCGCTGAGCCAATTGTGGGTTGTAGTGACACGTATCCTGAAGGAGTATGGCCAGTAGCGTGGGTCCGGTCTTAGTGAGCCGCAGGGCACGCGTTGACCATCGCCATGGCGAGAACACGATACTGCTCAAGGTCGCAACACTTTATTGTCTTCTGTGGCAACACCAAAAAGCAGTACAGCCCGTTGCAAAGGCGCGGCGGGAAAGCAAATGGGCTTTTCCACGCCACGGGCGAAAGTACTACACAGGGTGCCGTGAGCACATCTCCATGGTAAAAGTGATTCACAGAGACACCGGCACCAAGGCCTGGTTGCTCAAGCGAGGGCAAAGGCGCTTGCGTTGGCTTCGGAGAGATACGGGTCGGCATAGCCTGGCCACGCACTAGGACACCGTATCGCCCTATGGCCGAGCGTACGCAAAGGGGCAAGAAAAAGTGAGCGTTCGCCTCGGGCACGAGGCACCATCAACGAAGTCTGACGAGCTCCAAACAGCGGGAGTCGACGGACAAAAAAGGGAATGCGTGCTCACCGTAAGCTGTCCTGGGGAATCTGACTCGCTCTCCGACGCACACGCGCGCGTGTGACATCTTTTGGGAGATCTTGCATGCGGCGCCACAGTCGACATTTGCTACCGGGTGAGAGGGGTTAAATGTTACTCCTTGCTCTCCCAGCGGAGCAGACAGTGGAGGAGGAGAGTCATGTCGGGACATGAGAACAGCAGAAAAGGCGGCAAAGCACGCGCAAAGGCGGCGGGCGGGCTAGCCTCAATTCCCACATCCCCTCTCTTAAATTTGCCCTTTACAAGTCTGCAAAAGGCAGTCGGACGTCACCCATGCAATTAAAATGACACTGCTATGAGCGACCTCAGTCCAGCCCTGTAACTGCTGCTAAAAATTGACAAGGAGAAAAAAAAATTAACAAAATAAACACATGACACTATAAAATGGTTGCAAAAGGGAGCACAGGAAAGTAGGACTAGTGTTCCTGGCGCTGAAGCGGAATAGCGTCCACCGCGTGGAGGGGCAGAAGAGCAAGACATTGTCCGCTGGGTGCGATGCCCGAGTGCGAGGTCAGAGGCACTGAAGGGGATTCTCTGATGGCTCGTTGCTGCTCTTGATTAGCCGCGAGTCCGACGAATGCCGCTTTGATGGTGTTTTGGAGGCCCCGAATTTCTCGATGGATGACTGGAGAACCTTGCTGGAAAGCCCAGCCTCGCCAGGGATCAGGGAGACCGAACCGGAATCGGCTGCGAGGCGCCCTGGCATTGGCTGGCAGCATATAGCTGCTGTCAGCTGGCTTCGCACAGGAGCCATCATGAAAAAGGGCAGCAAGGCTTCTCAGCAATGACCGAGAGCAAGGCACGGTCGGACTGTCTGACGGCACTGGGTCAAGGCCCTGAGCACTTCTAGTGTCCACGTCAATAGGGCGAAGCCATGATGCGCACTCTTCACGGGCATGCACTGAAGCGTCACGCACTTACACGTGCACAGAAGCACGCACG
Organism: Rhipicephalus annulatus; assembly: GCA_013436015.1. NCBI lineage: Eukaryota > Metazoa > Arthropoda > Arachnida > Ixodida > Ixodidae > Rhipicephalus > Rhipicephalus annulatus. Next base: position 73,616 of record WOVY01003942.1, on the reverse strand, counting down.
CACACACCGCCAACAGCTGCCCGAAAAATGGCGCAAGGCCTCTTCGTCCCACTCTCCACGCATAAGCACCGATAGTCAATGTCACAACTCCCTTCGCGGTAGACGGAATAAACACGAAAAAAAGTAAAACAGAGCAAAATGACACTCAATCTCAGGCCAGAAGAAAATAAAAACATAAGATACAAATAACACTTATTATTAGAAAAAAGAAACATAAAAACATAAAACACATATGAACACTTGAAAAAAAAAAAAAAAAACACTGGCATCAAACTGGGCGGGGCCAACTTCTTTACGAGAAAAGGCCGTAAAAAAGCTAACCTATACTAAGGCTAGACAGTAACCTGAGGGCCTTCGGTTGCGGAGAAGTCCGCCGTCCCGCGCGAAATCACAAAGGTGACCGCTTCCTCAGATTATACCGGTGCCAGGTCCGAATGCGGTCCGCTGCCCCGGCTGTGCCCTGTTGCTTGCGCAAAGTGCCGCAGGGCGCTGGCACGAGCTCGTCAGACCGTGATACAAAGGGTTTCAGGTCTGCGATATGGGCATGGATGAATTTTCCCGTATGGGGATCTTCCAGTCAGTACGCAAGTGGAGTGCAAGCTTTCTCCTTTCGGTACGGACCAAGCCACTCAGAAGCGAGCGAGGTTGAGAACCCCTTACTGGCATCGCTAAGAGCGTGGTTACGCTTCAGGACAAGATCAACCACCTCAAAAACTAGGTTGTGATGCTTGCGGTCATATTGGGCCTTCTGCTGAGCCCTGGCCAACGCCAAACTTTGCCTTGCTTTGCAGAAAGCTTGACAAAGCCTGTCCCGAAGTGTCGACGCGTAAGCAGAACAGTCTGCCTGCGTCCCCTCGTCCTCAAGCTGGAATTGAGTGACCCTGGTCACCAGATTTGCCAACTTCCCATATTTAAGAAGGTGGGTGAGAAACCAGTTGAGCGACTCTCGGATGTTCGAATAGTGAACGCGAGCAAAGGCCGCTAACATTGGTTTGAGCGTACGATTGACGCGCTCCGTCAAATTGGACTGGGGATGGTAGGGTGAAGTGGTGCAGTGATCAATTCCGAGGGAACGGCTCGTGACACCAAACACCCATGCGGTGAAATACGAAGCATTGTCCGTGATGAGCCTTTCTGAGAAGCCAAATCGGCCAAACACTTCCTGCAGCTTGTCAAGCACCGCTCGCGCTGTCACCTTTAGAAGAGGGAACAATTCAACCCATTTCGAAAAGTGATCAACGCCTACATCAGTTGAATGAACCCCTGCTTACTTCTGGGAAATAGTCCCATAAGATCGCAGGTGGGCACTTGCCACGGACGCTCTCTGACAATCGGTTTCATCAGACCGGGTGGTTTGCCACTCCTTGATTTCACCATTTGACAGACGCGGCAAGAACGGCAATAGCGAAAAATGTCACGCTTCATGCCGACCCAGGTCACAACGCGGCTCAGTTCTGCAAAAACTTTTGAGCCACTCAGGTGACCAGCCATGGGTTCGTCGTGAGAGGATCGCAACAGTGCGGCTCTCAGACTTTTGGGCATAACCACCTTACATGGGTCAATGAACTCGTCGTCAGAGGCTATTTACTTTAGCAGGAGCCCGTCAGTGGTCCAGCAAATATGCATCCACTGGGGACTCAGCGGCACACAGTGGTTCGAGCCCCCTATTTGCGCCCGCTGCAGAGTAAGCAGCGTCACGGCGCTCCGTCTCGGCCCGCTGCAGGACAAGCAGTATCACATTTCACGACAAAACGGACCACTCTGCTGGGCCTTCATAAGCTCTTCTCATAAGCGATTCCCATTCTCCCAAAATGGGGAAGTCAGGTATCGCGCCCACTCAAGGCCGCAGCGACAACTGCTTGCGTCAACGTCACTGGTTCGTTCTCGGCATCGTGGCCTTCGGAAAGCACACCCGGTCGGCAGCTTAGCGGTGCGCCACTTACCTGGTTAGCAGCCAAGGTTTGTCCGCATGGGGACTCACCCTTTTCACTAAATGACGGCGAAGCCGCTATTTCACCCTCGACGCTTGCATGTGCAAAGGCACCGCTAGCGGCTGTCACACTGGGATCAAGGTTCTCAGCAGACAATGGGGCACGAGATAGCGCGTCAGCTATCTCGTGCCCCCTTTTAACACTGGTGCCTCCCTTTCGATACTGCACTGAAAAGTCATAATGCTGTATCAGGAGAGCCCAGCGTGCCAGCCTGCCGGCATGCTCACGGAGCCGCATCAGCCAGCTGAGCGCACTGTGATCTGTTTGCACCACGAATTTTGCCCAGTCAAGATAGACGTCAAACTTCCGCAGTGCAAACACGATAGCAAGGCACTCCTTTTGGGTAACGGAACAATTTTTCTCTGCAGGGACCAAGGAGCGGCCAGCAAAGGCCAACGGCTGCAACACGCCATCGTATTTCTGTAGGAGGACAGCTCCTAAACCCAGATCGCTCGCATCAGTTTGTACAACGAACAGTCATTCAGGTGGGGAGCTTGAGCTGCGCTGTCTCCGCTATGGCGTTAGACAGTCAGCAAAACGCCTGCTGCTGCTCAAGTCCCCATTGCCACTCAGCAGACTTACCCAAGAGCTTGCTCAAGGGCACCTGCAATCCGGCACAAAACGGAATGTAGGAACGGTAAAAGTTGACCATTCCTAAAAAGCGGCGAAGACCATGTACGTCCTTGGGCACGGCAAAATCGAGGATAGCCCGAAGTTTCTCCCGATCCGACTCAATGGAGCCTTCGCCCAGCGTAAACCCGAGTACCCTCGCGAGTACATCGGCAACATGGGCCAAGTGCTCTTAGACGGATGCACGGACGGGCCAACAGACACTTTGCCCCACTAATCATTCACTCCGTAGGTACGCCGTAATTTTTTACGGTGAAAGCAGTTATGCGATCACAACTCTGGTCAAGCACCACCGTAGTTGTATGCAGCCACCGCCAGTGTCCTTAACTAAATCGCATGAAAGTAGAAAAAAAAAAAACTAGCGCTAATGACCGAGTGGGGCTCGAAGCCGGGTCCGCTGGGTGCCGTGCCAGCCCAATATTCTACCACTGAGCTACGCTGGTGGTTGGGACTTGTTGGGAAAGCAATCGCGTTATTACGAGTTATAAAGTTTTAAAACAGCGAAAGAAAAACCTGTTGTCGCACAGTGCAAATAGGACACCGAGTTGGTCGTCCAATGCTCCAACCCATTACAAAAGCTTGTCGTTGTTCACCTATCAACTTCGACGCATACACACTTCAGGCATAATTTCTCATCGTCGTCAGCCACTGCATCAACAATTGCAACAAAATTCCTTGGAAGTGCATAGCGGTACCACACTTTTCAGAAGAATGACGAAAAATAACAGCCAATGCCGGCCTTCTACAAAAAATTAAATTATTAATGCCGTAGTGGGTATCAAGCAAGTGGGCTTGCAGTAGTTACCCAATGAGTGTTTAGATAAGGCTCTGAAAGGCCGCTCTTCTAGCTTTTGCTGCGACTCCGCTGCACCTTACGCGCAGGCCTGGCGTTTGTCTCAATTTGTAGCTGTGATAGATTTGCCTTTAGCGAAAAGCATAATCCAAGGTTTGTACAAACTTGCAAAGAGAAAATTCAAAAATATTCAATGACTTTCCAGGACCCGATGTAAATTTTTCAAGGACTCAAACTAGCATGCTAAGTTTGAATTTTTCACTCCAAATTTTTAAAAATTACCAATTTTATTGCACTTACAATATTATAGATATTGCATTTACAAAAAAAAAGAGCGAAGTCTTTATAACTTCTCGTACCCTCTCCATAGGACAGGGCACGATGTCATGTCGGAAAGTTACGCACTAATGGGCTTCAACGCGCATGTGCAGTCAGGCCTTAAAGGGGTCGTGCCACAATAATTGTGGCTTGCACGCTCTTTACTGCCGCCTGTCCGGGTCCAGAGATTCTTAGCACCATCTGCTGCGTTGCAGATAGGACTGCCGCCATAGTCAGTTGCTTCGCAGCTGCTGGGGACTGAGGGCCGTGAGTTGATTGACGTGTGCATGTGGGAGGTGCACACGTCACTTGCAGTTATGGCCCGTCAAATAATGCCCTTGCACGAGGATAGGCAATTGTAGATCAGACTTCCTGCTCACTAAGCATAGAATGCAGGCCAAGATTTCAGTTTCTTAGAAGGCAAGCAGCACCAAAACAGCTGTCAAATGCACTGAGGATGCCAATTTAGAAATGATTTGAACATGATACGGTGTCTAGAATAGGGACATGTGCAAACTGCGCCGCCGGCTCTAAGGTCACTTCGCAATGCGCTGAAAAAAACCAGCAGGCGCTGACACCCGCTTACACATAAACTCCACACTGCTCGTCTGTTCTCCGCGATGCAAATTGGCCGAGTGTACCAACAGGCGTTCAAATTCCACTGCGTTCTTTATGCGACTCGTGCAACTATGTGTGTCCTTGCTTTTTTTTTTCTGGTTACTTTTCTTGCTACCGACCACTTTGGGACATCGCGTCTCTTTTTAAATAGACCCAGCTTTGCTTTGGCAAAGCAAAGGCAAATATTTCAGTTCTCAATCCAATAACAGTTTTTTGTATAGTCGAACCCCGCTACAACGAAACTGACGGGGTGAGAAAAAAATTTTGTTGAAGCTAAAATTTCGTTGTAGCGAAATCGAAAAAATAAAGCTGATCTGAGCTAGCAAAACAAAGGAGCGTTTATTCTTAAAATTAAAAAAATGTACGCTGCTTCCTATTCTTTCCCAGCAGCGTCATGACGTCATTCTTCCCCATGCATAGCGAAGCCATGGTGAAAAGCACGCTGAAACAACACCTAAAACCGCCTTCGTGAACAAAGCAAACAGTTGTATTAACATGATAAAGAGTGCTCAACAGCGCAAATGACAGGAGGGGACAGAAGAGACGAGCGCTCTGTCTCGTCTCACATCTCTATTCCTGTCATTTGCGCTGTTAAGCCCTCTTTATCATGTTATACCAACACGACCAATCCTACTGTCTCTCAAGTAGCTTTAACACGTTAACATCAGCAGCTGTCCGCCGTCAAAAGTATCCGAAAATGCCGAGATGGAGGCAACATATCGTGGAGCGGCGACTTTTGCATTATTCTATGCCATTCTCATCATCAATCTCTAGTGGCTAGCTGTTCTAATGCGGACGAACAGCCGCTCTTATTAGTTACCACAATGGCCAAGCGCGAATAAAATGATAAGCATTGAAATCTGAAAAGGCATCGTTTGGCGGTTGCACCCAGCAGCTGTGAGAAGGTAACCATTAAATGAGCGACCGACTTTCAGCTTCAAATCGTCTGCGGCCCAAAAGCAAGCCAGTGGCAAAAGCAGGGCCAGGGCAGTCTCATTGCCATCGCTATCGAGCAATGCCGGCGCCAATGATTGCTGAACAGCGGCAGTTTCTGGTGATGCCAACATGTGTTTTAGACTTCGTTGACAGCCTGAAAATGCATCGAAATGTTAAAGATTAGGTTTACTGCATAGCAATAAGTATCTGAGCCTGGAATCCCACCGTGAAATTTCTCGTTGTAGCGGAAATTTCGTTGAAGCGGCGTTCGTTGTAGCCGAGTTCGATGTATATGTTTATCTCTTTCCTTACCGCCAGGAAAAGACCCGTTTTCATGTGGTGCAGAAAAAAGTTTATCGTTATATGACAATGTTTTTTTGTTGATTGTAATACACCAAAATGTAGACAAATAAATGCACTTTTTAATTATATAAATACAAAACGTGTTTGCAACACAATAGCAGAAAAAAAATCCCAAACAACAAATTTCTCGCAACTACCGCAAAAAAAAATGTGGAAAAGTAAGCATGGTGGGCACAAATATCTCAGTAAAAAAAATTCCAAGATATGCGTTTTGTGGCATATTTACATACCTAACTATCCTAAAAGTTTCAACAGTAGACATAAAAAATTGTTAGCACAGCAGAAAAAAAAGTTAGCACTTGTGATTACGGGACAATTTTCTGAGGGTGCAAGAAAAAAAATTTTATCCGCAGATGAAAAATAGTTTATATGTTCTGCAGCTTATGAAAATGCAGAGGAATGAATGGTCTATTTATTTCAATAAATTTAGAACAAGTTTTTATTACACAGTAAGAATAAAAAAAATAACAAAAAAAATTCTCAAGGACACAAGTTTTTTTTTTTTCAAAAAAAAAAAAGTGGGTGTAACAAGCGAAAAGATGGCAATACAAATTCTGAATATACATTTGTTAGGTAGTAGTTACTTTTAAAGACCACAGAGATTACAAGAGTACACGTAAACAACTTGAGACCACACAAAAATGTTATCCCTTGTGGTGGCGGTGCCACTCACCAAAGCAGTCTCTGGTCGCGATGAAGCACAAGTAAACGCCACACGTTTCACAAAAGACGCTCGTCTTGTGCTCAACCTTGCGGCTCGCATAGCAGAGCTTGCAGTTGCGCCTCGTTTCCATCATTTTTGGCTTGTGCGCAGACTCTCGAGGGGGAGGGGCGCTGCCAAAACCTGTGGCTTCAATTCCCAGTAGCTGCTTCACAAGCTCCATTCGGAAGGCAAGCTGGTCGTAACGAGGCGCTCGGTGCAGTTCTGGAATTTCGGGCGCTCTCTCCTATGGGCCTCAAAAAGAATAAAACAGAATAAAACAGCGATGTCGATGCAGTGGAAGAACAAAGTTTTCGACCACCTGACGCACTTCATCAACACATTGTACGATGCGATGAGCTGGTCTGACCTGTCTACTCCAAGCATGCCGGCATTATATTCTTCAATTAGTCTTGGTTTCCTAATTGGGACCTTCTTCTATTGGCCAACGACCTTTAGTTTCCGTGTTGCAGTCACATGACTGTTCGCAGTATGGGCAATGCTCATCATGTGCACCGCGCGTCTGTCCTTCCATTGAAGGTACAGGACGCCTTGATGCCGCAGCCAGCGAACATCTCCCCTCTTGGCCTTTTTCTCCCATGTGGAGTCCTTCAATTCCGCAGGGAACGTGCGACGATCCTTCCGTGTCGTTCCACAAGCAAGAGTCTTCTGCTCCAGGAGGTGTAAAAAAAGAGACGTGGGCGTGTAAAAATTGTCCATGAATAGTGTGTATCCCTGGTCAAAATACATTTCACACAGGCTAGTCACGACATCAAATGCGAGTCCATTTCCGCTCGGTGTCTCACGCTTCCCGGTGTAGACACTAAACTGCACTGTGTAGCCGGAATTAAAGTCGGTGAGGACCCACAGCTTGTATCCTCACTTGACAATCTTGTTGCGAAGATACTGTCGTATTCCTGAACGGCCTTTAGATTTCACCTTTCTTTCGTCGACAGAAATGTAACGGTCTGGCTGGAAATGGAGCGCAGATGCATCATTGATGTGCCGAAGTAAAAAAGCAATTCGGTGCAGCTTGCCGTCTGTAGCGGCATTGGTAGCTTCATGATCCGTCACGCTCAGCATACCGAGGAAGGAGAAAAAACGTTTTCTTGGCATAACTCCACGTGGGATTAGCCCAGAAAACAACTCTGCTGTGCTCCAATAGAGGTGCAGGCAAGGCAGTTGCACTATCCCCATGTAGATGAGGAGTCCATTGAACTTCATCATTTCATCTGGAAAAACATTTTTCCACGATCCGTCGCGTTCCGAGTACGTTGGTTTCTCGAGAAAGTGCGCCCAGGCGTATTTATTTGTGTTCTCGCACATCGCTGTGATGAGTTCCGTCGTGAAAAACAGCAAGAAGAAATCCAGGGCTCGAAGAAACCGACTAGCGCTGCTCCGTCGCGCCATGCCCAGATCGACTCCCGGTTTCCGTCTTGGACAAAACTGCACGCGCTGTGAGGCATTGAATCGCGCCCATAGGACGTAGAGACCCTGCAGATAGAGATAACTGTGACAACACGCTCGGTCCCCTCGCAGGCGCTCAACAACGCGATAAATCCCGTAAAAAAAAAAACTCACTGTCGAGCTGACGAAGACGTTCCCGGTGAGTTGAGGGTCTCATCGCTGTCGGTGCTAAACTCCGAAGATAGGGAATCTTTTTCAGAGCCACTGCTACCACTTTCATCTGAAAAATCTACTGTAACAACATAACAACACTAGAATCACGAGAAATACAACGATTCCTTTCAGACCCGGCGCGCGACAACGCCGCCATGGCTGCCGCTATCGCCAGACGCTCGCTTATCTTCCAAGCAAGGTCAAAAATCACCGGGTCTCCGGAAACCAAAACCGAAACTGACACGGGTTGTGTGCTTCCTGAGCTTCATTTCAGATGGCGCCTCATGTCCATACGGCGCGTTGGGGCGCAGGAATTTCAACTTGAGCCCATCGATCAGATTGATCGAAATTGAATAGGCGCGGTAAGGAAAGAGTTATTTGGACGACGTGTTTATTTGGCTGTTTTCCTTCTATGATCGCAAACCAAGCATCTGCTATTAAAACATTTATTCCACAAATGATCGACTATGAAACATCAGATTAGGGTTCCAAAGTATTAGGCCATCATCAGACCCTGTTCAAAGTACTAGGCCCAGTGTCGAAAAAAAATTTTTAAAAAGTGCTGGATACCCGAGTTTTTGAGAGTATATTGTTACGCACAATCTAGATGGTGTTAGAATATAACTGTTTATTGGGGGCTAACTTGTGCCCGAAAAGTTGTGGGGGTGCTGACACCCCCTGTGAAGTTGTTTGCGCCGTGTGGCGCACGTGTCTCGCCCCAAGGCCGCATTTCGGGTAACGACCGCCGGGCAATAGGTGGTGTTGTGTTCGCGCTGAGTACCGCTGTTGGTAGAGTAGTAGCGCCGGCAGTGACCCCTGGCGAAAGGAAGGCCTTGGAGGCGGGCTAGAGTTGAGCGAGCCTCTTCTACTGTGTCTTTTTACTCCAAGACCGTGGTGCACGCTCGCCTCGTCGAGACCCCACCCTGGCGCCCAGCGTGGGGCTCTTGGAGTACCGGACGACAGTTTTTGCGGTTCGGTACAAGCTTTTGTTAGAGCGGGCGAAAAGTAGGCCCAGGGGGAGACTTCTCATTGCTAGCGTCGACAGTGTGCTTTGTTGAGAAGCGAGGAGATTGGTTTTGTGACGTGTTTGAATTTGTCGGAAGGTTGAGTTTTTATTTTTTTTTGCTCGCAAGTGTTATTATTTTTTGTTGTTAGTTTTCAAAACGTTGAATTAGGCCAAGAGCCATGCGGTCCTCATCCTGGGGTGAGCAAGGCCTAGAGCACGTGGTTTGTAGGCCAGGCCCGTAGCGAGTGAGTACGGAAGCCTTGTGGGTGGTCCGATGTTCTGTAAATAGCTTCTTCTATCTCTTTGGGCTCAGGGAGCCGGGTGTCGTGAGACCGCCCGGGACGGTGGACGCCGATCGCTCGGTAAGCTGCTGTGTGCGGCGAGCGATAGGGCCACCTCAGAGTGGATGTCTACTCACGGCTGCCTCTTATGCGCCTAGGCTGGGTCGATGCCGGTTGTTGCCAAGCGACTAGGCCTAAGGCTCTGCGCAGCCGCCTGTCGCACGTGGCACAACTAGGTGGATCGGGGCGTTGAGGTGTTGCGCTCTGCTTCCCTTACTTTTTTTTATCTTGCGATGCAGGAGTTAGGAAAAGTGATTTTGTTTTATTTTGATGGCCGTCTCGGCCACCGTCGATGTATCAGCGAGCCGTACTGACCATCGTACCACGTGGCCGAAAAGCCTGAAGCTCCCTTCCCTAGGCCCTGCTGCATTGTTTCTTTCAAGTTTTTTTTTTTTGTTGATGTGTTCAAGGGGAAGGATGTCATCCACGGCCGGCTGTCTTCTGCACATCGTCAGCGTCGCTGGCCAGGAATGCAGTCGTGAGGTCGGGCGATGGAAATGCCTGGGACCTGCGCAACTGCCTGCAGTCCGGCGCCCTCGTGAGTGCTGGTCGCAACTGGAAGACGTATCAGCGCTAGCGACGGTTCGTCGCCCTGACGGCAACGTTGCAGTTGCGAGGCCGGTACTGAGGTGAAGCCGAGCCAGACAGTGCAGCAGTGTCGACCTGCGGCGGTGTCGTAGTGCAAGGACATTATGAACATGTGATGTCATTATTTTTTGTTAAAGCTTGTGTAGCTGATCCTTGTTTTCGGGATATGGTTGGATTTAAGGTTGGGGAAATGTGGGGGTGCTGACACCCCCTGTAAAGTTGTTTGCGCTGTGTGGCGCAAGTGTCTCACCCCAAGGCCGCATTTCGCCAGCTATCGCCACCTACCGCCGAGCGATAGGTGGCGTTGTGTTCGCGTTGAGTACCACTGTTGGTAGAGCAGTAGCGCCAGCGGTGACCCCTGGCGAAAGGCAGGCCTTGGTGGCGGGCGAGAGTTGAGCAAGCCTCTTCTGCGCGTGATGGCTGCCGCGAACAGTTGTCTTTAGCGTCGGTCCTCGGTTCGGCGCGTGGCACCGCGGGCCTGCACGCCGGGTGGCCCACGTGGTAAGTCAAGCGTTGGCGACGCCGCCTTGAGTGTGTTAGTGTGTTTGTCATGTTGTGTGTTTGTCGTGTTATTGTGTAATGATGTCCTAGCGTGTTCATTACTGATGTATCGATTCGGCGGACTGATATTGTCATCTAAATTAGTTAAATAAATGTATGCATATTGTTTCATTTGTACCGACCGTGTCTGCTGTGTCCGTTCACTCCAAGAGCGTGGCGTGCGCTCGCCTCATCGAGACCCCACAAAGTAAAAGAAAATGTAACAGGCGATCAGCAAAAGGAATCAATCTCCAAGAAGGCCTCAAACCGTGCACCACTTCTTTTTTGTCGAAATCCTGTGCTGAGGAGGCATGCACCGTCACGGCCTTTTCTTGTCTCATCATCAGGCCGCTGGTCTCTTGGGGAGCGCACGAACTAGCACATGTAATTTGAATACTGCGTCACTCTTGCGTCAATATTATAAAGCACGTCTCTTTAGGTCCATGTGAGCATTAAAAAGCTCAATTTTTTTGTTAATTTTCTTTCATATTCACGGATTTTATAAAAGAGTGCTTTATTTTCTCTCAATGACTACTCATTCAGAAAAGCGGAATAACTGTAGGGACACGAAATAAGCTTTGGCCTGTGCAATGAATCAAAACAAATGAGATCCGACGAATATCGAAAACATAATGATTAGATGACCAAAAATATATGCACTAGTATTAGGAGCACCTTCATATAACAGGCACCCATAATAAATATTGTGGCACAATTTCGCTTACTGAGGTCCACTGGACACCCACATACTAAGTTATATAAAAAATATTTATTAGCGAAATTCTCATGACTGTGTGCATAAAGAAAAACACTGAAAGTATAAGTTCTAACTAAATCCATAACAAAGCTTTGAAGCGAGTGAAACGACCACGTAAGGTAATGTGGAACGCTAAAATCCTAGGTATTTGTAGACAGATCGTGAACCTCATTATCCTGCCCCGTTACTTGAGTGGCAACTCACCATTTTTTTTTCTTGTTTGAATTGAAGCATCAGCGCCGTGACACGATTGCTTTCAGGATGCGGTACTAAAATATTTGGGAGGCAAGTTCAGGTGTCTATTCTGCTCTCGGAATGTTCCACTGTCACCGTTGAAACACATTCGCTTCCTTGGGCACAACGAACGAGAACAACTTTTTTGAGCCACTTTTAACCCCAGTAGAGACAATTTAATGATAAAAGTTTGTTCTCTTTCTCTTTGCACGATTTATACTAGCTCTTGCAACCGGGCACAAAGCAGTGACTCTGTCGACGGGTCATTGTCACTTCTCAAGGCACGATTTGAACGAAAAAAGAAAAACAGAAACAGAAAAAGCCCACGCGCAAGCTGTGGGGGTGCTGACACCCCCCCCTGTAAAGTTGTCTGCGCCGCGTGGCGCACGTGTCTCGCCCCAAGGCTTTATTTCGGTGGTGACCACCGCTGGGCGATAGATGGCGTTATGTTCGCTTTGAGTGCCACTGTTGGTAGAGTGGTAGCGCCGGCGGTGGCCCCCTGGCGGAAGGCAGGCCTTGGTGGCGGGCGAGCGTTGCGCGAGTCTCTTCTGCGCGTGGCGGCTGCCGCGAACGGTTGTCTGTCGCGTGGGCCCCGGTGCTCGGCACCGCGGGCTTCGCGCCGGGGTCCCACGTGGAAGGTCAGGCGTTGGCGACGTCGCCTTGGGTATGTGCTAGTGCGTTGGTTGTGTTAGTGTGTGTTTATTATGTTATTGTGTGTTTAGTGTGTTGGGTGCGTTATGTTGTTTGTATGGTAGCATGTTAATTAAAATTGATGTATCATTCGGCGGACGATATCGTCGTCTAAATTAGTTAATAAATGTATGTATGTTGTGTGCTTTGCACCGACTGCGTCAACTGTGTCCGTTCACTCCAAGAGCGTGGCGTGACGACGCGCGCGTTCGCCGCGCCGAGACCCCACACTGGCTGCCCAACGTGGAGCTCTTGGAGTATCGGACGACAGTTTTTTGCGGTTCAGTACAGGGGTTTTGTTAGAACCGGAGTAGAGTAGTCCTAGGGGGGCTTCTTTGCTAGCGCCGGTGGTGTGCTTTGTTGAGAAGCGAGGAGATTGTTTTGTAACGTGTTTGAATTTGTCGGCAGGTTGATTTCTATTTATTTTTTTTTTGCTCGCAAGTGTTGTTATTTTTTGTTGTTAGTTTTCAAAAACGTTGTTGAATTGGGACGAGAGCCATGCGGTCCGCATCCTGGGGTGAGCAAGGCCTAGAGCACGTGGTTTGTAGGCCAGGCCCGAAGCGAGTGAGTACGGAAGCCTCGTGGGTGGTCTGATTTTCTGTGAATAGCTTCTTCTATCTCTTTGGGCTCAGGGAGCCGGGCGTCGTTGCTGACTTGTATTGCGGCTCGACGCCGAGGCGTCGTGACACCGCCCGGGGCGGTGGACGCCGATCGCTCGGTAAGCTGCTGTGTGCGGCGAGCGATAGGGCCACCTCACAGAGTGGACGTCTCCTCGAGGCCTATGCTGGGTGGATGCCGGTTGTTGCCGAGCGACTTATTAGGCCTAAGGCTCTGCGCAGCCGCCTGTCGCACGTGGCACAACTAGGTGGATCGTGACGGTGAGGTGTTGCGCTCTGCTTCCCTCACTTTTTTTTTTCTTGTGAGCACGAGTTAGGAAAAGTGATTTTTTGTTTTTATTTTGATGGGCGTCTCGGCCGCCACCGATGTATTAGCTAGCAGTACTGACCAACGTACCACGTGGACGAAAAACTCGGAAGCTTCCTTCCAGAGGACCTGCTCGATTGTTTTCTTTCAAGTTTTTTTTTTTGTTGTTATTTATGTATTCTGCGGGAGGGATGTCATCCACGGCCGCCGGCTGTCCTGCACATCGTCAGCGTCGTTGGCCAGGAATGCGGTCGTGAAGTCGGGCGATGGAGACGCCTGGGACCTGCGCAACTGCCTGCAGTCCGGCGCCCTCGCAAGTGCTGGTCGCAACTGGAAGACGTGTCGACGCTAGCGACGGATCGTCGCGCCGACGGCAACGTTGCTGTTGCGGGGCCGGTACTGAGGTGAAGTCTAGCCGGACAGTGCAGCAGTGTCGACCGGCGGCGGTGTCGTGGTGCAAGAACATTATGGTCGTGCGATATCATTTTTTTTATTAAAGCTTGTGTAGCTAATTTTTGATTTCGGGATATGGTTTGATTTAAGGTTGGGAGAATGTGGGGGTGCTGACACCCCCCCCTGTAAAGTTGTCTGCGCCGCGTGGCGCACGTGTCTCGCCCCAAGGCTTTATTTCGGTGGTGACCACCGCCGGTAGAGTGGTAGCGCCGGCGGTGGCCCCCTGGCGGAAGGCAGGCCTTGGTGGCGGGCGAGCGTTGCGCGAATCTCTTCTGCGCGTGGCGGCTGCCGCGAACGGTTGTCTGTCGCGTGGGCCCCGGTGCTCGGCACCGCGGGCTTCGCGCCGGGGTCCCACGTGGAAGGTCAGGCGTTGGCGACGCCGCCTTGGGTATGTGCTAGTGTGTTGGTTGTGTTAGTGTGTGTTTATTATGTTATTGTGTGTTCAGTGTGTTGGGTGCGTTATGTTGTTTGTATGGTAGCATGTTAATTAAAATTGATGTATCATTCGGCGGACGATATCGTCGTCTAAATTAGTTAATAAATGTATGTATGTTGTGTGCTTTGTACCGACTGCGTCAACTGTGTCCGTTCACTCCAAGAGAGTGGCGTGACGATGCGCGCGTTCGCCGCGCCGAGACCCCACAAAGCGCAGTCGAGTATGCAAACATGCATTTCTTGCGGCGACCTGATAGATGGATAGATGGATGGATGTATCCGTCTGTGCCCTTTAGATTGGCTAGCAGCTCACGCCACCAAGACTTTACTATTACTATGTGTTTAAGGATTCAAGATCACTCACACCTTGATTGTAGCCACCATACAGTTAGCCTCATTGTGGTTGTTTCTACCCGTTTAAAAGTCTATATTGCCTTCACTGCCCCAAAACCCCAATGCTTCGAAAAATTCCACGCCATTATCTTGGTCTATAGGGAGGAGCCCTTTAAGTGGGATTCACACGAGGGAGAAATACACGGGGCATAAAGACGGAGACTAATGATGTCAACAGGCGAGGATAACTCTCGCCTAATGTCACTCACTCACAAAAACGAGTTAAATGGTGGGGGAGATGAGTGTGGTCAGAGCCTAAACCATATAGTGGAGCAGGAGCACTGAAAAATTTTTTGAGCCCCCAGCCATAGATATCGGCAAGCTTTCGTCTTGGAGGCAAAAGGGGGGGGGGGGGGCAAAGGGTTCAAGGCCGCGTCGCGTCTTTACTTGAAAAGGAGGAAAGTGCTGGTGTTTCTTGGGTGAGAAAAGTGCAGGTGTGCTTTGAAGTAGGGCCCCCCAATTTGCACACCCCTGCCACTCTGCTACATTTAGAAACTTTCTCGTTTACATGTCTTACTTTTTTTTTTTTGTGGAATGCAGACGCGGCGTTGCCTTTCGTTTCACTAGCCACCACAAGCTTTTCTCTTTTGCAAAAATGAACTTGCCCAAAGCCACAGCCCGAGCAACGTCATGAACTTTTTTTTTTACTAGAAAATCGCTCATAACTTTTCTGACTCAACAGCTATTACTATTGAGTTGGTAGGTAGGACTTTCAGTATCTTTCGATGTCCATTGGCTATCTGTGACTGAAGGAATTATGCTATCATAGCACTTTTCTCATGAGAACAACCGAAAACGGAAGGAATCTAGCCTATTAATATTTGACAATTATCTGTACAAGTGTTTCATTATAATTTTGAAACACAAGGTAATGAAAAACCAGTTCTGTCTTCACTACGCGAACTCAGCCTACGATTCTACTGCCTCCGTGCAGCCGATAAAGTAAAATCTGAAGTATGCCAAGTTTCTGAAAAAAAAAAAAAAAAGTGTATCTCTGATTCTACGGCTGCCTATATTCACGCAACTAATCATGAATAAAGGGGTCGGTTCTCATGAGAACAACCGAAAACGGAAGGAATCTAGCCTATTAATATTTGACAATTATCTGTACAAGTGTTTCATTATAATTTTGAAACACAAGGTAATGAAAAACCAGTTCTGTCTTCACTACGCGAACTCAGCCTACGATTCTACTGCCTCCGTGCAGCCGATAAAGTAAAATCTGAAGTATGCCAAGTTTCTGAAAAAAAAAAAGTGTATCTCTGATTCTACGGCTGCCTATATTCACGCGACTAATCATGAATAAAGGGGTCGGTTCGGAAAAATTTTGCCATTAAGCAAGACATCTCCACCAGGCTGAACAAGCAGAGCAGTACCAGCAGCAGTAACAACAACGAAAGCAGGCGATGTCACAATACTTATCAGAATAACCACTTAAAAAAAAAAAAAAACTAAATATCACTGGATATACCGTAATTACTCGAATCTAACGCGCACCTTTTTTCCGGTTAAGCGAGTTCATAAATCGCATGCGCGTTTGAATCGAGTACGGAAAAAAAAAAATGAATACGGTCATTCTATTGCCATCGCAAGTTGAAAAATGGCTGTCCCTTACGTGCGTAGGCCATTTCTGCCTATGTGTTTCCCATGTGCGGCACTTCGTACCTGTTCGGAGGAGTTCGTCATCTTGTAATGCATTAGCATCGACGGCATAGAAGGGCCAACTCTAAAAACTCGACGAGTGCACCACGATGCCGCTTTTAAAAGATAAGTCATCGCGTGTGCCGAAACGGACGAAAATCGGGCCGCATCGCGGTCGCTTGGAGTTCGCGAAATGTGCGTGCGGGACTGGCGAAAATAAAAGCAGAAGATTGTCGACAGCAAAGATAAAGGTTTCAGTAGACAACAGCAGAACCGGTTTCCGCAAATTGAAGAGCTGCTCGGCGAGTATGCGACTGAGCAGTGAGCGGCACAGCGGCCTGTGACGACAGAACTGCTCCATGTGCAGGCTATGCAGTTAGCCTTAGAAAAAGGGCTAATGCGGAGCCAGTTTAAAGCGAGCAGGTGCTGGATAACTAACTTTATGAGGAGGAAAGGCTTTTCCCTCCGAAGGCGAACGGGCATATGCGATAAATTTCCGGAGGAGTACGATCAAAAGCTTCAGTTTTCAGAGGTTCGTCCTAAACTTATGGCACAACAACGGCTACCTGCTTGGGCAAATCAGAAATGCTCACCAGACGCCTCTTTACTTCGACATGCCTGGCACCACAACCGTCGAGAAGAAGGGGGCGAAGCAATTTCGCGTGCTGACATCGGCCACGGTAAAACTAGAGTGACGGCAATTCTCCGTTGCACGTCAGATAGGCACAAGCTTACCCCGTACCTCATATTTAAACGGAAGACGCTCCCGAAAGGAGTCGTTTTCCCGAGTGGTGTGATCGTGCGGGCCAACGAGAAAAATGGGTGCGGGTTGCAATCGATGTCTTACTTTTTTTTTTCGCCGTGGAAACTGGGTGCGCGTTACAATCGAGGGCGCGGTAGAATCGAGTAAATGCGGTAGATGATAGAGCTCCATTATCTGCTTGACTATCGTCTCCTAAACACCATTTTTTAGGTTAGTTTTACTATAGCATACCTGCCACGTTCAAGGATTCTTAATCCGGGAGATTTCTTCAGAAGAGGGGGGGGGGGTGCACAAAAATAAACAAGGACAAAAAAGCAAACAAAAAATATCGCGAAAAACAGAAGGGGGTGGGAGGGGGATCTTAATCGCAAGCACCAACATCAGCGTTGCGGTCTTATAGTGGCTAGGAGTGGCCGAACACTTCAGGGTAGAGTTTTTCACTAAGGTGAGAGTTTGAAAGAACCAACGAACTAGCAACGAACTAGCAGAATCTATTTCGGTCAAAACAACTCATGTGTGTCTTCCTGGGACACAAGTGAACGGACGGGACGGCGCAGCTGGCTGCCACAAAAGCACAGGTCGAAGCTTTGTGCACTAATAGATTCTTTTGACAGGAACAACACAACGCGTTTGGCCCCGTTTTCTTGCGATAGCAATTATATGGACAGTCTAGGCTGTTTTTTTGCCATCGCCACTGCCGCCGTCCTTCACCGTATATGTATACATATCTATATATATTAACACGCAATGAAAAAAAAAGCCGCCCGCGCTCGGCGCTAAGCTTGTCAAGATGCGTCGACGCGGGCTTGCTCTCATGTGTACTTTGCCCCATGGATTGGGGGGTGGGGGGGTAGATGCCTGTGCGCGAGCCCTTATACTTTCGTGGGAGAATCGTGTGCCTTCGGGCTTTCACCAAAAGGAAAGCGTTAATTGCCGGGCCCACAAAGGTCACTTTGGTCTCTGCAAAAGCCCCTTTTGCGAAAACAGAGCGCTTTTCATACACAGCGATGTATACCAACTGGGGCACTTGTTAGTTTGTACTCATCTGTACCTGTGATTACGTATCGTGCATTGTTTTGTTTTAAACAGCGCGTTACGTGTCGAGCACTAAACGTTGTTAGTTCGCTCTCGGCCTGCGAGTATCGTTTTCGTCCGTCATTTGTGTGTAAGCAGTGCTGCACGTTTTCATCTGCTTGCCCTTCTAAGCATTTCATTCTAAGTTGTTGCTGTTGCATTTATTGCTTCGCCCTCGCGGCGCAACTTTTTAAAAAAATTTTTACACATTTAGGGCCTTTAAGGGGGGACACGGGTCTTACAAGACCAAAAATCGGGAAAAATCGACTTCTTGAAGTTGACATTTTTTAAATCTGTACCTATTTTTGCATCTATCAGAAAAGTTTTTAGCTTCTCACGTGCTTCTGGAGCAAAATCAGCGCAAAATCAATTTATAACACACCAGTGAGATGAATGTGAGCGCGAATTAACGCTAAAATCGCGCTTTTTGTGCGCTGAACTGTTGCCGTTACACACGAGCTATCGTGTTCAACTCGGCCTCGTTTGAAAGGGTCATTCTTCACCTTCAATTTCCCACCACCGCTGCCTCATCTTGCTCATTGGTTTTTCAGCAAAAACGCATAATCAAGAAGCACTATCGAGCGATTCTATTGGCTGCTTGGGGCATGTGAGAAAACATAGGCATCCGATTGACCAAGTGGCGTTTCTGGCGTCTGTTTCAAGATCGTGATGCGCACGGACATGCGCCACTTTGTCACGATACTGCTGTCTGCCTGCGGCAGTAAAGAAGTTCCGTGCTACAGCAATTTGTGAAGCGGGTGTGGCAATCGTTCGTTCGCTGTGAACTTCCAAAATAGCCCCACTATGGCTCAAAACAACAAGGATAACGAACTCGCCGCTGTCAACGGCGTTCGCCGAGTCACCGGTGTAGGCCTAACTCACGTACAAGCCCGTTGGTTGCCGACAACGTTACTGAGAGCGGCTTTGTTTTGCAGCCTCATCGGTTAGAGGACGGCAAGTGAAAAGCAGAAGTGAAGCTACAAGAGATATCAATCTTTGTAGTGACGGAACGGAAGTGCAGTCTTATCATAAACGCGCCGATGCCACGGTTCACCTCGCCTGACGAAAGGACATTAAACTGCACGACGGGTCGTCAGACTGGAGTGCGCCGCGCCTCGACGAACAAGAGAAAGTCAATCCGTAAGGGTGAACGTGCTCGCCGCCCCCGCAATGGAGGCTACTAATAACAGGTAAATGGCTTTTAAGGAAGTGTTTGCAACGTTGTTGCGGTCTCCGCTCGAAAATGCGGCAGTTTTTCGTGAAAAGGAAACTAACACCTCGGCACTCGTGTAGCCTTGAAATTGATGAGCGAGGGAGCAACTTTGGTTCGCGACATTTGCGGGTAACTCATTCTGGACAAGCCGGAAAACATCGCCGTGCTATTAGACGGATCACGGATGATCCGTGCACATTTGTCGCACATCACCGTCAGTACAGTCACCAAACTGATAAGCGGCCTTGCGGGCGACGAGCACACCGCGACAACTTTCTGCAGGACTAGAAGAAACGACATGCTCGTGCAAACAATTTCTCCTATTACATTCCCGGTGCATATTAATTGACTAAAAGTATGCGTTCCATGATATTTTTCACTGAAAATGGCGAAATAAAGTTTTAACAGCATTTTTTCCGAAGCACAGAATTTGATCACTTTCTTTTGCTTGTTCGGTAAAAGGAAAATGGCAATTTTCTACACCCTGCATGAAAATTCCTGCAGTATATCAGAAACTATTACAGATAGCAGAATAATTTTTGTTTGCAGCATGAAGCTTTATGTTTGGAGCACACAACATAGGAAGCAGATTTTGATTTCTCTTTATGCAAGTTTTTTCAAGTTAGTCTTTTGTGTGACCACAGAGTGGCCACATTTAGAGCTATAATTTTTAGAGCTATAAACTGTTTACTGTTGAGGCTGCTGCCGGTGAGGCCGTCATGAAGTTCAATGCTGGCTATACAAGAGCTGCAACAGGCATCCTCAAAAAGCTCAGCCTGACCCCTGGCCGGCAAAACTCGAAACGCCTGGCAGAGAAGGACAAGCGGAGGATGACCGCATCTGCTCGAAAGCATGTGTCGGCTGAAAATGTGAAGCAGGCCCTGGGAAAGCGCCACAGAGTTGACAAAGGTCAAAAGGACTATGTTCCTGGTGGATACTAGGCACTTGCTAGTGTAAGCATGTAAATATTTCCTGGTGTTTCCCATTAAATTTGACGTTTTGTGTTTTTGCTCATTTTCTCAAAAGCTGAATTTCTGACTTCTTGCAAGCTTGCCGAAGCAATATCTCAGCACTGCGGGTAGATAGAGCTATAATTCTTTTTTTAGGACAAAGCCAATGGGGTGGTGTTTGCAATGTAGCAAACAGATTTTTGAAATTTCTTTCGAGCAAATTTTAAATTTGCTTTATTTCTGGGTGACTGGTGGCACTATTTCAAGTGCTCAAGTTCAGTTAGCTGTAAAATCTCTTACAAGCAATTAATAAAAAAACTGCTTGCTATGTTGCAATCACCAGTGTTTCTAGTATCTGACATATGCAGATTATAGTTTTTTGATAAATACTTTTTTTTCTATTGTTACGGAAGAACATGGCGGATTACCTCTAATTATCTTGAGAACTAATTGGCTGATAGAAAAAATAATTGCATATTTCAAATCAGCAGAAAAAAAACAACAAGACTGGCAAGTTTCGTTAAGTTTGCTTAAAAAGTAAGCGAAATTGTTTCAAGGCCCATGTCCCCCCTTAAGGGGAGATGCTACACGAAAAAGGTTTTTTTTTTTTTTTCATTTCATAACCCAGCTCCTTGAAATATTAGGTGTTAGTAAAGCTTGCAGTGCTGATTTCATAACTACAATTATTTTTTTGATAGCTATAGTAGTTCCGGAGTTACTACAACTTTGATATCAAAATATAGGGTTTTTTGTGCACATAATAAAGCTTACTAAAAATTTTCACACAGAATTGCAAAATGGCTCATTCTGCTGCACTTGAGCAGTACAATACAGAAAAGTACCTCAAATAGAAAATTTATTTGCTACTTTTAAAAAAAAAATTAAAAGTACTAAATGCATATTTTACATCTCTCTATCAGTGTATCAAGTTGTGTAACAAAAAATCTGTGATGTATAATGCAACCTAAAGTAGATACTTGTATTCTAGAGTGGATGATTAAGCTCTGTGCAAAATTTCATCAAGATAGGACTATTTTATGCCTAAAAAAGATTGTGCACAAGATGAGAGAATTACCTCAAAATGGAAATCGAGAAAAATGCATTTGAAAGTTGTAAATATGTTTACTAAGGATTACACTGTGCAATTTGCACAAAACTTGGTGATATCATAGAAGGAAACACAGCTAGAGCACTTAAAATTGTCCTACTCTATATGTGGACCCTTCTCGCCGCTTGAGAAGGGAGTCATCAAGGCGCTCTTTCTTTGCCACGTTCCGCCGATGGGCCCTTGCCTCGGCTGTTTCACACGCAGACATTCTTTCGATTCTCCTCTGGTCGCGGGATTGGCCCAGGGTGATCAGTTGATCTGGTGGGACTACACCAAGCTCCTCTAGCACATGTTCAAAGCTTGAATGTCCTTTATTGAACCACAGCACGGCCATAGCAGCTGCAGTTTCCATTGTTGTCCGGGAGGCAAACTTAGTCTTCGGACACAACAACCAGATTTTGCTGTTCAAAGATTCCGCAGCGTTTTGAGTCTTCGCTTGGATACAACGCACCAGCAACTTTTCATCTGTGAGCCGCTTGTAAATGGGAAGCACAGCCAATCCTTGAGCCTTGGTCAAAATTGGTGTGTGGTCGGGTGGGGCCTCCCCAAGCGCTTCGGCTCGCCTATGCTTGCACCAGGAAGTCGCCCCTTCTGGACAGTATCGGTGGCTGCCTGCTGTGTTGCTCGATGATGAATGGAAATATGAGGCCCAGATGGCACGATGCATTTTCAGAATACCACCTCTGTTGTTTGTGATTGCAATACGGTAATAGTTCTGCAGCGTCTGAATTGTGCCATCTGTCAGCTTTTCCCCTCGTGGAAGTCGTGTTGGCAGTTTCCGAAGTGCAGTGCCTAGACGCTTGGACACATGGTTTGTGCACTCCTCCTTGTCCACAACAGCTTCACCATATACCTTGGCCTCAGCGACAGCGGTATAAGCTTTGCTATCCCCATCACTGAGGAACTTGGTGAAGCGCAATGGTGTTGTGTATGAGGATGTCCTGCCCCATATGCACAAAGCTGCCTCAGTCTCCATGGCATGAGAGGAGCGCTCTGTATTTTTTTCGCAGACAGGTGTGTGGAATGCTTGCCATATTTCTTCCTCATCACCCAAGTCCTGGCGCCTGCTACAGGCTCTAAGGCAAGGCAGTAATTCGATAGCACTTCAAAATCTAGGCACAAACCAGTGTCCACAGACACAGCAGTGCCGATGCCATTGTGGCTCTTGTGCCCTCTTTTTTGCCATGTGCCATCATACATGACAGCAACATCAGCCCCATCCACTTTCTCTTTAGTTATCACCCGCGCTTTCGCCAGGTTTTCTTGCACAGCTTTGGTAGCTGCAGCATGAACTTTTTTGCTGATTGCAATAAAAGTCTTATGATGCATAGGTATTGGCAGTCCAAGAATAGCGCAAAAACGCGACAGCTGTTCATGCTCGATGCCTATTGCACGCGCAGCCACAACTACCTTCACATTGACAGCGAAGCTGTCGCACGAGCTGCCGCTTCAGTAGCTCCAGTCATCACCGGCATCGGTGGGCTGTCTTTCCGGCAGAACACGCCACGAACTATGCGTGGCAGAAACCCCTGACTCGGGACACTCACTGTTATCACAGTGCAGCTCGAGGAACGAAGAGAGGCCCTTACGTTTACTTGCGGTGTCACGAACGACGAGTCTAGTGGTGTGGCATGTTGGACAAACAGCACGGCTTACCATCGATGTCAGTGCGTCGATGTCACAAAAGACTCCCCTCACAGAGCCACAAACACTCTTCGTTCTCTCGCTTTCGAACTGTTCAATCTTTTTTTCTGATGCGCTGATGAACTTGATCGCGGCGTCGATTTCGTCAAAGTTCCCGCAAGCCGCCGTATCCCCGCTGCCTTGATTAGGCCTAGTGGCCCGCGGCTCGCATTCTTCTACCGGTGCTTTGCGGTTTGGTTTACGTCGACCCCCTCGGTACTTGTTCTTGCTTGCAAACTTTCGTGCTCGGAAGTCTCGCTTCTTCGAGTTATCCATGGTGAACTCGGAAAAACGTAGAAAGGCACGGCGAGTGCCGATTGTCGCAAGCGCTCAGCGAGCGAGGCCGATCAGATGTAGCCAATGGCGGCCTCGGTAGCGTACCATGTGTCCGGTAGAGATGCGCGAAGCGGCTGCAGCTTGGCTGTAGACCGACTTGGAAACGACCGTTTTGTGAAATTCCTCACTAAAATACGAAACTAGGGGGACGCCTGTGCACTAGAAGGAGCCTTGATCTACATCACCGAACAAACCCCGATGGCGGACGTCATCGTGTTGCCGAGTGGCGGATTTTCAAAAATAGCCGTCGGATGCGTGAATTCGCGACTTCGGGAGCTACCTTCACTAGCGCAGATCGACTTTTTACCACTTTCTTGTTTGAATTCAGCTATGACCTTTGGGGAAATGATAGTTGAATGATCAAAAGTGATTTTAGAAACAATATCTCAAAAGTGGAAATTTTCGCAAAAAATGCGATTTTTCGACCCGCATCTCCCCTTAACTGTAAAGCAAAAAATAATGACCCAATCAAAAAAGTGCTTCCTATGTTGTGTAGCTGGTGCTTTCTAGTGTTGATCCCTATGCTATTTGTAAATTTTGGACTGGTGGTTATTTTTCCATTGTAGTAGGAACAATAGATATTGTTATCCGAATTACGCGCCTTCACAAGCGAGGATATTCTTCCACAAAAGAAAAAAAAAGTTGCTTTATCGTTCATTTTCGCCATCACTGTGCACGCAAGTCAAGAGCTTAATTTGGAATAGCCGCCGCCACCAGGTTCTGCAGGCACTACAGGTATTCGCAGGAGAGAGGGCTACAATGTGGCCAGAGACTCATCCGAAATTCCACTACATCCCCTGCTGCACAGGGATCGTTCGACAGGTCAGAGAAATGATTCTTGCCTCCCCCGAGGAGCTGTGGGGAGGTCGCGTCGACACACTAGCCCGTGATGTTATGTGACGCACCATTCTCGCTTCTCCTGCCGCTTTGCAAAACATATCAAATGTTCAGCCGTTTCCTTATCGTATATTGTACATCTTATCGTATGTCGTTCATCGCATAATTTTTTCTTTTGCGATTTCCTACTTAAAAGTTGGACAGATCTCCAGTGCTAATTTTGTAAGCATTCCAACCTTCCAAATGCCCCTCTCTGTCTCCTTCACGTATGTGCGGGAAAGCGCGCCAACTAATGGATGCATCGCCAAGTGGCTGCAAGGTTTCAAATGCATGCGCGCCGCTTCGCGGTAATCACACTTCAAGTATTCTAGGTACTGTAATCACGGAAGCGACCATGAGTGCTGGATTAACGATCAAGCAAGTGCATACCTTCAATTCCAGACATCAATTCCGAAAAACAAATGGATCGTTGTAGCAACCGATTACTTGACCCGCTATGCCGAGATAGCAATATTCTTCTTTGAAAACATTGTCCTGCGTCATGGTGCCCCAGAGGTCCTCATTACCGACAGAGGTACTGCCTTTCACTGCGGAGTTAACTCGGGCGATCTTGGCTGACAGCCAGACAAGCCAATGCAGGAAGACAGCGTACTACCCACAGACCAATGGCCTCACCGAGCGGCGAAACAAGATGATTGCTAACATGCTGGCGATGTACGTCGCCATTCAACACAAGACATGAGACGCCATCCTTTCATACGTGACCTTCGCATACAACACGGCGATGCAGGAGACGACACAAATGTTGCCATACAAGTTGTTCTACGGAAGGGACCCCCTAACGACACTAAGCTTCATGCTGCCCAATATCACTGACGAAGAAAACCTCTACGTGACTGTCTACCTCCACCACGCCGAAGAAGAATGACCACTCGCCCGCCTCTGCATCAAAAACGGACAGACGATTGAGAGCCACCGTTACAATCTTCGATGACACTTCACAAAACACCGACCCAGTGACCGTGTTTGGGTGTAGACGCCGATACGGTGACATGGACCGAGCGAAAAACTTCTGCAACAATACTTCGCACAGTACAGGGTAGTTAGACGTATCGGCCTACTAGACTACAAGTTAGTCCCCGACGCATTAGGAACTTTCAACTGCGCCATGCACGACCTGAAGTCGTTCATGTCGTGGCCCTCAAGCTGTTTCATGCACGTTAACGAAGCTAAGGTCTGTATTATTTGTTGTTTCTCTGTTATTGTGCTTTCTTGCTCATACTTATTATTTCATTTTATCCTCCTCACTCCCAAGAATACACCAGTGCAAAAAGCTTTCGCAAAACTGTATTGTTTGACTCCCTGTTCTTAAAAACAAATGCAGAAAAATTACGAATACGAAAAACTGAACAGTTGTCTCAAAATGTGATGGTACCCACTTGCATACTCCTGAAGTCTCTAAAATTGAGTGCAACAAAAATATCAGACCGACGTGACTTTCAATATAATCTACAAGGTGTTGTCTACAGTTAAAGCAATGCACTATAGATGATGTCGTTAACGCTAAAACTAAGAAAAAAAGCTTTCCCTCACCACAAAAACACAGCCGAGTGTTCTTGCAGCACTCAGTCATCTTCGTTTGCTCATTTTCCGAATATGACCAGACACATGGCGCCACTTCTCAGCGCTTCGTGAAAGCAACTCATCCTTATTGTGCCAAGACAAAACTAAAACAAGTGAATGTCGAACTGTGATGATCAGTCGCCTTTAAAACAATGGTACCCAATTGGGTACCCATGGACTGAGGAGGTTATTGCTGTTATTTTTACCGTTCATGTAATTTTTTCCCATGTTCTGTTTCAAGCATCGGGATGACGCTTTTTTCTGAGGGGGGGAGCAATGCCACGCGTTTTTCTTATTTTCACTTATGTTTGATTTGGTTTTCGCCCACAATGCCTGGGTCAGAAATGCTCAACTGTTGCTCAATTGTTGGAGATCATTTTGTTAAGATTTCTCGCAAGACACGAATACTCGAGATTATTCTAGAGCTTGCCCGAAAACCAGTGATCACTGCGCTTCGTCGCTTGTCAGTTGATCGATGGCCGATGCTCTGTTCGCTGCTATCAATGCCAGCGTCTTGCTGTAATCTTTCCTTTTACGTAACTACAAGTTCGGCCCAATAAACCGTTTGACCTGAACACCCAGTCTCCTTCCTTCGTCTGCGTTAAGACCCCGTGACAATATGATCATTAAAGACACCACAGTGGATGGCTCCAGAAATTCGGACCAGCTGGTACTCGTTAATGTGCATTGACATTGCACTGAACACAGGTATACAACATTTCACTTCCATAGAAATCCAATGGCCATAGCCGGGATCAAACTCGCGACCTATTCGTCAGCCGCCAAGCCCCTTAACCGCTACAGGGCTGCGGCGGACGCTGTGATGGGTGACGTGACGGCAAAGTTGCAATTGGAAGCTCTCTATCGTGCAAGCATGCACAATTCTTTTGAGTGATACACGAAAGCAAGCTTCTCTTTCCTGGGTTTATACCTTGTTCTTAAATAGTTCCAGTGTTTGGCACGCATTTTCCCAATAGTGAGAACACTGCACGCTACAAAAATGGACAATATACTACACAAAAAAATCTGGTGACTCGTTTCTGTTCAAATACTGAATTGCACTCACAACTGTAAAAGCATTTGTCAAAGATTGGATGATTCACTTAATTCATCCATTACTATGCCTTATCATCAACCTCAGCCTGTTCTTATTCCAGTGCAGTACGACAGCCTCGATCTCTAGTTTAAGCTATCATCTTGTGTGAGCTCATCCTATTTTACTACCTCATCACTTAATCTTACCGGCTCTGTTGCCCTTACTGTAATACATTCATCCCCTTGAAAGGTGAACTTGTCAGCTGGTTGTTTGAACATGTATCAAGAGAAATAATTTGAAAGACCGGGACAGGAAAGACGGATATACAACCACAGGTAGCACTGTATGTGTGTCTTTAATGTCCTGGCTTTTTGTGCTGTTTTTCCTACGATCACTTTGCAGATTGGCTGACAAGGCAAGAATCTCGATACAGAAGCCTGGTGATAGTGAACGGTAATATGTCAAGACTTGCTAAGTACATTCTACAGCTATTAAAGCACACAAATCTTACGAAGCAAAAAAAAAAAACAATATTTTACACAGAACATAAAAACTCAAGGCATTTTTGCACTAGTGGTGCCAATGTCTTGACTTCTGTCTTTTCCTTGGCTATGTTTTTTTTTTTTAAGGATAAGAAACCATAGTCCCTACTGTCTTCTGCAAGTGAAAGGAACCAAAAGGAACAATGAGAGAGCACCTACCGTACTTGAGCCGAATGTACTCGTGCGGGTCTGTCTTCCACAGTTCATCGTCCTGATCATTGTGGCACAGCAAGGGAAACACCACCTCTAGCACTATGCCCTAGGTGTAAAGAGCAGGCAAAAGAAACCGTCAGTTTCAGAGCTTCTTTTTCTCAATGCTCAAAATCACAGCACCACACCACCTTTCTGGGAAACAAAAAACTTTAGGAATACTAGCTATCATTATAGGTCTCCCCTAATCTTCTCAATAATAATAATAAAAAAAAAACGAGGCTGATCTCTTTGTATAAAAATCGGTATGACACGAAAGTGAAACATGTTTTCATAGAGGTAGCTGAGCATTGTTTCAGCCACAGCAACCAATTGCAGTCACGTTAGGAACGGCAAGCAGCTTTAAACTTGCAGTGCACACCTCAAGGAGATAGCATGCACAAAATTGGCATACACAGGACACAGACCAACTGTCGCCATTCTACCTGCATAAATATGTCACCAGCGCGCTGTTTTCATATATGCAGCCGTGGCAGTGCGCAGAGTGACCTTCATCCTCTCCCGAATTACGAGCCTGATAAGACTGCGTGCAGGAAAGACCACGCTTCATGTGACAGTGGAGGCAGTGACCTTGAGAGCATGTCGAATCGTCGCGCAATCTCGTCACTGATAAGGAAAACGCGCTAAAGTTTTGAAGCTCTGAGGACTGCCAAACGGTGTGTGGTGTATATAAATGGCTTGCCATTAGCACACCAGACAACATACGCTTTGTGGCATTCCGCGCAGTTCAATTCCGCACGGCAGATGTTTGCCTTCTAATTTTCTTCTTTGTAATCTGTTTGTATATATTTTTCAACGTCACTTCTGTGGCGCAAGTACCGTATTTACTTGAATCTAACGCGCACCTTTTTTTCAATTAAGCGAGCTCATAAATCGCATGCGCGTTAGAATCAAGTACGAAAAAAAAAATGAATACGGTCATTCTATTGCCATCGGCATTCCAAAATGGCCGCCCCCTACAAGCGTCGGCATGGCGCGTCGGCCATTTCTGCCTATGTTTTTCCCATGTGCGGCATTTCGTACGTGTGCTGAGGAGTTCGTCATGTTGGTGTGCGTTAGCATCGAAGGCATGGACGGGCCGACTCCAAAAACTTTACGTGTGCCCCACGATGCCGCTTTCAAAAGAAAAGTCATCGTGTGTGCCGAAACGGACGTAAATTGGGCTGCATCGCGGTCGTTCGGAGTTCTCGAAACGTGCGTGCGGGACTGGCGGAAACAAAAGCAGAAGACTGTCGACAACAAAGATTCACGCAAAGGCTCTAGCGGACCACAACAGGGTCGGTTTCCGTAAATTGAAGAGCTGCTCGGCGAGTATGTGATTGAGCAGTGAGCAGCACAGCGGCCCGTGACGACAAAACTGCTCCAAGTGCCGGCTATGCAGTTAGCCTTAGAAAAAGGGCTGATGCGAAGCCAGTTTAAAGCGAGCAGGTGCTGGCTAACTAACTTTATGAAGAGGAAAGGCTTTTCCCTCTGAAGGCGAACGGGCATATGCCAAAAATGCCGGAGGAGTACAAAGAAAAGCTTCAGTTTTCAGATGTTCGTACTAAACTTGCGGCACAACAACGGCTCCCCCGCTTGGGCAAATTGGGAATGCCGATCAGATGCCTCTTTACTTGGACATGCCTGGCACCACAACGTCGAGAAGAAGGGGGCGAAGCAAGTTCGCGTGCTGATATCGAGCCACGGTAAAACTAGAGTGACGGCAATTCTCCGTTGCACGTCAGATAGGCACAAGCTTTCCCCATACCTCATATTTACATGAAAGAGGCTCCCGAAAGGAGTCTTTTCCCCGAGTGGTGTGATCATGTGGGCCAACGAGAAAAATGGGTGCGCGTTGCAATCAATGTCTTACTTTTTTTTTTCGTCGTGGAAACCGGGTGCGCGTTACAATCGAGGGCACGGTAAAATCGAGTAAATACGGTATGTCACCTAAAATATGAAATGCAAGCAGCAGCAGTATTTCAAGGTGAAATCAATTTGAATGAATGTTACGGAGATTATTTTAGGTGGACACTTCCCACTGCAAATTTATGTACTCACATGCGCAATTTTGCATGAAAGCTAATATTAAAAACTCCTCTAAAGCTTACATACAAAAATTTGGCAGATTCTATGTACATTGAGAATTGATGTTATGCAAAGCATGAGGGTGGAAGATCACTGTTTTGTAACTTCTTTATTAAGTTAAACGTTACGAAGTGGTGCTAAAGGTATGTAGACGTGCATGCACAGACACACATTAAACAGCCACATATGTTTTAGATAAACAGCTGTTTGCAGTTGCGTAAAGATGCCAGCAGCAACATAGACACTATTGGCAACACCAGAAGTGGCAAGCTGATATGAAGTGCTGGTTCTGAGGATGATAGCCTAGAAGAATGCTACATATACCAACTTCAGCAAATGGCGCTTAAGTACAATTGTTGTTAGCCCGACGTGACGGCTGTATTATCAGAGTCAATGATGGAAGTAACTGTTTACTTTTTGTAGCATACTTTGGGGCACAAAAAACACTGTTTTGAAGCAGCCATAAGTGTTTTCAGAGCGGAAAAAAATGTAGTTTGGAGTAACTATTGGTGTTAGGAATAGATACAAAATTTGCCATACACCAATTGGAGTTCACAGCATATTCGAAGCGTCTCATAAATATTATTAGTTATAAAATATATTTCACAAATAACAATCAATGTAAACTCCAAGAAACAAACAATTAAAAAGATGGTATATTGTAAAAAATGTGCTGTGAAATGAACTATATAGTAAAATACCATTCGTAGCAGAAATCAAATGAAACTGGTGAAGCTGAGAACCACATTTTAGAAGTAACCAGTCCCACATACCTAACTGTTGCCAAATAAGCAGTAGATAGTACAAGACGAAAGCGATCCCGCTCATTTTCACATTTCGGAACCACATTTTAGAAGTAACCAGTCCCACATACCTAACTGTTGCCAAATAAGCAGTAGATAGTACAAGACGAAAGCGATCCCGCTCATTTTCACATTTCGCCACATAGCTTGCTGGTCTAGCAGGAAAAAAAAAACTGCCAAATGAGCTAATGCTTAATATTCCAGTTCTTGTTGCACAAATGAGATCAGAGCCAATAAGCTGCACACTAGTAGCATATTGGGATGATAGTATTGACGCATGTCTACATGTGGACGAAAACGATGATAGGGGATTTAGTGTACACGAGGTAGTGGGCCTCTAGCTTCACTCGAGACTGTAGAAGATGATCTTGTGGCTCGGCTGTTGAGAACACGCTGCTTTCGTTGCCTTAAGGTGTAACTGTGTTTTATTCGCGTTGTACCGCGACACTGGTGGAGGTGCTGGGCCGCAACCCTGTCTGATGCTCCACATGCCCTCTGGGAGCCGTTCATCGAGTCCAGAATCATTGTCACCGGTAGCAACTTCGGTGCATAGCTCCAGTCGACGGTTGCGAGGCCTCGTGCCAGAGCTCACTCACTCACCGGAACCTCCTAGGCACCGTACACCTCAACCAATGGCCAACGCAAGCCCGCAACAGGTGCCCCAAGGCAGCTTTCCGACGCCCCCATCTCAGTGTGATGCAAGGTTCTTGTTGCTGATTTGTTTTCCTCCTGGGCTGAGCCTCAGAGAGTTTTGTTAATAAGGACAAAGCCGTTCGGTTTCCAAGAAACACACAAAAAGTTTAATTGAAAAGTAAAAAAAAGCGAAAATTCCTCACAAAACAAAACACTTAATAAACAGTTGACTGGACATGACGAAACACATCTGTAAACACCCAACAAGAACGTTCAAAGTCAGTAACTAAACCTAACGCTCGAAAGGGGCTGAGTGATGAGAGTAGCGCAAGAGTATCGGTGCAGTCTCACCCACAAGTTGGTTTTCGGCGGTGATGAGAAACCGGAACGCCGTGACTCCGGCGTCAGTGCGTGGGCTGGACGAGGACGAGGGAACGCTGGCTGCTGGCGACACGTCGGAAAGCCCTACCAAATCGTGATGGTTTCGGCTTGAGGAGCGTGTACACGTCGGAGACGGGAGAACGCAGGCTGGTGGCGACGCGTCAGGGAACTAGGGTCGACCTAGTCAAGCAGCTGGGCGCACAGCTCGGGCCCGGAGCCCGACGGCTGTAGCTCGCCTGCCGGAACCAAAGTCCGCAGGCCCTGGAAAGGAGTTCAGGACCGGATGGCCACGGTCCTTTGGAGCGGGAACCCGACAGCAGGAGGCCCCGGCCGGTTGAAGTCCTGTAGGCTCGGGTCCGAAACCCAACGGCTCATCTTCAGCGCCCGGTCCGGTGACGACCTTCCGCTTGCACTGCCTGCCTCGAACTCCCCTTGCTCTGGTCTGCTCAGGCTCCTGCTTCAGCTCTGGCCCACTTGTCTCGTTCTCATTGGAGATACTCCTGTTTCGTGGTGTCAAGCCATTGGGCCTTGAAATCTCCGTGTTCGCTGCCCATTGGATGTTTTACCTTTTTGTTTACTTCACGTCCTGCCACGCATCCTCGTGCTTGACGCTCTTTAACGTCGTCATTCTTGTTTAAGCAGCACCGCACGTGCACTCTGGTATTTCTCCTTTTTTTTTTCTTTTTTTTTCCGTGACGCGCACTTTTCGAAGGCGCGCACTTTAAACGCGCACCACACATCACATACGCCCCCCTTTTATTCAAGTTTTTTTTTTTTTTAGAAAAAAAAAAAACTGCCGATGAGTGCGCGTTCTGCACTACGTCACAATTAAACCACATATTTGCACCACGCAGTTCAACACATCACCGGGCTACAGTTCGCTACATCGTCCAAATGTCCACACGTAAACTTTAGATTCACCCAATTGCATTTAAAAGTTCTGAAACACAGAATAAACCTTTTTACTACAAAATCGACTATGGACAAAGCTACTTGTGTCCGCATCTAAAAGTCGAAGTCCAGAAAGAGCTACCGGTTTTCTAACTCTACACTCAGGTTATTGCGTCCCAAACCAGACGCACTGCCCTTCTCGCACGTTTCGAAAGTAACTGTGGCAAACATGCTTTTATGCACGTTCGCTGAAACGCGTGTCTGCGCCCCCGCCGGCCACATGAACGCTTACCGGTCACAGAGGAACAGGGCGCGGTCTCGAGCCGTCGGCGTCGACACGAAACGCACTGAGACACGAATGTCCAAATGCCACAATCTCTCACACAAATGCTTTCTTTTAGTTCACCATCTAATGAACACAAGCTCGGTGTGCCCTCAGCAAGCCCAAACGCTCCGACAAGCGTGTGAGGTTCCTGGATTCTTGAGAAGGAATGCCCTTGTGCTCGGTCATTATACAGCTCATCTTGAGTGGACTTAATTATAGGTTCAAAACCAATCACGTTCTCAGGTTCAAGACCCTGTCTGGCATTCTCCATACCTACTATCGAGCCCACCTCCGATTCGATACTGTTTATTTTGAAGAGTGCTTCAGCACTCCCATCGTGTTTTCTCGGACAAATAGCAGTTACGCTATCCTGTGAACTAGAATCCCCTCTCTCTCTGAGCGAGATATACGTATGGTCTAGGACCATCGACATGGTGCCTGCTGCTACCTCTGTCGGTACAAAACAATCAGTGGCCACTATATCAGAGCCTTCATGGCATTCGCTGCCATCATCCCAATGATGTTCTAGCGCTCCTTCCATGGAGCTATTGAGAGGTAGCCCTACCTCTTCCTGAAATGTGCTCGGCCTTTGAGACGTTCTGATACACACCTCATTCTGAATGGAACTTCTTTGTTCCCTGCTATCGAAGCTTTGCTCCACAACATTTTTCACAGCTTCTAGGTCGCCCATATCCAGGCGCTCTTCTTCATAGGTGCTTGGCCTCTCAGAGGTCCCCAAGCAGCTAACGGAAGTAATATGTTCCCAGCCAGAGAAGCTTTCCGTCGCTTCAACAAGCTCCTCATGACTCCTGCCTTCTTGGCTGTCCACCTCTCTGCCTTCCTCTATCTGAGCTTCTCGCTCCGAAGTAAGGCTGTCGCGAGGCTCGAGGCCAACCTTGCAGGAATCGACTTCCCTCCAGCAAACGCTGCTATCGGAGCAAACATTCACCGCTTGCTCGACCTTCGGCATCGCCAGCTGCCCCCTTTTCGCCATCGCAAGCTCGAGTCGCCGCTCGAAATCCACCCTCTCTAATTGGAGCTGCTGCTTCAGTATGCGTGTCTGACGCTCTAGCAACACTTTATTTTCACGCGTTACGCGCTCTAGCTCCTCCTTCTTAGCTCTAAGCACCAATTCAAGCTTTTCCTTCGCCGCCTTTCGTTCTGCAGCCCGTTGCTCACGCTCCCTCTCCATCCGCTCCTCGTACCATACTCTAAACTCCGCTCCCGTCAGTCCCATTTTATCCGCCAACTCAATTAACTCCCACGTGTTCGTCATCGTGTTAACCGCGTCAAAAAAAAAATCTACTGGAAAAACAAACGACTTTGTCCTGTCGCGGACGCCAGTTTGTGATGCAAGGTTCTTGTTGCTGATTTGTTTTCCTCCTGGGCTGAGCCTCAGAGAGTTTTGTTAATAAGGACAAAGCCGTTCGGTTTCCAAGAAACACACAAAAAGTTTAATTGAAAAGTAAAAAAAAGCGAAAATTCCTCACAAAACAAAACACTTAATAAACAGTTGACTGGACATGACGAAACACATCTGTAAACACCCAACAAGAACGTTCAAAGTCAGTAACTAAACCTAACGCTCGAAAGGGGCTGAGTGATGAGAGTAGCGCAAGAGTATCGGTGCAGTCTCACCCACAAGTTGGTTTTCGGCGGTGATGAGAAACCGGAACGCCGTGACTCCGGCGTCAGTGCGTGGGCTGGACGAGGACGAGGGAACGCTGGCTGCTGGCGACACGTCGGAAAGCCCTACCAAATCGTGATGGTTTCGGCTTGAGGAGCGTGTACACGTCGGAGACGGGAGAACGCAGGCTGGTGGCGACGCGTCAGGGAACTAGGGTCGACCTAGTCAAGCAGCTGGGCGCACAGCTCGGGCCCGGAGCCCGACGGCTGTAGCTCGCCTGCCGGAACCAAAGTCCGCAGGCCCTGGAAAGGAGTTCAGGACCGGATGGCCACGGTCCTTTGGAGCGGGAACCCGACAGCAGGAGGCCCCGGCCGGTTGAAGTCCTGTAGGCTCGGGTCCGAAACCCAACGGCTCATCTTCAGCGCCCGGTCCGGTGACGACCTTCCGCTTGCACTGCCTGCCTCGAACTCCCCTTGCTCTGGTCTGCTCAGGCTCCTGCTTCAGCTCTGGCCCACTTGTCTCGTTCTCATTGGAGATACTCCTGTTTCGTGGTGTCAAGCCATTGGGCCTTGAAATCTCCGTGTTCGCTGCCCATTGGATGTTTTACCTTTTTGTTTACTTCACGTCCTGCCACGCATCCTCGTGCTTGACGCTCTTTAACGTCGTCATTCTTGTTTAAGCAGCACCGCACGTGCACTCTGGTATTTCTCCTTTTTTTTTTTCTTTTTTTTTCCGTGACGCGCACTTTTCGAAGGCGCGCACTTTAAACGCGCACCACACATCACACTCAGGTGACCATCTTTCAACCCCTCGTTCCCGATCACTTTAGTGGCGGTGCCCATGAAGACGTTCACGATTGGCTTGACAACTACGAGTGTGTTGACAAGGCCAATCAGTGGTCGGAAGAAGAAAAGCTCTCTCGCGTCTATTTCGACCTTGACGACGGGGCTCGTACTTGGTATGAGAATAGAGAAGGCAATTTGTCAGCTTGGCCCGACTTTCGACAGAAGTTCGTCGATACCTTCGCCAATGTCGATAGAAGGGACCATGCGCAGCAGTTATTGGAGATACAGGTTCAAAAACCCAACGAAACCGTTGCAATGTTTGCTGAGGACATGACTCGTCTCTTTCATCGAGCTAACCCGCACATGACGGAAGATAAAAAGTTGAGTTACCTCATGTGCGGTGTCAAGGAACAGCTTTTCGCCGGGCTACTGCGCAACCCTCCAAGTACCGTAGTTGACTTCATTAAGGAAGCTACGGCTATCGAGCAGGCCCTTCATCAACACTGCAGGCAATATGACCACATGTCCTGCAATGTCCCTATCAACGCTAACACCATGACATCCGAGAATCAGACCTCCTTACGAAAGTTGATTAGAGAGATGGTTCGCGAAAAACTACAGAGGTTACAGACTCCGGTTAGTGAAAATCCCATCGCGTCGATCGCTGATGTCGTACGCGACGAAATTCACCAAGCGTTGTCTACGACTGGTCCCGATACTCGACAGCGTCCTATGAGCTACGCTGCCGCTCTCCGGTGTCCACCTCCCGCTATGCTGATGCTGTACCACCAGGTGCCCATGGTCTCTTGGTCTCCACCGCAAAAGCAGACACTGCATCAACCAAACACACTACAACCATACAACCAGCCGTCCACAGCCACCCCATGGGCAACGAGGCCAGGGGAGATGCTCAGACGTCCACCGACCCGGAAAACCGATGCATGGCGCACAGTGGACAGACGTCCACTATGCTTTCACTGCGAAGGTGCAGGCCATATTGCCCGTCATTGCTGGCATCGAGGTGATTCATTCCGTCCTCATCAACCTTGGTTTGACGGTCGACGTGCCAACGACGAATACACACCACGCCGTGACGACACCCCTTTCTACGGAGCCCGTTCTCACTTTGAGGATGGCTGTACCACTGCAGAGGAGCCAATGCCTACTCACCCTCCTAGTCTGAGACGTCGATCCCGCTCTCCGTCCCCCGCGCGTTCGCCTTTGTCGCACCGTCGCTCCTACGCGGACCTTAATACAAGAAGGTCACCTAGCCCGCGACGGGGAAACTAAGGGCGGCGACCTCCGGGGGCAAGGTTGCAGGCCATAAAGATGACGACAAGAAGCCCCCACAGCATGACGTCGTACAGTCGATAAGCCGTGAAAACGATGAAATTGTTACTGCCGACCTTAGTGTTCTTCTTGACGGACAGAAAGTGACAGCTTTAGTCGACACTAGTGCCCACTTATCTATTATCAGTCAGGACCTCACCGACAGCCTCAGAAAAGTGAAGACGCCGTGAACAGGCCCTCACATAAGAACGGCAGGGGGCCAGTTACCGATGCCCTCTGGAAGATGTACCGCAAAAATTGACATCAGAGGTTCTCCTTTCACTGCCTCGTTCGTCGTTGTCACCGCATGTTGCAGAGATGTAATTCTTGGCATGGAATTTTTTACGGGAATATGGCACCGTCATCAACATACCAGAGAGCTTGATTACGTTTTGCAACAGTTCGGGCTAACCCAATTCTTCAGAGGCGCAACCAAACCAACTGCGTATTACTGATGACGACGTGGTTCTTTCTCCTAGGTCATGCACGCTTGTTTCGGCGGCCGCCACTGCTCAGTTTGACGCCGAAGGAGTTGCAGACCAAATAAGCTCGCTGCTCTTCACCCACGGTATTTACGTTGCACAAGGTATCGTCAGAGTTGCTGCTGGACGCACGGACTTGCTGCTGACCAATTTCAGTGCTGAGCGCCGGCCCCTTCCTAAAGGCACGGCTGTCGCTTACTTCGATGATGTCGTAGATGCCAAAGACTGCTTGGCGGTAATCGATGAGTTGCTAAATCTTCATTCAGCGCCTGTTCTGGACGTTAGCACTACTTTGCCGAAAGACGACCGACATAGACTGCTTGAGCTACTGGCCAAATTTCAAGACTGCTTTTCGACAACACCAAAAGTTGGCCGCACGCCTCTAACCAGACATCGAATAATTACCGTCGAAACGGCGAGGCCTATTTACCAGAACGCTTATCGCGTTGCTCCAAAAGAACGTGAAGCGATACAACAGCAGGTGGACGGAATGCTTGAAGATGACGTCATTCAGCATTCACAGAGCCCCTGGGCGTCACCTGTAGTCCTCGTTAAGAAAAAGGACAGCAGCCTGCGCTTCTGTGTGGATTACAGGAAGTTAAATCAGGTGACCAAGAAAGGCGTATATTCACTACCACGTATACACGACTCTCTCTACAGACTTCGACACGCTCGATACTTCTCTTCAATGGATTTGCGGAGTGGATATTGGCAAATCGAGGTGGACCCGAGAGACCACGAGAAGACCACTTTTGTAACACCAGATGGGTTATATGAATTTAAGGTCTTGCCATTCGGTTTGTGCTCAGCCCCTGCTACCTTCCAAAGACTCATGGATACCGTGCTTTCTAGGTTGAAGTGGAAAACATGCTTAGTATATCTGGACGACGTCATAGTGTTCTCCGCAACGTTTGACGAGCACCTTGAGAGACTTGAGATAGTCTTACGAGCCATACAGTCCGCGGGCCTAACGTTGAAGCCAGAGAACTGAAACTTTTGCGAAGAAGAGCTGCGATTTGTTGGTCATGTAGTCAGTTATACAGGTGTTCGTCCCGATCCTGAAAAAATCGCAGCCATAGAACAGTTCCCTATGCTGACCGATAAAAAGGCTGTCAGACGCTTTCTCGGCCTCTGTGCATATTATCGACGATATATGTGCATATTATCGACGATTTATCTCAGACTTCGCACCCATAGCATGACCGTTAACTCGCCTCACGAGAGAAGACGTCACCTTTGAGGGGAATAACGAAGATGAAGCTGCTTTTAACGATCTTCGCCAGTGACTACAAACACATCCAGTCCTTGCCCACTTCGACGAGAGAGCCCCTACGATGCTTCACACCGATGCTAGCAATGTTGGTCTGGGATCTGTGCTTGTGCAGCAGCAAGAAGGCACAGAAAGGGTAATAGCTTACGCAAGCAGAACGTTAACACGCGCTGAGGCTAATGTCTCGCCGTAGCATGGGCGGTTACAAAATTTCGTCCGTATTTATATGGCCGCCCCTTCGAAGTAATTAGCGACCACCACTCACTGTGTTGGTTAACAAATCTTAAAGACCCTACCGGCCGATTAGCGCGTTGGGAGTCTCAGGCTGCAAAAATTCGATGTGGCAGTCGTACATAAGTCAGGGAAGTGACATATGGACGCCGACTGTTTGTCCCGTTCACCCATTGAGTCGGCGACCCTACCCGAGGAGGAGGAAACATCCTTTCTCGGTGTCCTCGACACGACCACCATAGCACAGCAGCAACGTGACGACGCTGAGTTGCTTGACTTAATTACCTACTTGGATGGCAGATCTCGGAAAGCGCCAAGAGTTTTCGCAAGAGTGCTATCATCATTTTGATTACGGGGCGGAGTACTCTACAAAAGAAATTTTTCTTCGACGGGATCTGCCTATCTACTCGTCATCCCAGCAGCCCTGCGCATCGAGGTACTGAAAGCATGCCACAACGAGGTTACCTCTGGCAAGGGTACAACAAAGGTATCACTGGCCAAGACTGACCACAGCCGTGAAGAACCAGGTTCGTACCTGTCTCGACTGCCAGCGACGCAAGTCCCCACCAACTAAACCAGCTGGCCTCCTGCAACCCGTACAGGTCCCAATGGCTCCATTCCACAAGATTGGCATGGACATTTGGGCCCACTCCCTACTTCTACTGCAGGCAACCGATGGGTTATCGTCGCGACGGATTATCTGACCCGTTAAGCCGAGACAAAGGCTATCCAGAGAGGTACAGCAGTGGAGGTAGCAAGATTTTTAATCGAGAGTATTGTACTGAGGCATGGTGCACCAACCGTCATAATCACAGACAGAGGAACCGCATTTACGGCAGCTCTCTTGGACCATGTCGTGATGCTGAGCGGAACAAAGCATCGTAAGACCACCGCCTACCATCCACAAACAAACGAGCTGACAGAGCGTCTAAACAAATCCATTGAAGACATGCTTTCAATGTACGTAGACGTTGAACACAAAAATTGGGATTAAATCTTGCCATACATAACGTTTGCATACAACATGGCCAAGCAAGAAACGACCCGCATGACACCGTTCAGCTTTGTTCGTGGACGGGAAGTACGAACCATGTTAGATGCAATGTTATCGCACAAAGGTGACGACATCATCCCGGATGCCGACACGTTTACCGAACGCGCTGAAGAAGCTAGGCAACTTGCACGTTTACGGATCAGCCAGCAGCAAGAGTACGATGCAGGCCGCTACAATGCTCACCGCAGAACAGTCGTCTACGAAACTGGCGACAAAGTATGGGTTTGGACGCCGGTAAGGAAACAAGGACTTTCTGAAAAGCTCTTAAGAAGATACTTTGGACCGTACCGAGTGCTGCAAAGACTGAGTGATGTCATGTACGAAGTTTTTCTCGACAGTTCGTATAGTACAAGGCGTTGCCAGCACCATCCTGAACTCGTTCACGTAGTCCGCATGAAGCCTTACGTCAGCGAGTGATTGTGTGAGACTTTTCTTGAGAAAACAAAAAACTTCATTACAGACTTCGCATCAGGGCGATGCTCTTTGAGAGGGAGGCAAATGACGCGTGTCTACATGTGGATGAAAACAATGATGGGGGATTTAGTGGACACGAGGTAGTGGGCCTCTAGCTTCACTCGAGACCGAAGAAGATGATCTTGTGGCTGGGCTGTTGAGAACACGCTGCTTTCGTTGCATCAAGGTGTACCTGTGTTTTATTCGCGTTGTACCACCACAGTATATAGATTTTCTTCAGTGTTTTTTTTTTTTAGGACTTATCAGCTGGTCAAACACTGTAAAAGTTAGTCATTCTCACTCTCTCAAGGCCGTTTCAGCAAACGTTTGGAGTAATCACTAACAAAACTGCTGTTTGAAGCATAGAGCAGCGTTTCTCTATTGAAACTGTTTGGAGCAAGATGGGAGTACATTTGTAATATTCATGAAGCTGGATAGCCCAGCACTGCCTGATTGGCATTTCACAACCTTTGCAGTCTACTTGAAAAGTAATTCTGACACCTGGTGTAGCTCTGTCGTAGAATACTTGAATGCCCTGCAGAATGCTGTTGTTCAATTCGATTCCTGCAGACTCTGACATTTATTCCTTGCATTCGGGTATGTACCCGAGGTGTGGCCCACGGGGATGTGCCCCACCTTTGGCGGAAAGGGTTTGACAACGTACGCGACAGGATTGTGACATTATTCATGTCGTGACCAGTGAATGATATTCGTCAAACCATGTTATCCTCAAGTACTAATTATAGTTTACCCCACGTTCAGGGAGGGCGTAATCACTAAAGCACCCAGACATAGGTCGCTAGATAGATACGTAGACGCTTGAGGTGCCTCTAGTACGCAAAAAAATGCTTTGCATTTATTAACATGTTGTACATGCACACAGGCATGTGCACACACATAAACAGGGTGCCGCGGCTATCTCTATCCAGATTAAAAATATGACTGTGCACCTTATGACGACGTGAAAAAACCCATATTGCCGAGTATTGCATACCTGCCAAGTTCAAGAATTTAGAATTCCGGAGATTTCCGCAACGGGAGGGGCGGGTGCGCACGACATCAAAAACAAAACAAAAACAAGCACATACAAACAAATGAAAAACAGCGCGAAAAACAAAAGGGGGTGCGAGGGGGTCTCAATCGCAAGCGCCAACATCGACGTTGCGGTCTTATCATGGCTAGGAGTGGCCGAACACACGCGGGCAGTTTTTCACTAATGTGAGAGTCTCAAAGGATCAACACAAGGAGCATAATCTGTTTCAGTCAAGACAACTCGCGTGTGTCTTCCTGAGAAACACGTGAACGGACGGGACGGCGCAGCTGGCTGCCACAAAAGCGGGGGTCAAAGCTTTGCTCACTACTAGATTCTTTTGAGAGGAAACGCGTCTGGCCGCTTATTATTGCGATACCAATTATATGAACAGTCCAGGCTGTTTTTTTTTTTTTGTCGTCGCCACCATCACCGTCTTTCGCAGTATATGTATACATATCTATATACACAAGCACTGAAAGAAAAAAAGCCACCCGCGCTCGGCGCCGAGCTCGTCGCGTAGCGGTGACGCGTGCTCATCTCTCATGTGTACTTCGGCCCATGGATGGGGGGAATCGAGTGCCTTCAGCGTTCACTGAAACAAAAGTGTCAGTTGCCGAACGCAAAAAGGTCACTTTGGTCTCTGCACAGGTCTCTTTTGCGAAAACAGCGCTCTTTTTCATACGCAGCGAGATATAAACACCGAGACACTTGTTAGTTTGTACTCATCTGTACATTTGATTACGTATCGTGCCTTGTTTTTGTTTAAACAGCGCGTTACGTGTCGAGTGGTAAACGCTGTTAGTTCGCTCTCGTCCTGCGAGTATCGTTTTCGTGCGTCATTTTTGCGTGAGCAGTGCGCTACACGTTTCGATCTGCTTGCCGTTCTCAGCGTTACACTCCAAGTTGTTGCTGTCAAATTTATTGCTTCGCCCTTGCGGCGAAACTGTAACTTTTTTTATTTTTTACGTATTTATTGCCTCTAACCTACCGTTGTGGGCCCTCGGGGCTCGTAGATCGCTATTGGGTTGCCGCGGCCGTGGTTTTGTGCAAAGCGGTTGTGGAAAACGGTAGTTCATTTTACATTCCCCATGCGCTTGACTGCGCACGCGCCTTCAAAAATGGTCATTTTATGCCATCTACATAGCATCTGCCGCAGTTTTGTCCGCAGAGTTTGCAGATAGCAACAATGCTTTGACTTGTTGAGTGCACACTTTTGAGGTTCTGTCAGTTATGTAGTCGCCATATATAATCGTGTCAAAAGCGACCGTGGTTTCATCCACAGCGGCTGTGGCAACAATAATCACACGCACTGTAGAAGACGATGCGCGCGCCAGTCCCACGGATACTTATAAAGCTTCGAGTACGCTGCTCTCGGCCTTCGTACCGCGGTTTGCGTACTAAGTTTTGTATCACCCGCTGCGATTAAGAAATGTGTTCCGAGCATTCAAATTGAGGCCCAATGAACATAATAAAATTTGGCTGGTGAATTTCAAGAATTTGTATCTGCCGTGGTTTCGCATCACTGAGATTTTACTGTACTTTTACATGAACGCCTCTTATACTCATCTATATTAAAATGGGGTAGGTTCGAAAATCCTAGAGCGGATTGAGCTGCCTTTTTTGTCATTGTGGCCAGATCATGCACTGAAATTTCCGCTTGTGGGAGCTTTGCATAACAACCATACAACCGAAAAAAAAAACGGTCAAAATCCGGGAGCCTCCCGGCCAATCCGGGAGAGACTTGGCAGGTATGGTATTGGCATGAAGTCAGTCGCACTATTTTTGAATTTCTTTCCTGATTGATTGATATGTGGGGTTTAACGTCCCAAAACCGCTATATGATTATGAGAGACGCCGTAGTGGAGGGCTCCGGAAATTTAGACCACCTGGGGTTCTTTAACGTGCACCCAAATCTGAGCACACGGGCCTACATTATTTCCGCCTCCATCGAAAATGCAGCCGCCGCAGCCTGGATTCGAACCCGCGTCCTGCGGGTCAGCAGCCGAGTACCTTAGCCATTAGACCACCGCGGCGGGGCTTGAATTTCTTTTCTCCCAAATGCCTAATTAAATCTTTTTATTTATCCTTTAAAACAGCAAAGCTGGGCAAAATATTTCATTTAGTGAGAAAGTTAAAAACCAGTTTGCAAAACCCCTGAATAGGAAGTTTCTAGCTCCATATCTATCAAAGGGTCCCTAAACCACGTCCAATATTTTAGGAGCGAAGCTCCTTAAGGCGTGGGCAGAGCGTCTTCTCGTAATCGTATGTAGCAACCTCTCGTTAGTGCTTAAACCGACCGCAGAGGGCGGTACTTGCACATGTAACATAGAGTTATTTTATATGCTACCTTTAGGCAGCGGAGTTGCGCCACTGATAGAACTCGCCACTCGTGCCCTCATT
Organism: Rhipicephalus annulatus; assembly: GCA_013436015.1. Lineage (NCBI taxonomy): Eukaryota > Metazoa > Arthropoda > Arachnida > Ixodida > Ixodidae > Rhipicephalus > Rhipicephalus annulatus. Next base: position 30,506 of record WOVY01003942.1, on the reverse strand, counting down.
CGCCCAGCGTGTTCTCGTGAGCAAAAAGCGTCTATTTTAAGGAAAGCCAACCTTACGGCCAAGCACATTCTGGCGACCGCTGCGCCACTGGTGCCACCCGCACCGCTGCCCGAGCAGTCCGGCGAGGATATATCACTTCGTTGTGATCGACTGTGTCTTGTGTTGTCTATTTTTAGTGGACGTCAATGTTAGAAGTGTCTGTGCAGCGCCGTGACTCAGTGCTGTGTAGTTGCCACAACTACGTATAGATATACTCGAAATTCTCGTTTGCTCCACATCATAAACTCACGTCTTGCTCCACATCATAAACTTGACTAATGAGCTTCACTCCTTTGGTTTGATTCACTTCTCGGAAGTGCTTGTCCAGCTCAGAGATCTTTACGAAGCTGCACTGTAGGCGGTACATTGGGAGGTGACTCAAATGCAGCGTGCGCTCTCTGCACGACAAAGTAAGCGAGTGGCAGCCCATTGCCAGGAAGGGGAAACACGCGATATACATCCCTGATTTCTACTTTTCTACTAAATTTGGCACTGCCTGTCTAGAGTCGCAGCGCCACCATGCGTCGCTTTGGCTTCCTATGGACAGGAAGGATCGAATTAGGAACGCGGGGGGGGAGGGGGGACGTGTTATGAACTTTGACTTAAAGGGTGCGATCACTGGCGCTCGCGCTGTTTACGACTGGTATATCCTTCTGTCTTGTATTCTCAACGTGAACAGACTGTGCAAAACGTGCTTCGCTTTCTATAGCGGCCATGGACGTCAGACTGTCCAGGTAGCGCTGTGAAAAACGCCGCCACCAGCGCCCCCGTCGACGCACCGGCCATAAATGGGTAGTGCAAAAAGAATCGTTCGCAAGCAAATGTGCACAGGCTCTCCTCTTTGGTTGGTCTTGCGACGCAATTTCCTGAATGTCAAACACCTGGCCAGCTCCTTCCTTCAATCTCAACTCGCTTCAGAAAAGTAGGAAGCTCATCAAAACAAATTGCAGGTACAATGAAAAAGATGTTTCAGTTATTTTGGCATACTGCAACTGACAAATTAAGTGCAAGCGAGCATCTGATGAAATCAAGTTCCAGGCAAGCACTCTAATGTGCGTTCAGTAACGCCTAAATGCGTTAAATTTGGGCATACACATGATACTTAAGCAATGAATTGCATACACGAGCAATCAATCTTAGGATCAGTGGTACGAAGCTCAGTTTATCCAGCACGAATTGCCCTGGCGTTTTCCGCCTTTGCAGTTGAATTCATTCTCTATCGATCTCCTGCTTCCTGTGTGTTGAACTGTTTTATTATGCATGCTAGAAAGTTCTCTCGACGGTTGTCATTCGTTCGTATGTGCTGCTAATGGGGATAAATGCGTGTCCACTTTCTCGGTGTGCAACGGAAGGCAAAGCCGAGGCCCCCGAGATAGCTTTGGCAATCGCGAAGACCAACGGCAAGAAAATCTCGATGGTGGTCGCAATCATTTTGCAATTTATCGGTATGATGTACGTGTTTGCATTGCGTAGTCAAAGCCGGAACTTAGAGCCTCCAAAGCTCTATGTGCGTAATGCTGTGTGGTGGCGTCAACTTCAAATTAGCGGTGATTGCGGCGTGTGCAATATTTTTCGCACGCATTACCCATCTATAGCTGTGCAGTGCGTACCACAGTCAGAGGCTCTGTAAAGCTTTATAATCAAAGTTACTACGGTTCTCCATCAATAAAATTAAAAACAACAGGAGACCTGCATCATCACACTTTCTTATGCGAACGGCTGTGGAGAACGCGAGTAATTCGCTTACTCAACACATTCGCAACGGCCTGTATCCAGCGATCTCATCGTTCTGCTTCGTAAAAGAGGCAGAAATCAGTAAAACTGCAGTCCTTTACGTTCGTGGCAACTCACGTGCAGCAGTAGCGTCAACTGTTTTTTTTTGTTTCTTCGTAGAGCGTGGAGCTATTGCGTCTGCTCTAGTTTTCGCCGTCATTCTGGCGAGTGAGCTAGCAAGCACTTCACGGCGGTTTGATGGCGCTTCCGACTAGCGGCTCTTTTTTCTAAGTGCTCAATGTGCAAATACACCTCGTTGTAGGCCTTTTTAAAATGTTCAAAGTGCGAATACAACTAATATTTAACTCAATCGTTGTTTCGAATGCCGTAGTTGCACCTAGTTGTGTAGCAAACTGTGCAACTGGCTTTGCGCTACTCAACTGCGTCAACAGGTGGCGCTGCATGCCAGCAAAACTGCAAGATTGGAAATTTAACAATGCGCCATAGGTAGACTTGCTTTGGGAGTACACGGGAATACCCCAAATCAGGGGGTACAGGGTGGCATGGGATGGACATCGTTTGAGTGCAGGGAAACTAGCAGCAAGATAGAATTTGAGGAGCGATTGAGAAAAATAGAAGAGGAGCGTTGGGCTAGGAAAGTGTTTAGCTACTTGCACATGAAGAATGTTGATACTAAACGGAGGAAGTGAACTCTATAATTGCAAGCATTTAGACAACAGCAGAATACCAAGCCAAAGGAAACACCGGTTAAAAAGAAGGTCAAGGAAACAGAGAGGGACATGTGAAAGATTGGAATGCTTACGAAATCATCACTGGAGACTTACTGAATTCACAAACAGGAAATTGCAAAAAAAAAAAGATCCATGATAATTTTCGGGGTGGGCCCCGCCGCGGTGGTCTAGTGGCTAAGGTACTCGGCTGCTGACCCGCACGTCGCGGGTTCGATTCCCGGCTGCGGCGGCTGCATTTCCGATGGAGGCGGAAATGTTGTAGGCCCGTGTGCTCAGATTTGGGCGCACGTTAAAGAACCCCAGGTGGTCGAAATTTCCGGAGCCCTCCACTACGGCGTCTCTCATAATCCAATGGTGGTTTTGGGACGTTAAACCCCACAAATCAATCAAATCAATTTTCGGGGTGGTTCTCTGCTGTTCGAGGCTAGAACAGGAGTATTGCAAACCAAGACGCAACGAGCAAAACATGCAAACCAAGACGCAACGAGCAAAACACAAAGGCACAGACACGGTATGTAGTGCGTGTGGAGAGGAGAGGAAACGGCTCAACATTTGATAATGTTCGATAAAAAGCTCCACCCTATAGTCCAAGATAATGGCACAGAATTTTTGATAGCATTAAGGTTTACGGACAGTGAAGACAAAATAGACTTTAAACGGGTAGAAATAACCAGAAGGAGGCTAACTGTCTTAAACACATAGTGATAGTAGATAACTTTATGGCTGGGTGAAGTCAGCCACTGCCCGATCTAAAGGGCACAGTTAGATACATCCATCCATCCATTCATCCATCCACTCCAGGGTCTGACGTTCATATAAGGGTATGCATCGAGGCTTAATCACAAGGCGGCCACACTATCGTCGCGCCATTTTGGAAGTCCATTAGTACGTGCCGTTCGTGCTGTAAAGATAGTATCACACTGGTGTAGAGCAGCAAAGCACATGCCTGTCGACACTGTTGTTGGCCGCAGCTTCTATCTCACGTTAGCTACAAGCTTCCATTGATGCTTACATTATGGTACAAGGGCCTAACGTGCAGTGGGACCATGTTTGGTATCATCACGGCATCTCTCTTTAGATTTTTCTGAAGAAAACCCCAGTTGGAGCAGCGGGCTAGGCGCTCTAGACAAGTCTGATTCCATCTCTACGTGGATCGGCGTTTTCAAAAGATGCTCCAGGGGTTTCTAGTTACCCAAGTCGTGGATATCGAACAAGGTGCCTGCAGCAAGTTGTTGCAAGTACAGTAAGTGCGCGGACCTTGGAAATGGCAACCCCGCCACTAGCGCTTCTCAGAAAATAATCACTCCAGATGGTGAAGCAGTTTTTGTGCTTTTATGTAAACGCGAAGCAGATGTGAGCAGCACAGAAAGTTTATGAGCACTCTCAATATGCCTTGAGATAGCGCATGCCAGCTATTGCACCCTTCAAGCGATGCAGCAGCCTCCTCCCACCCACTCCCTTCAAAACGAAGCACTGGATTTGATCGATGCTGTAATGTCCAATTTTTTCTTTCATCATCAACTATTGACCCTGGAAAGCTAAAGGTAAACGTGTGACAAGGCGTACCCATCACAGGCCTTTCAATACCAGAGTAGCGGGCGATGGCCTCTTTATAGCTGCGCATATTAAAACCGAACTGAGGCTGCTCTGACCAGAAGGCATGCTTTTACTAATGAGATGACATAAAAAAAATTGCCCGCAGCTTCCCTCGGGGGAACACTGAGGAGGATGCGGAGCATATAATTGGTTAACGGGGTGTTAAAGCGCGACTTACTTGGGTTGATGGCTAAATTGGTTAACGTGGTTGTGAAATGGGGTGTTAAATTGCGACTTACTTGGGTCGATGGTTAAATTGGTTAACGTGGTTGTAGGAGGGGGTGTTAAATGAGTGAACACGAACACACGTATGCGAAAGGGCGGCGCTGGTCGAAGGGACGTCGATCATTGTGTTTGTGGATTCGTTGGAATTCATTTCACCGCGACCTTGGACGTCGACGCGCCGTACAAACCAACCGACGAGCGGCAACTGAGCGAGCGAGCGCCGACCTTGAGTATATATACAGCGCGACGGCGCATGCACTGTCAGCTGTCGAATGTTCGAGAAGGGGGAGAAGCGCAACGGCGCATGCGCGCGCCTCAGCTGCCGATGTTCTCGAAGCGCGACGGCGCATGCGCGCGCGTCAGCTGCAGATGTTCTCGAAGCGTGACGGCGCATGCGCGCTACATTATACAGCTAGCGAATGTTCGTGAAGAGGAGAAGTTCGAGAATAAGTATGTGATTGTGACTTCGGTCGTCTCGAGACAAAATGCACATGTATTGATGCGCCGACGTGGCTGTTGCCTGTGATAGACGCCCCCAAATCGGACATTGATGACTACAATCAAGGCACGAGTGAAATTAATCCTTAAACACGTAGTGATAGTAGATAACTTTATGGCTGGGGGTGAAGTCAGCCACCGCCCGATCTAAAGCCCCAAATGCCCCAAATCGGACATTGGTGCAGTTTAGCGCATTTTTTATTGATAATACCAGGATGACACAGTAAATCAGATTTGGTGCACTTTGGCGCATTTGGCACAGAAGTGGGATCACTGCTTAAATAGACCGACAACTGCCTAATACATGAAATGAGATAGTTGCACGGATGAAGAGATTGTCCCTCATAGTGACTCAAACCAACCCAATTTTTCTAGTGAGAAATTGAGTTATAATTTCGTTTCTTCGTTGAAAACTGCAACAATAGCTGGTGGCGCCACCTAGTGGCAGATACTTGAATCATCTACGCTGCCTTGTCACGTGTCACGTGACCATAAACTGGAGTACGCAGTCAACAATTTTCCTGTTAGTGTAGAAATATTGTTTTGATTTTTCATAGTAAAAGATATTACCCCATAAAAAAGTACTTATAGGCCTGCGTTAGTAGTGCTCAATAAAATGGTGCTACCTTCGCATGACGTAATGATTCCAAGCTCAACAGCGCGTTTTGAGCACCAAACGTGCTCGTTAAACCATGCACCCAGTTTCTAGGTTGCTAAGATTTTGATGTAGCTTGTCTTTTTTACCTACACTTTGTCTCTGAAATGACGCGCAGTAACAATTTCGGTGGTTTGACTTGGCTCGTATGTCGAGAGAGTAACGACAACGGGGCAAGCCATCCACGACACAGGCGAATCAACTTTGGTCGCAGGCGCCAGCAACGCAGTACAAATGCAGAGAAACTGTATAAAGCCACATCGTCTCATTGTAATGACCTGTTATGTTTAAAAATAGTTATAGAGCTCGGAATAAATGTGGTTAAGCATAGTTACAGGAACTCCTGCGAAAGCAGAACAATGACAGCATGCAAAAATCGCTAGAAGGGCTACGAGCATCGCTATCAATTCTGAGCGTTGCTGGACAAAAAGGCACCTCGGTGTTCAGAGCGATTCAAATAGAAAAATACTGCTTATAAAATAACTATGTGCTTTTGGGAGTAACTACTGCAGCTGCGAACATTCCAAAAGACAAGCTTTTGCTCGTGCCAGAAAACACTTGGTCGGAAAAAAACAGTTGTCGGTCCTTTTAACATTGTTCACGTGTTCCTTGGTTCTGTCGTTCACGCTCATGTTAACATAATATAGAAGATGTCGCCATAAAAAGGAAAGTCACAGAATATATCAGCGCTCCATCAGTTGTGTTGTCACGAACAGATATTGACTACCTTCATAGCAAGTACCCAGCTCTTATGATCTTTTTATTTCTGTTTAGTTTATGTAGTCTTTGTCCACATGTTTATCTGTAGATCGCTGCACCTACACATTCAGCGTAAGTTTCAATAAACGCCACTTGTTAGTCTCCGTACTGTCCTTGCATTTATTTCCTTCTTGCCTCGTTTAAACTTAGCTATAACCATTCGACTTGCAAGATCACTAACTAGCCCACATGCAAACCATTCTAATGTATGCTGTTCCCACGAATAAAATCTTGCGAGTGCTATCGACGAACACGGCTGAAGACTACAGATGAAACAAGCTGCCCATCTGCATCAACTAGAAGCACATTCGATTACATCACTCCGTGTACGATGACTGCCATCGATCGCTCCTCAACAGAAAAAAAAAAAAAAAGCCCTGTCTGTTTTTTGCAGGACGAAAGAGTACGAAGAGATACTCAGGTAGGAGGTTGCATGGCTTGATCCCCCATTGCGAACTTTATTTATAAAGGCCCAGATGTGAGTTCTAGCGCGCGCTAGTTCAGCAGGCATCAGTGAGCAGCTCTTATACCATCAACGCGCTATGTGATATCACTGCCCAAACGCGGCTCTTTTCTGGGAGTGGTCTTATTTACAAACGCCAGCGCTTTGCAGCTTTGCGAGATCAGATGAAAAGAGAGTTTCCTGCAGCCTGAATTCATTATAGATCCCCATGCTTTTATCGCACGGTATAAAGGGGGAGTCATCAAAGCGTTTAGTGACCATCAAACTGTTAAAGTCGCCTAAACTTAGCGTGTTCTCCTTAAAGACCCGAGATCAAAACTGCTTTGGACTTTCTTAAAGATGATGACACCTTCCTGCTGAACACTTGGAACTCATCTTTTGAGGAATTGAATTGAAAACAAAATAGACGCTAAAATGAAAGAGGCTTAGAACAACTACTTTAGCAGTGCCTTCGCTCCACCAGGGGTGCAACAGCTAAAATAGAATTTGCAGCAATTTTTGGAGCAGCGAAACACTACTTTCGGAGTACTACAATCTAAATTTCAAGCAGGTAACAGGAAGAAATTTCCTTGTGAAAGACCAAACTTTGAGCAGTACGAAAAAGAAGGCTTACAAAGAAATATATGCACATTACATTCAACCCATCTAAATCGTGTATGTGAACATGAGCACTCCTGTTTCAATAAAAGTCGTATTCCGAATTACCCCACTGAGCAAACATTTGCCGTGCTTCCAGAATCCTTTGACAGACTCTCAATTACGGCTATGCCAATCTGGTGACCTTGAAATTAAGGAGATTCATAAAACCGAGGTGTAGGAAAGGCGAAAGAAAAACTGGATCACAAGGTTTTCTTTTGAGAGGGAGAAGTGTCATTCGCTGCTCCAAATGATATTCAGCAATTCTTTTAGACGTCATACTAGTAATGATGTTGTTTGATGTTTTGTGGCGCAAGGGCCATTTCACGGCCAAAGAGCACCAGTTCATTTTACTAAAAATATGGACAATGATTGTGATAAGCGGCTGTATAAGGACCATAAAATTCCTCGCGGTAAGACGGGTAAAAACATACAAGTAATAAAATCATGACCATGCCGTGAAAGGTGTGTGTGGTGCGAATAGATGACAAAAGTTAGTGATAATAAAAACGATGGTGGACATGTACGGCATTAGCACAAGTGCCTCACTCATTCATACCCTTGTGTCCAAGGGCCGTGAGGCAAGTGCTTTGTTGTGTAGCCACCGCAGCGAAAACCTCTCTGGAGAGGTCGTGCTACGGAATGCCAGGGTATATGATATCAAAACTATGAATTTCTTTTAAAAACGCTAACAATGATTTGTGACTAAAAAGCGGTTCTTTACCGACGAACATTGCAGGGTGTAAAGGTATATGTTGTCGGTACGGTAATGGAAAGTGTTGTTTTCTTAGAGTGTCCAATTGCTTGCACGGAATTAAAATGCGAAGAACTGTTAGTGCTTCACCACATCTGTCACACAATGATGGATCGCCACCGGACAAAAGATATGAGTGTGTCGTGTATGTGTGTCCTATCCTGAGCCTCGTTAATGTTACCTCTGTATGACGTGATTTTGATACTGGTGGCCAATGACCAAGGTGTGGCTTGATAACATGTAGTTTGTTTTGTATGTGTCTATTCCACTTGCTCTGCCAGTAGTCCCTGAGCTTTCGTTTGAGAGACGGCTTAAGATCAAGGGCCGGGATTGATGTAGGTGTAGTGGCAGTGCTTTCGTGGACGGATGCAGCAAGCTGATCCGCCATCACGTTGCCTTGAATCTCACGGTGCCCTGGCACCCAGCACACTACAACATGTTGGTTGAACGTGATGAGTGTGCATAAAATGGAGTAAAGTGAGACAAGGACAGGGTTTTTTGTTTTTTAAGACTGTGCAAAGCCGTTACCACACTGAAGGAGTCTGTATAAATTACTGCTTTTTGTATTTGTAATTGTTTGATGTGTTTTAGCTGCCACAAGTATCGCGTAAGCTTCCGTTGTGAAGATACTTGTGCCTGGATGTAGAGGGCCAGCATCTGAAAAGGATGGGCCGACAGCAGCGTAGGACACAGAAGAGTTAGACTTAGAGGCATCTGTAAAGAACTCAGGTTGTGTGTATTTGTGTTGAAGTTCCAGGAAGTATGTTCGGATATGGGCAATAGGCACATGTTTAGTAAATTCTAGGAAAGACACATCGCAATCTATAGTCTGCCACTACCACGGTGGCGGGTATGCTACAGGAGTCATTAAACTGTGTTCAAGTGACACTCCAGTGTCCTCAGCTAGACCCTTCAGGCGAACTGAGAAGGGCTGCCTCACCGAAGGCCTGTTTTGAAACAGAATGGGGCTCGACAAATCATTAATAGTAGAGTATGAGAAGTGCTTCTTGTCTGCTTTCACCTTAAGGAAATATACAAAGGACATGTAAGTTCTTTGCGGATGAAGTGACCACTCATTTGACTCAACGTAAGGACTTTCTACAGAGCTGGTGCGAAAAGCACCCGTAGAAAGGCGGATGCCCAAATAGTGGACGGGATCCAGCATCTTCAAAGCACTTAAGAGTCGCAGACTGATAAACAACGGCTCCATAATCTAAGCGTGTGCGAATGAGGCTCCTATACAAATTCATGAGACATTGCCTGTCGCTACCCCACGTAGTACGTGACAACACTTTCAGAACACTCATGGCTTTTATACATTTTGTTTTTAAATACTTAATTTGCGGTATGAAGGTCAACTTGTTGTCCAAGATTAAGCCTAGGAATTTATGCTCCGCATTGACAGACAGACGTTGACCGTTCAGTTCAATGTCGGGTTCTGAGTGCATGCCTCCCTTTCGGGAGAACAAGAGACACGTGCTTTTTTCTGGGTTCAGCCGAAATTCGTTTTCCTCTGCCTATTTGGAGACCTTGTTTAAACCTAACTGAACCTGCCGCTCACACAATGCTAGGTTGCACGACTTAAAGCCAAGCTGGACGTCATCGACATATGTGGAATAGAACATGTTGCGGGGGATGAACACGCGCAAGGAATTCATTTTGATAATAAAAAGTGTACAACTAAGTACACCACCTTGCGGTACTCCCGTTTCTTGCACAAATGTTTGCGAGAGAATACTGCCCACACGGACACGAAATTTCCGATTGGACAAGTAACTCTCGATTATGGAAAGCATTCTACCGCGCACACACAGGTGAGACAAGTCTCTTAATATGCCAAAACGCCATGTTGTGTCGTAAGCCTCCTCGATATCGAGAAACACTGAGAGGAAGTATTGTTTGTGGACGAAAGCGTCTCGGATCTATCTGTGCCTCGATACGCACCAGATGGTCGGTGATGGATCTACCCTCTCGAAACCCACACTGAAATTGGTCGAGCAGATTGTGTGTTTCAAGGAAATGTAAAAGTCGGCGGTTTATCATTTTTTCAAAAAGTTTACAAAGGCAGCTGGTTAGTGCAATTGGCCTATAACTTGAAACTGAGGAAGGGTCCTTGCCCTGTCTCAAAATAGGGATAACAATAGCCTCTTTCCAGGAAGCAGGGATGGTGCCTGAAAGCCAGATAGCATTGTATAGAGAGAGTGTAAAGTTTTTCGCGTTTTGAGCGGCAGGTTTTCCAACATTTCATATGTGACACAGTCGTAGCCTGGGGCAGAATTACTGCAAGAATTTAGTGATGTTTCTAGCTCAGCTAAGTTGAAAGGTTGGTTGTATACTCGTAATTTGTGCACTTGAATTCTAGTTTCTGCTTTTCTATCTTTGCTTTGTATCTTTGGAAAGCTTCAGTGTAGTGTGACGAGCTAGACAACTGTTTGTAGTGTGCACCGAGGAAGTTCGCTTGATCTTCCAGGCTGTCACCCTGTGTGTTTACGAGTGGGAGTGAGTGTACTTGTCTTCCTGCTACCCTACCAACCATGTTCCAGACTTTAGCCTCATGTGTATATGAATTTATTCCTGATAAAAACTTGTGCCAGCTTTCTCTTCTGGCCTGCCGACACGTTCTCCTGCCTCGAGACTATTTTCTTAAAGCTGTCAAGATTTTCGGCTCTCGGTGAGTTCCGAAGCAACATCCATGTCCGGTTCTGCTTCTTTAGCGCATTCTGACACTCAGTGTTCCACCATGGGACACGTCGCTTGCAAGGCATTCCAGATGTTTGCGGTATGCACTTGGCCGCTGCGTCAGTAAGAAAAGCTGTGAAGTACTGCACAGCTTCATCTATACCTAACCTGCACATGTCAGTCCAATCTAAACGAGTAGTGTTGCGGAACTGTTCCCCATCCGCTTTGTCTATCAGCCATTTGGGAACATGTGGAGGACATTCATATGTTGTTGAACTCAACACAACAGGAAAATGGTCACTTCCATATGGATTTTTTATGACTTTCCATTTCAGTAGGGGTAGAAGTGAAGGTGATACGATGCTGAGGTCTATAGACGAGTAAGTTTTGTTGGCGACATTATAGTATGTTGCCTCTTTCCTATTCAACAGACAAGCACCTGATGAACTGAGGAATTGTTCAATGAGACGACCTCGTGCATCACAACGAGAGTCACCCCACAGACCATTATGTGCGTTCAGGTCCCCAAGGACCAGATAAGGTTCAGGTAGTTTGTCTATAAAAGACTGGAATTGAAGTTTTTCAAGACAGTGGTGCGGAGGTATGTCCAAAGAGCAGACAGTGACAAGTTTGTTTAGAATAACTGCTCGGACAGCCATCGCCTCGAGGGAAGTTTGAAGGGGTAATTGTGTGCATGCTATACCTTGACTAACTATAACCGCTACACTACCGGATGGTGGCATGGCATCATCTCTATCCTTTCGGAAGATTACGTAGTTATGTAAAAAGTTTGTGTTTGTTCGTTTTAAGTGTTTTGAATTGTGTTCATGGAGGAGTTCTTGCAAGTCATCGAGGTTTCGAAGAAGGCCTCGTATGTTCCACTGTAATATTTCTGTCTACATATTTAAACAATAGAGATGCTGCTGTGTGTACAAAGAGTATCCTGTGTTGGAGCGATCTGGTTAATTCAGGTGGCAGGACGGTCGTGCGGCCCCGTTATTGGTTTTTTATTTTTCTTGGCGCGCTCCAAGGAGCCGCGCCGCTCTTTCGGTACAAAAAGTACCGTTCTATCCATTGCCTCCTCAGAGGCACTGGGCACCCGCACATGCGAGCTGGTGGTTCGGATTTTAGGCCTCACCTGATGAGGGGAGGCCTTGAGACCAGAGGATCCTGGAGTCTCCGGCCTCAATTCGCTAGAATGCGGAGTAGACTGAACTACTGCCGCCTTGGGGGCAGGCGCCACAGCCGACGGCTCGCTCTGCACTGGCCAAAGGAGTGGCGAGGGCTGGTGCGGCGTTGCCCCCTGACGCGCCGCATCAGCATATGTAGCGCCGTAAAATGGCGACACTCGTCATCTTGCTTCCTTGATTGTGATATTTTCTTTAATTTTCAATGTGATGATTTCTTCTTCTTTTTTCCAAAATGAGCAAGACCGTGAATATGCGGCATGATTTCCGCCACAGTTCACACAGTGTGATGGTTCTTCGCAATTGTCAGAATTGCGGCCTGACACTCCCCATTGTGCACAAGTTTGGTGACCACGACAGCTTTGTGAGCCGTGGTCATACCTCTGGCATTTAAAACAACGACGTGGGTTAGGTATGTATGGTCTGATCGACATCTTCAAGTACCCTGTTTGAATACTTTCTGGCAGATTACTGGAAGCGAACGTGAGTAGTAGGTGTTTTGTTGGTGTTACCTTGTTGTCTCTTCTAGTGATAATCCTTTGTACATTGGTGACATTCTGACTCTTCCACCCCTCCAGAAGTTCCTCTTCGGTCAAGTCGAGCAAATCAGCATCAGCTACTACTCCACGGGTTGTATTCATAGATCTGTCTGGCGTTACAGTGATGGGAGTGTCACGAAAAGTTGAAAGATTCTGTAGCTTGTCAAACTGTTCTTTTTCTCAAACTTCAAGGAGGAGGTCTCCGCTGGCCATTTTGGTAACTTTGTACCCGGATCCAAGAGTTTGTGTGAGACATCTGGCTACTACAAAGGGGGATACAGTTCTGGCTTGCTTGCTGCTTATCTCACTATGTATAACATGAAAATGGGGCAAGTTTTCGTTTGATCGGTTAAAAATGCCTAATTCTTCGGTGCGTATGCGCTTTAAGGCGGTACGACCACTTAATAAGGAAAACGCTCTATGCATGCCAGTTTAATTTTCTTCAGAAGTGTTTGCGGCCACCCACCACGGAGCCCAACGAGGGGACGCTAAAAGTTTGCGGATGCTAAAACCTGCAGACGCCAGCCGTACAACGCTACTATAACCCAATGCGCCTAGACCAAGGTAGGCCATTTGCACAGGGTTAACCCTAGCCGCCAGGAAGTTTGGAAGTAGACAGAGGAGAGTAGAAGACAGGACAGATAGATAGTGAGAGATAATGACGAAGATGTAGGGAGAGAGAGATAGGAAAAGGCGACTGCCGATTTCCCCTGGGTGGGTCAGCCCAGGGGTGCCGTCTACGTGAAGCCGGGGCCAAAGGGGAGTGTTGCCTCTACCGGGGGGCCTTAAAGGTCCAATCACCCAGCGTCGGCTCAACCCCCAGGATCCCCTTTTCCCCGGACACGACAAAGCCACGCAAGGCTATGCGTGGGAGGGAATAGAAACTCCCCCGTTAGCTCGGGTTCGTGGTGTCGCTACACACCAAACGCCTACTTGCGCAGGCGCCCCTGCGGGGACGTCATACTAGTACTCAAATTACGCAGCGCATACATGCATCACCCATTTTTCAAAATGCCCCGCATTCAGTGACTAGCGCAATAGTCCCTTACAAATCAAAAGACACTTTTCCGCAGGACACCGTTGTACTGCGGTGAAGGTAGCTTCAGCAGCGTTTTTCGCGGGTAAGAACAAAGCCAAGAAAATTTCGAACTGCTATGCCAGACCCCCCCCCCCCCCCCCCGCCCCCATTTCATTTTCCTTGTCAGTATGGTTATGTATAGGGCCCAACTTCTCGACTTGCTTGCAAGGCACATTTCACCAGATAAAGTAACAATGGCGCAAGCCCGTTGGCCCGGCTATGAATATCTATTAGCGGCCCTGTGCATAAAGCCAGAAAAATGATTTGCGTGTCGTTGCTATGGCAGCAAATGTGGTGGCTGGCAATGACGGCGTTCCAGAAATGTCGACCTTATTCGCGACCGGAAAACGTGCCATACGTTCTTAACATGACATACCTGGGTTCGCTAATTAGGAAATTCGTATTTCCCCCCAAATCGTTGATGGCAGTGGCAATGAGATTGTGTTTTTTTTTCTTGCTTGATGTTTCATCAACTTGTTGGTAGGTATCCGCTATGGTCCGCGGACTCATGGGCGCACGGCGTTGTTACTTCATCTTATACTTTATCTGGTCGATCGCCATTCACGGGTGTCCTCACATAACGAGTATATATATACCTTACATCGTGTTTTAAGGTTAGGGTCTGCCGCTTGGTTTGACTGATGACACGAAGTGCAGGTGGCTAATGCAACCTCCTTTCTCGCTAAATTAACTCACGTGAGATAATTTTGAGGCTGGTCCGGCATTTCAGCACAGCGTGGGGCAATTTCAGCAAATATCATGGTTTTGGCGCAGCTCAGCGCAACAGAGGGGAGTTGTATCAAACTGGCGCGATTGGCGCAGCTGTTGTACCACTGCTCCATTTATGAAAAAAAATTCCATACAGGTTTTAATTGATCATCATTACTTGATCATTATTATTACTTGATCAATATTATTATTACTTGATTGATCATTACTGTACCGTCTATGCCCTCATCGTCAATGCTTAATCACTAGCCCTCCTGAAATTCTGAATCTATAGCAAATGCCTTCATTAACTAGATCAAATCTGTTTTTCTACCGAAACTGGAATCACTCCATTTTTCGCCTGCAGCAAACTACCCGCTCTTTCCAATCTTGAATTATGCTCAACTGGAATACAAAACTTTACACTAAATATTGAAGTTTCGAAACGATCGGCCTACAATGGTATTCCAAATATCGTTCTAAAGTGGTATTCAGAATACTGTGCTGACTAACTTACTGTAATATTAAAAAACATCAATAATTTCTGGAGCTGTTCCCTAGCTCAAGAAATTAGCAAACATTGTGCCCGTATAGAATTCCGGAAACAAGCAAATAATAACAAATTATAGGTCAATATTTTAGTTTCACTGCACGTCAGCCGAACGTCAGTAATCGGCGTAACAATATAATCACCGTCAGGAACGGGAGGGGTCGATGACAAAGAAACGTACGTGACGGCTCGAGGTGGCAGGCGAACGAAAGTGGTTGGGCTCAAGCGGCTGGTGGGCTTTGCAGAGTAGTCGGCAAAGATTGGAAGATCAAGGCTGAGGGTACCAGACGAACAATCAATTAAGGCCGAGTGTGCCGAAAGGAAATCAAGGCCAAGTATGAGGTCATGAGGGCAGCAGGCTAGCACGGCAAAAAGGACCACGGCGTGACGACCGGCAATGCTGACACGAGCAGTGCACATTTCGATTACTGGTACAGTACCACCATCGGCAATACGTATTGGCTGCGTCGTAGATGGCGTCATAATCTTTTCTAAGCGGCAGCGTAGAGAAGCGCTCATAATAGATAGGTGCGCACCTGTGTCAATGAGGGCGGTCATAGGAACATGGTCGACTTGTACTTCAAGCAGGCTATGATGCGTGGGAAGAGTCAGTAGAGGATTTTCGGCCGTCATTGGTATTGCAGCTTCACCTCTATAAGCTGCAATATTTAGTTTTCCTGCTGCGGTCGTCCAGAGAAGCTCGGCGAGGAAAAGCGCCGAGGTGGCGGAGAGCGGGATTGATGACGTAGCGGCGACTGGGAGCGAGAGCTGCGGCCACCAGACGAAGGGGCGTCAGGGTAGCAGCGACTGGGCAAAGGGGCGTCAATGGAAGGCTCGTAAGATGACGACGAATAGAAATTGAAGGGTGCGGCGACTGAACGTCGAGGGGTCGTCGGATGCATGAGCGCCGAGGTAGAGAAAGTCTGACGTGGTTGGTTTGACCAACAGTGGCGGCAATAGCGAGAAATGTGCCTAGGCTGGTGGCAGGAAAAACAAATAGGCCGGTCGTCGGGTGTTTGCCATTCCGAAGGGTTACGGAAGGGCATTGTTGGAGGTGAACGGTGAGCGTGTCCTCGGGAGTGAGACGGGACTTCAGGGCGAGTCAAGGGACATGCTGATGGAAGGCCAAGGTTTGCAAACTCCTGCCTCACCACAGCTTGTATTAACGCCACTGACGGCTGTTGTTGGTCAGAGGCGAGCGTTGCGAAAACGGGTGGCTGAAGAGGAGCCAGACAGGCGGCTTCGGTTTCCCGACGAACAATGCATGTGACGTCATACGTGGGGTGCTGGCGGGCGGCTTCACACGAGGAGGTTGCGGCCATGATGGGCAGCCGGGTGAATCGCTGAGTAATACGGCGGCTCTTGGCTTCTTCGAACCGCCGGCACTCTTTAATGATGGCGTCGACGGTGGCAACGTTGTTGTAAACCAGAAGATTAAATACGTCGTCTGCTATGCCTTTCAGCACATGGGTCACTTTCTCAGACTCACTCATGTGCATGTCAATCTGGCGGCATAGGGCGATGACGTCGTGAATGTACGCGACGTACGACTCCGTCTGTGCACGAGCCGCCAGTTGATTTTGCGCAGCTATCTGCCGCCCAAAGGTGTCGCCAAAAAGGTCGCGGATCTTCTCTTTAAAGGAGTCCCAGTTTGTAATCTCCGCTTCGTGCGTCTCGAACCATACTCGCGGTGGGTCATCGAGGTAAAAAAGCACATTGGCAAGCATAATAGTCGGGTGCCACCTATAGCTTGCGCTGACCCGTTCGTACTGGTTGATCCATTTGTCGTCAACGCCATCCTGATCGGAAAGTACACCCGGATCACGAGCAGGAGGTAGAACGACGTATGTAGAAGTCACGGAAGGGGCAGGTGATGAAGACGATGGTTCTTCAACCTGTGACATGGTTGGACCTATGATGATGCGGCCGTTGCGGAGCTTTGTGATGAAGACGGGGAAGTACCCAGCACGTCGACCACAAAGATATTACGTAAAAATGGCACGAGGTGTGTCTATTTAAAATCTGTATTCAAACTGATGCTATGGCGTCGACTAAGATGGAGGACAGCACGCACAACCGACAGACCACTTCCTCGTTGTCTTCTGACCCCTGATATGTCAGCTACGTAGCAATATAATAGAGAAGAAATTGTCAGTGATAATAAAATTAAACTTACAATGTATGGAGATTATGACATTACCTAAAGAACCATCTCTTATACTCATGATCAGGATGCACTGAGTTGTGTTTTTTATTCGGGGCTTCGTAACAGTAGTAAACTATGGCAAACTTGAAAAAGACTGTGGTCATGACCTGTTCTAATAGAAAACAGCCTCTTTATTCTACAGGTACTAAAGATATAAAATACCAAACGCACGTCGAAACAATCTGCAACAAGCTCTTCAAAAACTTTGGTGTATCCGACGCACGTTAAAGAACTCCAGGAAACTAGGCTTATTGAGAGCAATTAAGAGTTTGGTCAGACTCGATTATGCGCTGTTCGGTGGCCTCCCTACAATATGACGTAACTACGATAAAAAATTTTTTTAAATAACAGTGCTTATATTTCGTCACTATGACTAGTGTTCCTTGCCTACAGCCCCTCTTGAGCATCCGTGCACTTACAGTCATGTCACCCTCTTGTACAAATAAGATAGTTTCCACTGGTTCGAGTGTTCTTGAACCCATATCCTTCGTTGCATCTTCTGCACATCGTACCTGGTGATTTGATTCTCTAAATACTGCGTTGGTTAGATCAATTCAGAATTGTTTTCATTTTCTTTCCTTTGTTTCTTGCTTTTCTGCAGAACGTGCATTTTTGGAATCAGCTTGTTCGGTATCTCGGCACACTCGGTGTTGAGCAATTGAAAAAAAAAAAAAAAATGGCGTAAACACTGATTTTGTTAACTTGTTTCGTTCAAAGTGCTGAATATTTGTATTGACACCTGATCTCTCTCGAAAACAGAGGCATCAGTATCCGTAAATGAATAACATAAAGACATGCTGCTACCCCGTTATCTGCTTTGCCCTTTCAGGGCAGATTTTAGTTCTTTGTTTTCAAAATTCAAGAAACAAGTTTTTATCCCCACCAACTTGAATCTAGATCATACACCCGCCCACTCTCCTGCGTTGCGCCAAGAGACTCCGCTCTGTTGACGCGTCGCCGTTGAAGGTGGATACAACAGCGCGCTGCCGCAGGCAATTTCGGTACCTAGCCACTGACCACAGAGTACTTAGCCTCTAGACAACTGCAACGGGCGTCTCGTCTTCAAACAATCAAGCACCGAGTATATCAAATGAAGCAAGTCAGCACTGCCACAGCGCCTCTATTATGGCAGCAATTTAAAGCAATATTTCTAACTCCTTGCAAGTTTCTCACTTCGGTGTTTGTACAGAAAGGCAGATGTATCGTGCTAGATTTAGACAAGTGTCTCGTGATAACAAGCTTCCAATTCAGTGGTATTGCGCATGCCCGCTAACAATACAACTATCAAACATGCTCTCGGCAACTTTCTCGAATATGTTCCTTTTCCTACCTCAATTGTATAAATCGCTGTACAAATAAAGCAGCCTTGTTCTTTGTTGTCTGACACTTGGCTTAATTGTGCTCTTTGCTCAAAGTACACAGAACAAAAACGGCGGAAAATAAGGTTTAGGTCGGGGCTACCCAATACCACGCATGCATCTAGGCATTGTCGAATACTAATGGCATACAGCGGCTACTGTTAGCATGTTCATACTGCTATTGCCTTTGTTCATGGAAGGTGCTGTTCCAGCATGCTTTCAACATATCGTCATTCATGCGTGAGAATTGCGCGGTGCTGCAGCTGGAAAAAAAAAGGAAGGAGCCAACATTTTTTAAATTTTTTGCAATAAATGTCGTGTTGTTTTGCTAGCTCAGGTCAGCTATATTTCTTTTTTCAATTTCACTACGATGAACTTTTTTCCACATCCCGTCAGTTTAGTTGTGCTGAACTTGACTGCAGCACTATTAGGAGGCTGCATACGAGCTTCAACACGGTGCTTTAGTTTGCGTCACCTGCATGATGCAATAAAGGAGGAGAAAGGGGTATCCATAGTGTCTGCATAGTTTGTGACAAAGCTCAAGTTCACACGGCTAGCGTTCCAAAGGTTGCAGCAAAGGTCGGTGGCTTTGATAAGATCAATCGTGCATCACATAGCTTAAACCTAGCAACCTGTGACTATTACCTCTTCTTTAGAGAAGCTCACCCTTTAAAACTGAAAAAAAAAAAAAAACCTGCAATTTGTCAAGAACCATATTGTCACATGCGTCCCGCGAAAAAGACGAAGGCGACAGCGCATACGCGCATCTGCACGCTTTTATGCAGAACGCAACAACGAGAAAGATGAGGAACTCTCTCTCGCGCGGTTAACAAAAAGACCGACCCGCTGCTGTTTTCTCAGTGCCTTCGAGTACGACCTCTCTCTTGACATTGCGACACTGGTGGAGGTGCTGGGGCCTGCAACCTGATGCAAGAAAGCGTTGTTCGGGACCGTACACCCAGTCCGGAGCCTCAACGTCTTGTTGCTACTCCAGTACACCGATTCAGCCGACGCCTATTAGGCCTAAGCCCAGAACTCTTGACGGCATCTCCTGTTACCAACATGGCGGCCCCTTCAGCGTCTGCGAATCTTCCCCCGGCCCAGACGACTCACCCTTACCAGGTAACTTTTGAGACGCCTCGTGTTCCCGAAGTCTTCCGTGGAGAACCGTATGAAGATGTCGAGGACTGGCTCGACCAGTTTGAGCGGACCGCTGTGGTGAATCGTTGGAGCGTGCAAGAAAAACTTGGCCGTGCCTACTTCGCAATGGAAAATAGCGCTCGCACATGGTACGAGAACAGGGAGCCTACTTTCCAAACCTGGGACAATTTCCGCCAAAAGCTTCTCGAGACGTTCCTGAGTGCGGACCGGCGGGATCTCGCACAGCAGATGATCGAAGCCCGCATGCAAAAGCCGAACGAAAGCGTGGCCATGTTCGCTGAGGATATGGCCCGCCTATTTCGCCGCGCTGACCCTGACATGCCCGAGGCAAGGAAAGTTCGTCATCTGATGCGGGGAGTTAAGGAACCGCTTTTCGCCGGCCATGTACGAAATCCGCCAACAACAGTGGATGAATTCATCAAAGAGGCGACTGTCATTGAGCGGGCGCTCCGGCAACGATGCCGCCACTTTGACCGCCTGCCCGACCAAACGCCTGTTGGTGCCGCCGCTCAAAACGCCGCCGTTTCTGAAAACTCTTTACGGCAAATGATCCGACAAATCCTGCGGGAAGAGCTGCGGGCCCTCGGCCTTCTGTCTACCGATCCCCCAGTTGCTTCTGTTGCAGAAATCGTGCGCCAGGAACTACGGCAAGCCTTTCCCTCACCGGCGCCACCACCCGAACCACGTCCACTGACCTATGCTGATGCCGTCCGCCGTCATCCGCCGGCCCCAGAAGAACCACCCTTTCAGCCACGGCCCGTTACCTTGCCGTGGTGGCAGCGTGAACCTGTCCGGCGACCACCAGTACGTCGGACCGACTTGTGGCGCACCGCCGACCGTCGACCCCTTTGTTTCCACTGCGGCGAACCAGGCCACATCTCGCGCTACTGCCGTCATCGACAAACCCGGGTTGGAAACTTTTCTCGGCCCGCTTCTTTTTATTCTGAAGACCCTCGTGACCATGCTGCTGATCGCCTACCGACCAACGAAGCGTCTTCACCAAGTCGTCGCTGGCGGTCTCCCTCACCTGCACGAGGTCAGAATTCCCCGAATCGCCAAAGATACGCGGACGCCTTCAGAAACCGCTCCCCAAGCCCGTGCCAGGGAAACTAACTGCCGCGACCTCCGGGGGCAAGGTTGCCAATCGCCGAGACGCCAAAAAGACCCCCTTGCCTCTACACAAAGACGACGTGACGACGGTGATGACGAAGGCGACAACAACCACGAGTACTACTGCCAATGAATTTGTACGTGCCGACCTCAGCGTTATTATAGACGGGCACCACGTAACAGCACTGGTTGACACTGGTGCTGACTTCTCTATTATGCGACAAGAGCTCGCCGACCGCCTTAAGAAGGTTAAGACGCCGTGGAGTGGGCCGAGCATAAGGAGTGCTGGTGGGCAGCTAATGACGCCAACCGGTAAATGCACCGCTCGGCTCGTAATCGATGATTCGAACTTCGTCGCCACTTTTGTCATTTTACCTGACTGTTGTAAAGAGTTGATTTTGGGTATGGATTTTCTGCGAGAGTACGGTGCTATCATCAATATCCCAGAACGTATCGTCACCTTTTCCGCCCATCCTTACGTCGACGCCACCACTGAAGAACAACTGCAACGTTTACGTGTAGCCGATGATGTGATGCTCCTGCCGAGATCTTGCTGCCTTGTGTCGGTGTTGTGTGAACGGCCGTGCCATAATGAGGTGATAGCGGAGCGAATAGACACGCTATTGCTTACGCAAGGTGTTTCAATAGCGAGAGGCATTCTGGCACTAATTGATGGGCGGGCAGAAGTCCTCATCACCAACTTCAGCAACGAGCGTCGTCACATCCAGAAGGGCACCGCGATTGCCTACTACGACGACGTGGACCAAGCCAGAGATTGCTTCGCTTTGCAACCGGACGAGGCGACCATCCCAGCCTCGACACCTTTGTCTGTCAACATTTGCTCAACCCTGTCAGCCTCGGAAAAACAGCGCCTACTAGAGCTGATACACCAGTTCAAAAATTGTTTTTCGTGCACGTCGAAAGTCAAGCAAACACCACTGACCCGGCACCGAATCATCACTGAAGAAAATACGAGACCGATCCGTCAAAACCCATACCGTGTGGCTCCGAAAGAACGTGAGGAGATCCAAAAGCAAGTTCAGAAGATGCTCCAAGATGACGTAATACAGCCTTCCAAGAGTCCCTGGGCATCCCCCGTGGTATTGGTTAAAAAGAAAGACGGCAGCTTGCGTTTTTGTATAGATTACCGCAAGTTAAACCAAGTAACGAAGAAAGACGTCTACCCACTGCCACGTATAGATGACTCTCTTGATCGGCTGCGGCATGCACGCTATTTCTCATCGATGGACCTGCGAAGTGGCTATTGGCAAATAGAGGTCGACGAGAGAGACCGTGAGAAAACTGCTTTCGTGACGCCCGACGGTCTTTATGAATTTAAAGTGCTTCCATTCGGGTTATGCTCAGCGCCAGCCACTTTTCAGCGTTTAATGGACACTGTGCTATCAGGACTTAAGTGGCAGACATGCTTGGTTTATCTAGACGACGTTGTCGTCTTCTCAGCTACATTCGAGGAACACCTAAGTCGATTATTCGCAGTTCTAGAAGCTATACGTTCGGCTGGCCTGACTTTAAAGCCAGAGAAGTGCCATTTCGGTTTCAACGAACTTTGCTTCTTAGGCCACGTGGTCAGCCACGAAGGTGTTCGACCTGACCCGGGCAAAATCGACGCTGTCGCAAAGTTTCCCGCACCGCATGACAAAAGAGCAGTGAGACGCTTCTTAGGCCTCTGCGCTTATTACCGACGATTCATCGCCAACTTTTCGTCTATTGCGGCGCCTCTGACGCGGCTCACACGAGAGGATGTCCCCTTTCTTTGGAGCGAAAAGGAACAAACAGCGTTCAACGAATTACGCCAACGCCTCCAAACACTTCCGGTTCTGGCGCACTTTGACCAGGAAGCGCCAACAGCACTTCACACCGACGCAAGCAATGTAGGCCTGGGCGCCGTACTGATACAATGGCAAGATAACTCCGAGAAAGTGATAGCCTATGCCAGCAGAGCTCTCTCTCGCACGGAAGAGAACTACTCGACTACCGAGAAAGAGTGCCTCGCCGTGGTTTGGGCGGTTCTCAAATTTCGACCGTATCTGTACGGCCGCTCATTCAAGGTCGTCAGTGATCACCACTCGCTTTGCTGGCTCACTAACTTGAAGGACCCATCCGGCCGTTTAGCACGCTGGAGCCTTCGGCTTCAGGAGTTTGATATGACCATTATTTATAAATCAGGGAAGAAGCACACCGACGCAGACTGTCTCTCGCGGTCACCCGTTGAGCCTGCCGCTATTAATGACGAGTCTATGGACGCCGCATTCTTGGGAGTCATCAACGCGGCCACTATCTCACAAGAGCAGCGCCGTGACCCTGACTTGCTTTCGCTTATCGATTTCTTAGAAGGACGACGGGAAGACGTGCCGCGAATTTTTGCGAGAGGAGTGCCATCTTTTTGTTTAAGGAACGACGTCCTATACAAGAAAAACTTTTCTCCCACCGGCAGCCCATACTTGCTCGTCGTCCCTGCATCACTGCGAAAAGAAATTCTGGAAGCCTGCCATGATGAAGTCACCTCTGGTCATCTCGGTTACACTCGAACATTGTCCCGTCTGCAAAACAGTTACTACTGGCCTAACCTACCTGCTGCTGTGAAACATCATGTCCAAACATGTGTCGACTGTCAAAGACGCAAAGCACCACCCGGCAGGCCGGCAGGCTTATTACATTCCGTTCAAGTGCCAGCAAAGCCATTCGCCCAAATCGGAATGGATTTCCTGGGCCCATTCCCAACTTCTACCACAGGGAACAGATGGATCATTGTCGCCACTGATTACTTGTCTCGCTACGCAGAAACTAAAGCCATGCCGAGGGCCACAGCAGCAGAAGCGGCTCATTTCTTCATAGAAAACGTCGTCCTTCGGCATGGTGCTCCAACAGTTCTCATCACGGATAGAGGAACTGCGTTCGTGGCAGAACTTTTGGAGTCGGTTCTCAGGCTCAGTGGTACAGCTCACCGGAGAACAACGGCGTACCACCCACAAACGAACGGACTAACAGAGCGGCTTAATAAGACCCTCGCAGACATGCTCTGCATGTATGTCGACACAGAACACAAGAACTGGGACGAAATCTTGCCTTATGTGACCTTCGCCTATAATACTGCCCGGCAGGAAACTACCGGAATGACGCCGTTTAGTTTATTACACGGGCGCGAAGCCACTACAACGTTGGACGCTATGCTGCCGCACGAGTGTGACGACACTCACGCTGACGCCGAAGAATTTGGTCAGCGTGCCGAAGAAGCCCGACAGCTAGCCCGCGTGCGTATTTGTCACCAGCAACACAAAGATGCGAAACGGTACGACCTACGACATAAATTGGTAACCTACAAACCAGGCGACAAGGTATGGGTCTGGATCCCAATACGTCGACGCGGACTTTCAGAAAAGCTATTACGACGATACTTTGGCCCATATCGAGTCACCCGACGATTGAACGACATCAACTACGAAGTTATTCCCGACGGCGATTGCAGTTCCAGTCGCCGAAACTGCTCACCCGAAATCGTGCATGTCATCCGGATGAAACCCTACTTGTCCAGCTAACTCTCGTTTGTCCTGATCGTGCTGGTGCATATGTGCGTTTTTATAAGTAGAGTGCCTTGGCTGCGCATCGGGATGATGCCATTTTTGGAGGGAGGCAAATGTCACATGCGTCCCGCGAAAAAGACGAAGGCGACAGCGCATACGCGCATCTGCACGCTTTTATGCAGAACGCAACAACGAGAAAGATGAGGAACTCTCTCTCGCGCGGTTAACAAAAAGACCGACCCGCTGCTGTTTTCTCAGTGCCTTCGAGTACGACCTCTCTCTTGACGTCGCGACAATATATATGGCCTCTATGTATATTTTTATGTAATTATGAATGCCTTATTGTAAAAGTACATCAAATCGAGAAATAACAAGCATAAGCCACTACTGCGCCGACCACACAAACACCAAAACAAGCACATACACTCAAAACTCGTTATAATGTAACAAGATATAACGAAAAAGTGAATATAACGAAGTAAATAAAATTCCCTTTGGACTCTCCATTGTGAACCATGCATTTTAAACCTCGTTGTAACCAAGTAAAATTGACCGGTAAATGGATATAACGATCTAAATTATTCTATCAGAAAAAAAGTACCGTAGTGTGTTGAGTATATCTTTTTCTGCAGAGTTTGACGCTCGTTCGGCACGGCTCTTTCAAAACTACTGCACTGACCATACGGCCACGCCATGCGCAGCCGAGAGAGTCATCCTTCTCACACAGCCAGCAGAGAGGATTAAAGAAGCACTCAGCAGATCACATGACTGAGAAGCGGCACCGCGGTTCAAAGCGATTTCCCTCTCCGTGCCTTAAAGAGAGCGGCAAAGGCTGCGTCTCTGCTGCTACCCTTTGCACCAAGAAAGAAGGCTCTCCGTGACAGATTTCTTTTTTTTTTTTTCCTCTCTCCGCGCGCAGCCTTGAAAGAAGAAGGGTCTCTACGTGCAGAGACGGAAAAGGAAGAAGCGTAGCACAGGCGCGTTCTTAGATCGGCATTTAAGAGAGAGCAAACAATCCGCTAGTCTTTCCTTTCTTCGCGCGCACCGTTGAGAGGTGCCGCCGCAGGATTGGGCCTGGTGCTGAGAGCCTTTTCGGAGCGTGGTATGTTCGAATTAACCATCGGAAGTGCTTTAGCGTTTGAATTACAGGGCGTTTTCGCCCATTGGAATGCACATAGCTTCGACGGAACCTCAGCGTGAGTTCAAATTAAGTGTGTTTGAATTCAAGAGGTTCGACTGTGTTTATTTTCCGTTGCATGCGTGGTTGCTAGTGAGTTCAAATTAACCAGAAGTTCAAAATAAGAGTGTACGAATCAATGAGGTTCGACTGTGTTTATTTTCTGTCGCACGCGTGGTTGCTTAGTGGTACATCAGGCCACGAAGCGATTTCTTTCTTTGCAGGCGTGTGACCATACTTTGCCACAAACTGTTATAATCGATATTAAAAAGTAATGGATATAACGAAATAATTGTGGCTGCCCTTCAACATCGTTACAACGAGGTTTGAGTTTATTTCGGTTACGTGAAAAAAAAAAAAAAAAACGGACGAAGCAGGACATTTATTCGCAGAACCCAAATATGTGATCAAGAATGCATCAGCCATCCCAAGTGAAAGCTTTGATATGTGATCAAGAATGCATCAGCCATCCCAAGTGAAAGCTTTACTGCAACCAAAACAAGCCCGATATCAAACCATTACCAGTCCTGCGCAGTTAAATCAATCGGTGCCACCTTGCTTTTGTTAATGAATTCCACCACATTTTTTTTTTCATAGCATTTGGCAGTAGTGGTGTTGGCGCAGACAAAGCATGATTTGCTTATGAATCGGGGAGGCTCGGAGAGGTATGTAGAGTACGTGTATTCCGAAGAAGTACGGTCACTAGCGTGGGTTCAGTCTTAGCGAGCCGCAGGTCAAGCGTTAACCGTTGCTTCTGCACGTACGCGTTGGGACAGCCATGGCACCGAGAACAGCGTGGTAAGAACACGGTATTGCTCTCAGCAGGCCGCCACACTAATTATCTGTGGCGACACCAAAACTCAGTGCAGAACCCGTTGCAACGGTCACGGCGGGAAAGCAAATAGGCTGATCGACGCCACGGGCGAGACGTACTACAAAAAATGTCGCGAGCACGTCTCTGTGGGCAAAAGTTGTTCACGGGGACACCGAGACAAACAGGACCCAGTCGCTTGAGCAAGGGCAAAAAAACTCCGCTCGCATTGGCTTCGAGAGCTATGAGTCGGCGTAGTACGATCACGCGCAAAAACACTGCACCGCTCTTCGGCCTAGCGTTCGAAAGGGGTAACGAAGGTGAGAATTCACCCCAGCCGCAAGGCGCCATTGGCGAAGTCCGACGAGCCCCGAACATTAGGAGGCGACGGACGGGAAAGAAATGAATTTTCACCCTAGTCGTTGCCAAAAAAAATTCTGACTCGCTCCCACGCGCGCGAGACGCCTCGAGGGATTTGGCGCACAGTCGACATCGACTATTGGGTAAGAGGGGTAAACCGTCACTTTTGCTCCCTCAGTGCAATAAACCGCGGAGGAGGGGAGTCATGTCAGGACATGGGAACAGCAGAAATAGGTAAGCCCGCGCAATGAGGGCGGGCTAGCCTCAATTCCCACAGGTTTTAGAGTTTCCACTGTCTTTTTGCGAGCTACAAGTGGACTAAGCGTGCGCCCTTCCAGGGACAAAATGAGACAAGGTGGCAATATATACAACTCAAATCTGCAAGCTCGTTTTAAACTAAGATATATGAACGAAACTTTCAAAGCCCTTTCTTTTGAAATCACATATGAAATCAATCTATTAAATTTCTATCAGATTTTCGAACATGAGTAAATTTCTCAGGTCAAGCCAAAGCCATTTTCTCTATTTTTAAAATTTGTAATAACTATCTTAATTTTATTAATCAAAGCCTAATGAGCAACATTAAATTTAGTGCTCTGAAATATTTTATCAAGCAAACTTCTAAAAAAGGGGGTCTTGGCTTAAGGTGTATCCATCCAGAAAACTTAGGGCCAAAAAACGAAACGTTCCTTTTCTTAGTAAGAAAGCTTTCAGGACTGATAGTTGGGCTAGCTGGTGATATACTATGGGCAGTACCAGTGCACAAACTCACGAAACGAAGAGAAAGACACTTGTTTGTGTCCCTTCTCTTTGTCCCATGAGTTTGTGCGCTGGTACTGCCCATAAGGTTGCTTTTATTTTGATGAGGCCGTCTTACGTCACTCTGAAAGCTTTTTCACTGACGCACCCTCGGTAAAGGCTTCCTTGGTGCTTTCTCAGCTTAAGGTTGCTTTGGGGCTACCTTCGTGCAACCTTAGGTCCGCTCCTAGCCCTGAACGAGCGCTTATCCTCACAGCTAGCCCACATGATGGTTTTTGCTAGTGTCGTGAACGTCCGATTTTCCCCAGGGGCGGCGCTGCCCGTTGCTAGTGCTTGAGGAGTGGAGGTTAACGGCAGGGTGCATGTAGAGTTTTGAAGACGCTAACCAACCTGCACAGTCCCCAGACCTCTTTTTTCCTCATTTAAAATATATAAGCGGCTGCACCTTCTCGAGGCTGTGTTTTAAACTCTTTTAGCCTCACTGACTCGTTCACGACACAAAAAAAAAACCTTTCTAGCCACTGTAGCGTTTAAATACGCGGGCGTTTAAGCGTCGCTAGACTGCATCACGTTTTGCGCTTGACTACAGTGACTTTTCACATTTAGTAGTCGCACTTTGAAGAAAGCGTATGCACATCTTAATTTGGAAGTGATGGGGTGACCCAATTTCATTTACAGAATAGAAACTTGAAAGCAAAGGTTATATTCGATATTCTTGAATGCAAGGGCACAACAACCATTCCTCCCAAGAGGATGGGTGAAGGGAGCTTTCAGAGTACGCTTGCTTCCTCCGTCAGTACTTGGCTGTAAGGAGGCCTCACACAAGGGGAGAATGGGGCCACAGGAGAAGAATGTTTGGTTGTTTGGCCTTCAGGCACTGCTACAATGAAAAATGCTTTGAGTCAAGAAAACACTGGTTCTAACATAGAGTGGCAGAGGTGGGAGCTCAATGCTGTTCTGAACATGAAATTTGAGTAGGAAGTCTGAAAAAATGTACGTCAGAGATTTTTAGCATCCAAAATTTCATATGTTCTTATATCTTAAATGTCTTAGAGACAACTTTGGAACTCTCGACTCGAAAAGAGGGACACCCTTGTCCGCTACATCAGTTGGGCTGCCAAAAGAAGTTGAAAGAAGATGAGATGCTGAGCAAATAGCATCTGCGTTAAAGGTACACTAAAGAGCATAACAATTTTAAAGTATAATATCACTATATTGAAAACACCACTTTGACAGTGACACGACACTTGACAAGCTAGAAAATGCGCGAAAAGAAAGTGCGGGCGGAGACCCCACCATGAAGTTCCTACACCAAACACAAAATTTGTGCATTTACAACGTAGTAAATTGTGAATGTGAATACTAGATCCTGCATAGCTTCTACTCGATAAAAATGAAGTACATGTCATCTGCGGGTGCCATACAGCTAACATACGAAGTTTCGGTTAATTTTCGAAGAGCCAATGTCGTGAAAATACAATAAGTACATTTTGAAATTATTACGAACACGTGCAGAAATTTCGGCACTAATTTTAAAACTGAACTTCACCTCGACTTTCTCCGCTAATATTGAGCTTATGACATTGGAACTTATGGCATTACAGTTCTCAGAGTGGCAGCTTATCGATCTAAACTAAGTCAGTGTTTCTCTTGGTGTCCCTTTAAGCGTCGTCGGTGTCACCTTGGTTGCACCAAACCACACACACGAGTACACTCAGCCCCTGCATTGCTTCATTCTTGGTAAGTCAACAGTGAAACACCCCCTCACCAACACTTCATCATCCTAGCAAAAATAAACACTTCTCTTGCTATCTCATAAGAATATGCTTAGGAATCTTCTGCAACTTTTTGTCTGCAAAGTAACTTTGAAGTATTGGGAAAAATCTTCTAGAAATATTTTTACTCAATTCACACTGACACCTCAATAAAATTTTACTATTCGCACAACTCTCATAGGCAACCTATTTCAGATGGCGATTCTTGATGTACTGGTGACACGTGATGGCATTGCTTGCATACTCAGCTAAAGAAATGTAAGTTTATATGCGCTCTGTTCAGCAGTGCACTACGATGAATGAACACTGGAAATAAATGCATGCACACACTTACCACTATGTGGGGCTTCAGGAATTTCCAGGAGAAGGCATGAGACACACTGAAAGTTAAAAGTGCACAGGTCAAGCCCAAAAGAAGACAAAAAAAAAATTGACCAATCCCACGTACCTTTGGGATCGATATTTTGCGAATAGAAGGTGAATGTTTTGTAACTTTTTATTAAGCAAAATTTTACAAAGTGGCACTACAGATATGTGAAAATATATTCACAGACACACGTTAAACAGCTGCACATGTTTTATATAAACAATTCTTTACAGTTGCATAACAATGCCCACAGTAACATGCATATTACAGTGATGCTACAAAGGTCTTCTGATAAAGAGCAATTTTTGGAGCAGAAAAATTTTCATTTTAGAGGACTTTGAAGTTGCAAAAGTTTTCGTTTTGCAGTACTTTGGAGCAGGTAATCTTTCATTTCATTTTATTTCAATTTATTACCCTAAATACCCCACTAGGGGGTGTTACATAAAGGGTGGATGTAGAAAAATTATACAAAAAAATGCTAACCATGTATGTTAATTGCGAGACAGACAATGTGTTACATTTTGTAAAAATAAACTCGGGCAGGTAATGGCGGCAGTGCTGTGGGAAGGTCGTTCCATTCAGATGATGCCCGTGGAAAGAAGGACGCAGAAAATGTCTTGGTGTGGCTGCGTGGACGGGTGACTTGTAGGGCATGACTGGTGCGATGAGATATGCGGGCTGAAGTGGTGATAAAGTCCGGTCGGTCACGTGAGCTGTAATAGAACTTATGGAACAGAGCCAGGGTGGAAATGCGACGACGAAGTGCAAGAGTTAATAGAGATGATTCTTCTTTCAATGATGACACACTGACGTGATATGAATATGATGAATAAATCGTACCGCGCGGTTCTCTGTGCCTCAAGTGGATTGGTTAAGTAAGCCTGAGGCGGGCTCCAAATGGCAGCCGCATACTCAAGCTTTGGCCTGGTAATAGATTTGTAGGCTAGAAGTCTCAGGTGTTTGGGAGCGTGGCGTAAATGACGTTTCAAAAATCAAAGTGATTTGTTAGCACCCGCTATTATGTTAATGACATGCGCACCCCACGTTAG